>VSDK01002149.1:565285-644925 GCA_009767595.1 Symbiodinium kawagutii | reverse complement strand
CGGCTTGCACTGCAGCGATGCAGGTAAGCAGCGCCTCGCCTCACAAGGGTGCCGAGATTCCAGGCTAAATGGCTGGACCTGAGTGTGTTAACGTATTCCAACCCTGAGCTTGTTTACCAGCAGCCCTTATCTTCAGGGCAACTAAATAATCAATAACTCAGAGATGCTTCAACACTTCTATGTCATTGGTTCTATGTTTGATTCCCTCCATGAACATGTGTGAATATATCGAAAACGATGGGCAATCCAACATCCCAAATGTTCTCAAGGATACAATTGGGTGGTTTGGTTGATTGCTTATGTAGAATGTAGTTGTAGGATATATCTAGACAGTGGCACAAACATCCCGGTATGGCAATTCGAGCTGCTTTCGCGGGGTGCATGGTTCGAACCCATGGTTATATGCTCGTGCTTCTTTACCCTTATCACTTCTTTCGTTATCTTTTGACATGACTGATCGACCCAGGGCCCGAATTGAGCGGCAACACATTTTCACTTCAAGTCGATGAGTGGTTCGATGGTGATGGTCGATCCAATGGCGCTTGTGCGGCCAAAGCTTGGCAACGCAGCTTCCACTGCCGCAATGCACTGCAGGAGCGCTTCGCCTCGCAAGGGCGCCGAGATTGTCACACGCAAAGGTTCCCAGGTCACTTGGTTTCGGAAGAATTTTACAGTGAGCACAAGCATGCGAACCATGCACCTTTGATTCAAAGAGTTTCCAACATTTTTTGTGGTTGGTTCCCTTCCTCGGCTTTTTAATACAAAGGCCAGTGAACCAGTCGAGCGGCCCCACCTTGGGAGCGCTTCCTGCACCGTCGCTATGCAGCCTTGGAGAACTTCACCTCGCAAGGCATGGGAGCTGAGCGTGCCGAGATTGTCACACGCAAAGGTTACGCAGAGACGTCATCAAAGAATGGATTGCAAATCGCTTCCAAATACTGTCGGCGAAACACCTACTATGTGCAGCGCGTGGGTGCGCAGCAGTGTGCGCGATGATTCAACTAGTTTGTATTTTCTGCGAACATCTTTTTTTTTTGACGCCGCAAAGATTGCTTTATTGAAAAACGTGCTTGGATTCCGCTCCGTCCTGGATACCGTGATGGCAATCATCGAGCGTAACCTGGTTGAGTCACCCTTCTGCAACAATACCCATTGGATCCCATTGGCCACAGCATGAAATAGTTTCCTTTTTTCCCGGTATGCCACTGCCGTCATACTGCAACATATTACACTAACATCAGAACAGCATCGGAACACGCCAGAAGGACATCGAAACCAACGCACAAAGCACCAAAATGCGCATATGACAACACACGACAATGTATTACAACACATGAGAGCTGCGTCAAAACAGCATCAGAACACGCCAGAACGACAGCAAAACCCGCGCAAACTGCGCGAAAACGTACATACTACCTGCGCAGCAACGCACTACAACATTGGCGACCTATACTTCAGGACAGCAGTGCACAACAACATGAAAACTCGCGCCATCACACGAAAACGTGCATACTACAAGGCGCGGCAACGTACTGCAACATATCGCACTAACATCAGAGCAGCATCGGAACACGCCAGAAGGACATCAAAACCCGCGTAACAACGCACGAAAACGGACATACCACAACGAACGAAAACATACTACAACATATCAGACTTATAGGAACGGCATCTGCACACGCCAGCACGACATCGAAACCCACGCAAATCGCACGAACACGTGCATATTACCACCCGCGACAAAACATTACAACGTACTACACACCACAACGTACAACACCGTATTAAACAAATACTGCAAAAAAACAGAAAAATATTACAACGTACTACAACCCATTACAAAGAACTACAAACCACTACAACGTACTAGAATGTACTACAACGTACTACAACGTTACTGCAAAGTAGTACAAGGTACTACAAGACACCGTATTACAAAGTACTACAAAGCACTGCAACCTTCTACACAGAACTACAAGGTATTACAACGTACTACAACGTATGACAGCGTACTACAAGGTATACTAAAAAGCAAATATTATCAAGTCTACAACGTACCACAACGTACTACAACGTGTTACAAAATACCACCACATACTACAACGTATTGCAACGTACTACAAAATACTCTGAGGTACTAAAAGGTCAACATTCAAAATCTCAAGTTTACTGAAATATTTGACACTTAACATCCCGAAAAACGAAAACGGTTCAAAATCGCAATTTATTCCTGTTTTTGAGAAATTCCAGCCATATCATGCTATGAAGGTGTCAAGATCTAGATCTGCAGATGTAAGAGTGTGAAGATCTAGATCTGCAAATGCGCGGCTGTGATCTACAGATGTGAAGGTGTGAAGATGTAGACCTACAGATGTGAAGGTGTGAAGATGTAGACCTGCAGATGACAATGTGAAGATGTTGATCTGCAGATGTGAAGGTGTGAAGTAGATGGAAATCTGCAAATTTGACAGCGTCAAGATGTTGATCTGCAGATGTGAAGGTGTGAAGATGTAGACCTACAGATGTGAAGGTGTGAAGATGTAAATCTGCAAATGTGACAATGTGAAGATGTTGATCTGCAGATGCGAAGGTGTGAAAATCTAGATCTGGAGACGTGAGGGTGTGATGATGTAGATCTGCAGATGTGAGGGTGTCAAGATGTTGATCTGCAGATGTGAAGGTGTGAAGATCTAGATCTGCAGACGTGAAGGTGTGAAGATGTAAATCTGCAAATGTGACAATGTGAAGGTGTTGATCTGCAGATGCGAAGGTGTAGATCTGCAGATGTGAAGGTGCAGATCTGCAGATGTGAAGGTGTGAAGTAGATGGAAATCTGCAAATTTGACAATGTGAAGATGTTGATCTGCAGATGTGAAGGTGTGAAGATCTAGATCTCAGGCAGTTCTCCACCGGGACATGCGACCTGATGTGAGACGTGTTTGCAAGCAAGGTTCCTCGTGAGCACAAGCTGAAGAGGATACTGAGACTACTGATCCCATAGCACATCACCATGAACTGTGGCAGTTCACCAATCCGTAGGTTTTCGCTTCTTCACTGCATTGATCCTTTGCAATGTTAAGAAATCGTCCTTGCCCTGAATTCCCAGACAAGTGGCTCACAGCATTTTGAGTTCCGTGGGTTCTGTTGATAAGGTGTCTATCCCTCTATCACTTTCTGAATTCGTCTGGAACTGTGCGAAGTAGAAAGCCACGAGGCTGTTGGCCCAACCAGAAAATGTCTTACTCAGCTGGAAGTAAATCCATAGGACCTAGGAAATCCATGGGAAATCTGCTTGAAATATATATATATATATTATATTATATATATGTATATGTGAAAAGCATGAGAAACTCATAGAAAAAATACATGGGAAACACATGAGGAACAAATGGCCATACCATGCCATGTCCTTCCCCGACCATGGCCTTTGTTAGACAATGGCCGGCCCAGATTGCTTTCATGCAGCATGAAGCCAGGCCTCAATGCTTGGCGCTTGAGACATAGAACATAAACCATCACCCAAAGGTTCCATGTTTCGCAAGCTTCGCCTCCCTGAAGCAATGTCAACCTGGATTGGTTTATGCATCCAGGGCTGGCATCAATCCAAGGTTTAAAGTATGTTATTTGATTCATCCGGGGTTCGAGATCATAGAAAATTAATTATGGAAAACCTTTAAGACGAAAGAAATGGAGGTGTCCCCAGAAAATGATGGAACCCTGCAGTCACAGAAATTTCGAGTAACCCAGAATTCACATAGCTTTGATCCGAGCGGAGGCTGACCTTGTCTGCTGCTGCCCTGGTGAAACGCGAGGGATCCACCCTGTTGCACCAGCTTCACATTGAGCCCGCCGCCTGAGACGAGTCGCAACAAGGCAACAGATTTCGTTGGGAGAAAGGATTGCACCACACATCAGAAGCAGAACCCGTCCCAGGATTTTTTGTCCAGCTGAGTTGATGGAAATGTTAATGTCCTTCGGTTTTTTACACAAGAAAACAACCAAAAAGGTGCGAAACCAATGCAACACCACCTTCTGGACTTCCAACCAAGAGCATCTACATCGACGCAAGGGTGCGGTGGTACGCGTCTGAATGCCATGAAAACATAGTCACCAAATGTCACCCTTCAGTTTGCTGCACTTGAATGTTCCAAATTTTCTTCCCCCTAAACTCGCTTTGCTCGCAGGAAACACCAGCCTTGTCAGTTTCCGCAACTCTTGATTTCAAAGTAAGCCCCAAAAAATATCCAATCTGAAGTGGGAACAACAACATATCAATCAAGATTGCCTCCTAGCCATCGGGGCTCTCGCTGGGACCTGTGAAACCAGCGTCCATGGCCTTGTTCGCCACTGCAATGATGAAACGACAGTCGCGCTCCGCCGTGTTGCACGAGCTCCTGGACGTAGAGGCCACCGCCTCAGCAGGGATCGATTCCCAACCCTTCCAGTGACCTACGCCAGGGGGTCCCTGGTTATACCTGGAAGGGTAGGGATCCGATGATTTATCAAAAGTATGAAGAAAATTAAGAATTGAAGAAAATGAGAGACATGTGACACACGTGACATCTCTTGACCTGAACTGCTGTGACTCAAATGGTTGAACTGAACACGGTCGCTTCGAGGGATGTTGCAATTCGGCGATTCGTCGGAAGTTCCCTATGCCCAACGGGAGTGCCTCGTCCAAGTTCCAAGAATCAGAATACGGTTTCATTCGAATTCTTCCTCAAAGATCTCAAAGTAAGCCAAACTCTCCACTTCTCAAAGCCTTTCATTCGAATTCTGATGTGCCAGCCTCCTCGTTGGCATTGTGGCAGTCTCGGAAGTGTAGATTTCCGGCCACGGAAGCCTTCCCTTCCACTGTGAGACAGGCTCGGCCGCGCACGCCACTGAAGCGGAGGTCACCTTCCATCTGCAGATCTCCTGCAGCTATGTTTCTTCAGTGGAGCATAGCGATGGTGCTAAGCTATGAAGAAGCCAAGTAACGTAGGGAAGAAACTGTGATGAACAGCTGGGAAAGCTGACATTGCTTTTGCAAAACTGATCATTTTATATATGATCAACATTCAAGATAAGTCGTGTAGTCTTAAAATTGTCCCGGGCACCAAGGCAACATCGATGAGACAGCTTGTCCAAGCCTAAAAAGTGCAGGGTTCTGCTTAGACCAGCACTTCTTCAGGGGTTATGATACCTGACTCAACTGCACTTGAACACAGGGAGTTCAAATGCTAAGATCTTTCTGAGTTCTTTTCAAGGAATCTTAGGTTCAGGAAATGGACACGGATGGGCAGTCGTAACGCATCCCACCCGGACCGTCACCTGTCCCCGGTGAGACCCAGGAGACCCAGCCGCACCTCGGAACCTGGCTCTCCGCGCAGTACGCTGCAGTCCTGCCCGAAGACCGTGGCTGCCCCGTTGGAATCAACCCGGCTTGTCGTTATCTTTGGGCGGCTAGGCTCGTTAGAGACATCAAAAAGGCAACAAATCACAAAGTCTCTGAGTGATGGAGCTGCTAGGTCAATTTGCCAACACGCTTGAACAACAGTCATTACGAGAACCTTAAGTCATCACAAGTCCTTCAAAACAAATAAGTGACATCGAAGCCTAACGCAGCAATCACAGGGGCCAACCAAATCCGACCAAATCCAAAGATGTACTGTTTGGAGCCTAGTCGAATGATTTGAATGCATAGTTTACGTGGTGGTTTCTTAAAATGGGCGTACCCAAAATCATCCACTATTAGTAGATATAGTAGTTTATAGTAACAAAATGTAGAAAACCAACCATCACTTTGGGGGTCCCCTATTCTGAGAAACCGAAGACTCTCACAGGGCGTTTCCACGCTCTCCAAAGACTCCAACCCCACCGACTCCTCTGAGAAGACCAGCTCCTCTTCGACCACCGCGGGGCCCTCCAAATGTAGCACGCCATTGCGGCAGCTCGCGTGGCTTAAGGCCTGAGTCCAGCATCTGGCGTCAAGGATCTGTACCTAGTGACCATCTCTTAGGCACCAGAGGTTGAAGCTGGCTTAGTGGTTCTATGATCCCCATGATGGGTGGCTGGTATGGTTAGTAATGGACTTGACTTGAGGATTTCTGCTATTTTTCATGTTATGATCCCGACGAAACATCTCTTTGTCAACCCACCGGGTTGTTCAACCAGCTGAATTTCAAGCAGGTATTGGGTCATCCCATTTTTGTTGGGGAAAATAAAGAGTTCAAAACCACCAAGTAGCCACGTTGTTTTTGAAACAAGGAAATTCCCTTGCTGTGATGAGTGGAAAGAAACATACCCAAGGAGGGACCCAAAGGAAAGCCAAAGCATTGCCAAATTCATGACTCAAGCACCTATAGAGACCACTCTCATCTTCGGATGGGCATCACTAGCCGTGACTCTTAACACAAAATCACGACGCATTGCTGGAACGAACTGTCAAAACAACAATTACACACCATGGTTTCTATCTTTATTATGGGTGTCTCATGTTACGTCCTCGTCCTCTCCCAAGATTGGGTTCTCATTCATGAAGGCCAAAGTGTTGGGAGAAGAAGGCATCCCTTCAACACAAATATCCTCCAAATCGCCGATTTGATGCAAAGCTGGTTTCAAGAGTCAAAGGCATTGGTGCCCACAAACATGCCTCAGACCACTCAGGTAGCAAAGGCATATCCGCCAAGAAACTACCGGCTGCCGGGGTTCCAGTTCCAGACTTCCATAGTTTGCCTCAACCATTTTCGCACATCAAGATGCATCAAGCCAATTCCATCAATGTAGCTGGGTAAAACCGCTACGTGAATTCAGATCCAACCAGTCCATCTCAAGTGTCCAGAAAGAATGACTTTGAAAGCAACTGTTTCTGAAGCAGCCGGCATCCAAAGGTTTCTGCCAAAGGCGCCTTACCCTTGTAGGAAATCTGATCGTTTTCTTGCACCTGTGACAGCCAGATTGCTGCAGCCCACCCCTGTCTTGCATGAAAGCAACAGGAACATTCATGAACATTTCATAGGCTGTCACAAGCTGGAATGAACAGCCAAACAAATGTCACCAGGGTATCAAGTGAAATATTGGCCAAGAAAGAAACATCTGAGTGGAGTGCTCGAGGATACATCATTGAGAAGCAAACAAAATCCATGGCCAAACAAATTCCATCCACCTCCAGGTCGAATCTGCCACTCTCTTCTCGCAATGCTGTGCAAGAAAGAATGGCAGCCCACGCTACCAAGCGCATGACATGGTGCACTTCGAAGACTACAAATGGAGCCCGCGCCAAAAGGCAGGCTGCAGAGTAGGAAACGACTTTGAAAGCACGGCACCTGCACAGGAAAGCCAACGTTGTCTGCGTTTCCTTTTTTACACAACGGGATACATTGAAATCGTCCTGATCGCCTGAAGCCCAAAAACAGCAAAAACCATTGGCAAGTGAAGGATCCCAACCAAGCACTTCGCAAAAGCATTTTGAATTCAACAGTTGTGAGTGTAAAGGCATGGGCCACTGTTCTTTCATGATTTCATCAACTTCATGCGCGAAGCCAAGTAAACAACCAAGTAATGAGTGATGACCAACGAGACCGCTGAACATGGCTTCACAATCTGCTGGTATATATCAGCCACCATGAAATCTACCTCTAGATTCACTGTTCTAAAATCTATGACTTTTTGAACTTTTGAAATTGTTATCTCTAATTGTTTGTCTTTATAGAGGCTATCATGTACCTTTAGTGTACTTCAACAGTCAGCGTGAAATCATCGCACTTCGCATCTGGACATCCAGCTTTTTCTACGCTTGCGGTTGCCGCTCGCGCCACACTTCTTGGGCGATCTTGATCAGGAAAGCAAGGCCTCAAGAATGGCGCCACTGAGGCTACAGCAGTTTCCATGTGGCCTGGCTCACCCCTGACCCTTGACATGACAACACCCATGAAAGCCATTGAAAGCAATTGCCATCGATGTCAAGGCGCATACTGAGGTCACTATGACACCCAGGGTGATGATCATCGACCTTTGACCAAGCTCGGTCTTGTCCCAGCGGTCCTCATTCGCGATCCTGGGATTGCACCGATCACTGGGCCCTGGGGTGGTGCCATCTTGAAGGAAGCTCACTCCAACCATGATCGGTCAACACCTTGCGTTTCATTGTTCACCAGCGGCGGCTATTGTGGTGTCATGTTCTTACTTCAGAGTTCAATGAACTTGGACGCGTTTAACAACTTAAACCATGGAAAGCAAATATCCAAACCCAAACACCGCATGGTGGTGGCATGTTTCCATTCCTGACTACTCTGCAGAAGCCCTGCCATCTGGAAGCCTCAAGGTTTATGTATGAAACCACTGATATCCACCGATTTTGTTGTTTTTTTCCAAAATAAAATGCTACCTTCAGAAGCCATCTCAACCATTTTCCCAGAATCCCGATGACACCCAACACCCCGTTGCTAAGGATTTCCATGACTGATAGGGAGGCGAAGCACACATTGCTCCTGGCAACTGCTCCCAACAGCCAACAGCTCCAACAAATCTCCGAGAATCACAGCGGAGGCCACAGCGATCAGCAGCAAAGCAGTGGCCAAGAGCGCGGATTCCTCAGCTGCGCGATTTTCAGGTTGATCAAAATTCGACTTTCAGCAGAAAAAAAATGCTTTCATTAATTTGACACTCTCAGATCCTTTCCTCAGACCCCAACAAGGCATTGCAGCAAGTGTTGAACATCTTGCTCGCACGAACACTGCCAAGGCAACGCCAATTGCGGCCAAGCCTCGCTCCAGTTCCAAAGTTGCTGGCGGTAGGGGTGGAAAACGGCGTACAAAAACATGGAGGAGCAGATGATGACGAGCAGAGCCGTCATCTGAAGCGCTGGGAAAGTTGTGCTCGGAAAGAACGCTGCTGTCGTGGCCAGCAACACATTCCTGGTGTCCCCAGTGGGCATGGCAGGAGCATTGGAAAGGAAGAACATCTCAAAAACCACACATTGGTACCGTGAAATTCCATGGATGATAGGATTCATTTTAGACTGATTGACTTCCAGCATGGTTATCCAGATTTATCCAGCATGGTCCAGGTTATTCAGCATGTTGGTTATCCTCCCAGTGGCAAGAAGGGCAAAGCATTTCACAGCGCCCAGCAGTTGAAACCATGTCCTCACCAAACGCTCGGCTTCAAAGTAACGTCGGCCCTGGCAGCTGTAGGGGTGACCCGTGATCCAACCTTGGCAATTTCTGCAGGCCAACAGTTGCCATTCAGCTGTAGTCATTTCAGGGGGTGGGTCAAGCTCAGCTGACCATTCAACCAATGGCTTGGTATCCCAACAGCTAGACTAGTGACTGGTCATTTGTGGTACAGGCCACCCCACGGCCATTTGTTTCTCTGCGGTGCTTGCTTCTAAAGAAACATCGCATGCATCACCCTGGAACCCCATTGCAGCGATGAGTTAGGACCCTCTGACCATCCTTGGATGTGCATCAAACATCAACTATCAACACATGCATCAACACATGGGTTCGAAAAAGTTCCGTAGCAAACATGGTCCAACACATGGCATACATGGCCCAACCCGGTGCCTCTCCATATCTGTTCGTCAGAAATGCCTCGTGATTGGGCAGCTCATCTTTGTCCTCAGGCGCCGTGAAGCTTTCGGAACCCCCTGGCGTTTTCCGGTGCCAAGGCACTTCGCCGGAATTGGAAAGGCGGATCCACGTGAACCTCAGAGAAAGTGCCGGAAATCTGGGCGAAGATTCGAAGCCGAAGATAGCTAAAGGGTACACAAACCACTTAGCTTCAGCCTTCAGGAAATCCGAAATGCGCTTCGACTACTCTGATCTTGGAATTTCCCGGTATGAGTCTTCAACTTGCCTCACAATCTCGCCTACAGTGACTGATTACTTTTGTGCTATCCGCGTTCAAGGAGCAATGCCAAAGCAAAAACCGCGAGGAAACCACTTCCAACCTCAGCTGAACGACAAACCCTTGAAACTAGTGCCATCGACGTGGAAGAACCTGGAGACTTTGCACCTCTCCCATCACTAAGAAGGGGATATCATCCAGCAAGCCAAGAAGGGGGATTGTCCAAGAAGGGGATTGTCCATTTAGAATCTGCAGAACAGCTTCATCTTCCAACAGCATGAAGCCTGAGCAATGGCATGGCATTGAGCTGAGCGGCAATCGCAAAGCCGAGGACATTTGCATTTCCGAAGGGCAGGTGGTTGCAGATCAAGTCATCCACTCCACCACTTTGGTCCTCTTCCAGTCGGTAACCTCGAAGCGCCAACAGTGAGGGTTTGACACGAAACCATTGAAACAGTGACTCCTGCAGAATGGCATTCATATTTCTGGTTCTCACGATGCCAGTTTGGGCTTCCAAGACATTCCAGGTGCTTCTTGGACTTTCCACTTAGCCAAGAAGCACACGGCATATTTGGCAAAGTCTGCCATGATGCTGGGCAGGAAACAGTTGAGACCTGCGGGTAGCGCTGCAGTCATAGCAGTGACCCAAGAAATCCCACACAGAATCGCCTGCCACCACCAGCGCCACTCGCCAGTCTTTGAAGGACTGAACCAGCACCAACACAGCTGCCACGGCCTGGGCGCAACCGCCATGGCTCTGCTGGCACTCAGAAACCACCGGTGCCCATGGTGCAAGGCTTACAATCGGCCAAGTGGCCACATCCAAGTGGCCATGGTGCAATGCAGCTCGAAGACTCCACTTTTTTCCTCAGCCGACGTGGTGGATGAAGTCCAGAGCTAGAGTCGTGTGCTCAGCTCATGTGATTTACACCGCGCCATGCGAATCGCAGCCAAGCGACCAAGGAGAGATAGGAAAGCAGGCAGTGAGAGGACTTGGCTCCTGAGATTTGCCGCGATGTGTGTCGCATTCATCTTGAGTTTCAGCGAACTTTCACCCCGAAACTTCACCTCAGAGTAGGACAACTGCTCTGGTCCTTGTCCGGAACTGGCATCTGAAAGAAACAGGGCGGTGCCATAAAGATACTCAACCTTGAGAGGCATTGACAAAACACGGGAATATCTTCTCGACATCTTAATCTACAAGTCTACAAGATTCAAACATTTGGATCGTGTCGAAATCTAAACACAAACTTCCAACGCCGACTCTAGGCTCCAGATGAGCTATTGCCAGAAGAAACTGTCAGAAAAATGAAATATCAAACGAACGCCTTATAACGCTTTTACTCTTGCAGGTGCTAGGCTGGCGAGAACTGCAAAATGCCGCAGGACATTTCGAATCAGATTTGAGAGTTCTCATTTCCGGTATCAACATGTGACGTGTGAAGCCAAAGTCATTTGCTGCTACGAGGCAGCTCCCTGCTTCATCATCTGTGCAGTCTCCTTGGATGCATTGCGGCTTCCAAGAGCGAGTAATTATTCCAAAATACTGCAGGTTGTTACAATAGACACCTCCCTAGAATGTCACAGAATCAAATCCTAATTTGCATGGTGTGCTCATGATCTATTTGAGCGCGCATGTTGACGATTGAAGCAATAGGGTGCAAGCACAAAATGGCGAACTCTGGTTGCTTCCCTGCTTTTTTTTCTGGTTCATTCTCCAGTCATGAAGCTCTGCCGCGAATCTAAATCGTGGAGTCTCAGGAAAATACCATAAATAATCAAAGACCACAGGTCTGAAGGTCTAAATGAATCTAAATGAGCAATAGAACCAACAAAACAATACTTACCCTAAGGTGGAATGATGAATCATTGAAGACTCTAGCTCTAACAAGAATGAACAGCCCAGTGACCAGGACAGGAACACATTTCTCAACAGAAATCATCACATACCGGATTCGGGCGTTGGCCAACCCAAAGCACAGATGCCAAGGCTCCGTCTGCATCACGGCAGTGGCCACGGAGCCGGACACGGCCGCGAAGGCCATCAGCTGATTGAGATAAACCCCGCTGTTCTTCACACGGTCGGCCTCTGCGCCGCGATCTGGCAAGCTACACGTTGTGCATCGTGCTGGAAGCAAATCAATACCGGGCATTGGACTGCTTCTTTGAAGATCTCTATAAAAGTAGGAAACCGAAACAAGATCAAATAAGATCAAGATCTTCAAAATCAAAGTATCCATTTTAACAATCTTTCCACAACTTGCACCCAGGGACGCGTCCAGCTCCAAAGATGCTGGCAGCCGAGACTGCTAACAGGACCACCTTCTGTCCAACGAAAGAAGACCTGAAGCAGCAAGGGCTCTGTCCCAATATCTCCGCACCAAACAGGCCAGCAGCTGGTCATCAAAAACCTGTGGCCACTTGCGCTGCATTTGGCTGAACACAATTCCTAGTGGGTAGTCCAGTGTGCCGTTGCTTCACCAAGCGTCCATTGGAAAAGCTGGTTCAATGTGCCCTGGGCGCAAGGGGTACCTTGTTGGCAAAGGCTCTTGGCAAATCAAGGGAACTCAGGATGATTTTTCATGAGCCAAAATCACACCTGCAACAAAAGCTGGCCTAGGCATTTTCTACCTGAATTCTAGTTCTCAACGCTGCCCATAATGAACCATTGGGGAATAGGTGAACAAACTCAGCCTGGTGTCAATATCCGTTGCAGTTTGGCCGCGCTGTCAACGAACTCAACTTCAAAAAATCCCTAGGCTGAAGCTAGTAGCTGGATGTTTTCACCGACACATCAGACAACAAGATCTGATTGGTTTCGGGTAAAAACACATGCGCCCAAAGAAGATTTCAACGAACAACAATCAACTACTTGCACAAGAGGGAAAACTAACTTCCAGAAATCATATTTTCTACTCTGGAGCTGCGTGGTGCTGTCAACCGTAAGATTTTCGCCGCTGACATGTATTCTGGAATCTGGCCCAAGATCAGCATTACAGTAGTCAGTAAACGTCAGTAATGATTTCCCATGATCGAACTGGGCCAAGGGGCAAGCGAGCACATTGGAATCTGCCATCAGGTACAAGGTTCCGTCGTCTTCAATGCACTTGGCACATCCTGCATCGCCTTGGACATGCAGCCCTCACACAAAATGTGTTTGAAACCGCACGCTCCGCGTCTTGGAAAACTGAATTCTAACCTCAAAACATTTTCCTTGTGTCAGGTCAGCGCGCCCAAAATTCAAAAAACGTTGAATGCACTAGACGACGGTTGGCCCGAAAACGAAAAGGCAATGTTATTGCAGCCTAAATATAAACAATCAATAATTCATAGATCAATTGAATAAAGATATGGTGAGATCATGATGTTGATGATGAAGATGAAAATGAAGATGAAGATGAAAAATGAAGATGGAGATGAGGATGAAAATGAAAGTGGAGATGAGGATGAAAATGAAGATGGAGATGAGGATGAAAACGAAAATGATGATGATGATGAGGATGAAAATGAAGATGGAGATGAGGATGAAGACGAAAATGATGATGATGATGATGATGATGATGATGATGATGATGAGGAAGCTGGTAAAAAAGATGATGAAGACAAGCTGATGGCCATTGGGACAGGCAAGAACGTTCCAAACCAAAACGTACCAAACAAAAACGCACCAAACCAAACAAAGCTTTGCAACATATTTACACTGGCGCTACAACGACATCAGAACATGCCCGCAGAACATCAAAACCAATGCCAAACGCACGAAAACGTACATACCACAGCGCGAACAAAATCGGAACAGCACCAGAACACGCCAGAACGACATCAAAACCCAGGCAAACTGCACTAAAACGCGCGTATCACAACGCCCGTCACTGCATTACAACATCTTAGATTTTCAGCAGAACAGCATCGGAACACCCCAGAACAACATCAAAACCAACGCAAAAAATCACCAAAACGTGCAAATGACAACGCACGACAATCTATTACAACATATGAGACGTGCGTCAAGACAGCATCAGAACACGCCAGAACGACAGCAAAACCCGCGCAAACTGCGCGAAAACGTGCATAGTACAACGTGCGGCGTTGACCTACAAAATTTTAGACTTTCATCAGAACAGCATCGGAACATGCCAGAAAGACATCAAAACCCACGCCATCACACGAAAACGTGCATACTACAAGGCGCGGCAACGTACTGCAACATATTGCACTTGCATCAGAACAGCATCGGAACACGCCAGAAGGACATCAAAACCCACGCAACAACGCACGAAACCGGACAAACCACAACGAACGAAAACATACTACAACATATCAGACTTATAGGAACGGCATCTGCACACGCCAGCACGACATCGAAACCCATGCAAATCGCATGAACACGTGCATATTACAACCCGCGACAAAATATTACAACGTACTACACACCACAACGTACAACACCGTATTAAATAAATATTGCAAAAAACAGAAAAATATTACAACGTACTACAACCCATTACAAAGAACTACAAACCACTACAACGTACTACAATGTACTACAACGTACTACAACGTTACTACACGGTACTACAAGGTACTACAAGACACCGTATTACAAAGTACTACAAAGCACTACAACCTTCTACACACAACTACAAGGTATTACAACGTACTACAACGTATGACAGCGTACTACAAGATATATGCTAAAAAGCAAATATTATCAAGTCTACAACGTACCACAACGTACTACAACGTGTTACAAAATACTACCACGTACTACAACGTATCGCAACGTACTACAAAATACTCCGAGGTACTACAAGGTCAACATTCAAAATCTCAAGTTTACTTAAATATTTGACACTTAACATCCCGAAAAACGAAAACGGTTCAAAATCGCAATTTACACCAGCTTTCACAAAAAATTAAAAAAATCCACTCAAATCACGCCGGGCGGTTCTGCGCCGACTCCTCTTGGAGCTGTTGGTGTTTCAAACGCAAAACATGCGTGTATGCCAGGCACCCAACATTCTCCCACAAAAGACACAGCATACCCCCATCACAAAGCCAACGTGTTCCACACATCAAACCTCTTCCTGACGCACAAGCCGCAGGTCTATATGTACATATATACTCATATAAAGATTTGTTGTTATAAACAATATACACGGCTATCTTCCTTCACCAAGAAAAAATGATAGAATACCTTGATAGATATGCAGGGATGCATGTAGACAGCTTAATCTGCCCAACAAACGGCATTGGAATGATTTCCATCTATTGTAGCCCCCAGGTAAATCAAGCATTCATTGGCAAATATCTGCTAATTAAGCGAAAAACAATTTTTCATCTTTGTATCCCCCAACTAACCCACGCATTCACTAGCGAACCGGTCTGGAAAACTTGGGTAGCAGCGTCCTAAATTTGCACATTTTCTAGACGGAACCGTCTGGAAACCTCTGGAACCCTCTAGAACCATCGAGAACCTTCAGCTATCTGCAGCGGAACCTTCCATATACATACTTGGAGATGTAAACAATATAGGCAGCTATCTTCATCCGCCTGAATTAGTTGTAGATATGTAAAAAAGATTTTGCACAAACATATTTGCCAGATAGCTGTTTGCATTTACAAATAGTTTATACATTATTTTATCAATAGAAAAAATAATTTATCAAAAAATAAAAAGACGTAAATAAAAATATAAAAAAACAAATGTAAATGTAATTATATATGCAATATATTTACATCTATCAATTTGCTGAATGCGATTATCCCACGATCTATGCAGAAATGCATGTAGACAGCTTAATCTGCCCAACAAACGGCATTGGAATGATTTCCATCTATTGTAGCCCCCAGGTAAATCAAGCATTCATTGGCAAATATCTGCTAATTAAGCGAAAAACACTTTTTCATTTTTGTACCCCCCAACTAACCCACGCATTCACTAGTGAACCGGTCTGGAAAACTTGGGTAGCAGCGTCCTAAATTTGCACATTTTCTAGACGGAACCGTCTGGAAACCTCTGGAACCCTCTAGAACCATCGAGAACCTTCAGCTATCCGCGCCGAAACCCTCCGGAACCCACCTAAACCTTTCGCCGGAATTTACTCTGGCTTAAGAAACCCATGGCAAAATTTTGCTGCTGGGGAATACAGACCCAGACGGAACAACTTCAAAAATTCATCATATCGTTTCCAGGATGCCGGACCCAAATGCATCATATCGCTTCCAGGGAGCAACATCCCAGAAGAACTTTTCTATCTTCGGGGACGACCATATAATTTGATTTTTTTTGATACTTAAGATTGCGCGTGCTTTGTAATGACATAATGGAAAGCAAATGTCTACATGTACATATGTTGATTGCTAACATGGACAAATGGATTTCGCCGGCTTGCTGGCACGCAAAAACAACGTTCCGAACGCACGTAATGACGCATTTCCGACATGTTCATATGTCAACACATGGTTTTTCAGTTTTTCATCGTTTTTTTCCACTGTTTTTTGTCTTTCTCAATTGTTTCAGTTTTCCATTCTCGAATTCATTTTTTCAAAGATTTTGGACGAAATTGGCATGGGGCTACAACGAAACCGAAGCGGGCTGGGGCCTAGGCGAAACGAACATGATCAGCTGTTTGTACCCTTTTTTTCAGGGTTTTGTGGCTCTTTCTCCCGTTTTTTTTGGCACTCCTTTTTCTAGATTCATTCGAACAGCCAAGAGTTGTCATGACTGAGTTCAAGAAAATCAGACGGGGGATGACCCAAAGCATTTGCTCTGGACTTGCGATATTGTCCCATGTTTTTGAATGTTTTTGAACACAGTGAGCAAGCCAGGCTTTGAAAGCAACCGACATCGTTGCACAGTGCAAGCGAACGTCAACATGATGGTCCAGCCGACCCTGTCCCCTCCCGGAGCATCAACATCGTTGCACAAAATGAACATGCGCACTCTGTTACAGTGAGAATTGCAGACATCTGTCCGCGTCGTTACGTACGACCGGAGCCAAAAACAAAGCATGCATATATTCAATTATACTGCGCGTAAATGCGCGTAATCCATCCTGGGAAAGTATCCATATCCCTATCAGAATATGATGCGCGTACGTTCCCGGACTGATGCTGATGGAAGCAGGATGAGCAGCAAGAAAACATTTCTTGCTGCTTCACGCATCACTGTCAGTCTCTGACGTATAGCAAAATGTATTTCAGTCTCTGCCGTATAGCAAAATGTACTTCAGTCTCTGAAGTATAGCACGATGTACTACTAGCCGTATAAAGGATCATCAATCATGGTCTTGGTCTTGGGGGGCAGGGGCCCACATGACATGGTTCAGGTCTGGAACGGGTATGGAACGGGGTATGGAACGAAATGGACCCGATACTGTCAATATTCCTGAGGGTATGCCTGGATATTCTACCCTTGGTCCCCCTCATTGTCCAAGTACGACTCCCATATAAACACATGAGCAGCAAGCACCATTGACTTCTAAGATATTCATTATAATAATAGCCCAGGGGCGATGACTTTATGCGTTGTTGTAAACCATTCAATGCTTGTACGCCTTCTTTGGAGGCACGCTGAACCTAAAGAAATTGATCCCCAAACGGTCTCGAAAATCAACTGGCAATGAACCCTCGATCAAAACCCATGGCTAAACACAAAATTAAGAATCCACAAATACAATTCAGAAACAAAACTAATGCATTTACAAGAAGCGTAATTAAATTGTTGAAGTATGGATCATGGGTATGGATCATGGGGTATGGATCGCATGCGGGCCCGGGGTATGAGCCGCAGCCACCGTGCTGCCCAGGCGCAGCTGTGAGCCGGGTGGCGGACGGAGTGGACCGCAGCTGCCTCAATTTTCTGCACCCTCCTGTTGCCTCAGCTTGTGGACAGGCGAGGAGAGGAGAAGAGAAGAGGGAAAGAAGACCAGGACGAAACAAGAAGGGCAGGATTTCATGCGCGAATGCCAAGATACCGCTTCTGCGGCTCCAGGCTGGAAGCGCATCTTCCACTGCAGCGATGGCAGTAAGCAGCGCCTCGCCTCGCAAGGGTGCCGAGACTGTCACACGCAAAGGTTCCCAGGTCACTTGGTTTCGAGGAGAATTTTACTGTGAGCACAAGCATGCGAACCATGCACCTTTGATTCAAAGAGTTTCCAACATTTTTTGCGGTTGGTTCCCTTCCTCGGCTTTTTATTACAAAGGCCAGTGAACCAGTCGAGCGGTCCCACTTTGGGAGCGCTTCCTGCACGGTCGCTATGCAGCCTGGGAGAACTTCACCTTGCAAGGCATTGCAGCTGAGCGTGCCGAGATTGTCACACGCAAAGGTTGCGCAGAGATGTCATCAAAGAATGGGTTGCAAATCGCTTCAAGAATCAGGCTGGACAAAACCTCATTAGCAAATTTCCTTGGTCTTAACAAGTGGTACTTCACTCCATTTCGCCCCTTTCTGTGGTCGAAATGCCAGCATTGTGGACAGGTGATGTGTTGCGTCCCATGCCAGCCATATTCACTGCTGATCTCTATACTCGGAAGATGCTTTCCGACGCCAACTCAAAACAGCTTTGGGCTGTTCTGCGGAACATACGCGCGGTACGTCCGATGGATTCTTATCTCAACAAAATACTGTTGGCGAAACACCTACTATGTGCAGTGCGTGGGTGCGCAGCAGTGCGCGCGATGACTCAACTAGTTTCTATTTTCTGTGAACATCATTTTATAGACCACCTAGAGAGCCGGGAGGCTTATCTTTCAAGCCTTTATCCAAGAAAGCTCATCTTGTCTGGTAAAGAAAGATGAAATGAGCCTTTTTGTCAAGATAAGCCTTAAAGGCTTATCTTGCCTGCAATTCACTTGCTTAAGCATGCCTCTGCAAGTTTTTCAACATGTTTGCCTGAACATTGATTTACCAAGCTCGCTGATCACGAGTTTATTGCGCATGAATGCGGCCAATTCAAGCAAACACCGCATGCTTGAATCCTTCTGGGCCACAAAGCAGACGGTGCTCATGGCAAAGCAGGGGCCAATGTTTTTGAACCTTGCGCGTTTAATTTCTTCACTACGTTTCACCGACCTGGACCTTGCGCCGTCTGTATAAAAAACTGACATATATCCTGACATTTTACCTAGGTGGGGTTGTTTGTAGGTTACGTTTTTTTTCACCAGCAGGGTTGATGGGTTTGACTGTTTGTAGGTCACGTTTTTTTTTTTCACCAGCAGGGTTGATGGGTTTGACGCTGGCCACCGCCGCTCTGCAGGGGGGATCAAGGCTCGAGGCCTAGAGGCCTCGTGCTTACGGGGGCTCCGCAAGCGCGAGAGCTCTGGGCCTCGCGCGGGTTGACCACAAATAGGTGCACGGACACACACACACATACGTAGAGGTTAGCCCCTACTGGGGGGCCTGGATAATGCAGTTAATCACATTCCCACAAGATCCTTCACCATTGCTGCTTTGGAGCAGCATAGGGCCTTGGAGTGAAAGAACTCTGACGCCACACCGGCGCCATGTGGAATCAGAGACTGCTCTCTGAGAGGCGCAGACAGAGGTGCCACCCCCATGCTCCGCTACCACCGGCCGTGCAGCGTTCATGTCATAGCACATTGCCATCAATAGACCAGCTAGGGACACCATGGGTGGTTTGTTTCCACGCCGGCTTGTCAAGAGCTTCGCCGACCGTCGTTGACCATTTTTTGTTCAGATCAACATAGGTTTTTCGCTTTGCTGCAATGGCGCTTCATGTGGTCAAGCGTTCTAAGACAGGCAAAGCTGCCAAACAGGCCAAGAAGAAACAGCGGAAGGCTGTTAGGGCTAAGGTCGCCAAGCAGGGTGAGATGAAGCGCTTCCGACTGACTAAGCATGGGCTGCATCCACTTTTGCTCAACCTGTTTCCCGGCCAACATTCCCACAATAACCTTATCAGTAAACAAGCTTATTGTTTTGTTTGGGCTCGGGTAGTGTGGGGGGTTAAAACCAGATTCACGGATTAATTGACTTAATGGTTACGTTCGTCAAACGTAGAAGCCTTTCATGTCTGGTTGACGGGTTGTTCGGTTGTTGCTGCCGCTTTATTTCGCATGGCTCTTAGGCTGACTTTGTTGGAAGTGGCTGGCATGCCGATTGCCATCATGGCAATGCTGGAGATGGTGGCTATGAGCATGTCCAACCCTACGGTGGTTCCTTGACTCATCTCATTTCACAATTCCACATGAATGGAAACTTGGAGCCATGATGAAAACTGCCCACAAATTCGTTGATCATCCAGCACATTGATCCTTTAGATGTTTCATTAGTTTGGGATGGTCAGGAGAACAACTGCTAGAATTTAACATACCGCTGCCCTGGTTTAGTCTAAACATTTCTCCCCCGCTGCTGCTATGAGGCCCTCGGCGTGGTCGAGTTCTTTGCTGGACGCAAGTCCATTTGCAATGGATTCAGGCCAGCACTTCAATGGCATACTGTTCCGTGATTACATTGCCAATTTCTTGGTGTGTTTGATAACAAGTATTGTGTGTAGACTTAGCAGCCCCCATATTAAAAAACATGTTTAACTTTTCAAACTTGTGAATGGAACTTGGAACTGTTGTGTGTGTGTGTGAGTGTCAGGGACTGAAGGCCCCCACAAAAATCAAAGGTGATCAACATGAAGTAGTTCTTAGTTGCTCATGTCATCGCGCGCCTGTTTTGCAGGAGCTACGGCATGAACGCTGCGTCCTTCGAAATCAGCGACCGACCGATCTACGAAGACTTCCTTTCGGGGATTGGTCGCTTGGCAAACCTGTGCACCCCACTTTGGCTTGGATGATGTGGTGGACGCACCATGTATCAAAATCACCCCTCGACCGAGTGATTGGTTGTATGACATGTTGAGTGTGCGCCATCAACCATTAGGTGTTGCCATGTTTATGTTAAATAGGGTGAAAAAACCATTGCCAACATTTGTTCCCCTTTGATATAATATGCTGTCCACATGTCATTTTGGGAAACATCGGCTTCATCCTTCGCAGATCATTTCAGCTCATATAACTTCTGCTGCAATGCCAGGATTCGCCTATGCGGTTGCATTGGTCCTCAGACTTCACAGCTTTGCAGCTCGTTCGCAAAGTGTGATTTGAAGCTGAGGTTTCATTGTTTGCGGTTCGAAGGTAGTTCTGATGATGGAATAATTCATGATGGGACATTGATGGTTTGAACTTTGATGATGGAATGTATTTCTTCGTAAATATGGGAACCCCAGCTGATCCAGGCTTGTAGCTGCAGCCTCGCCCGCACAGAATGATTGCTCCTGTCACAAAACATGATCTCAACAATTTGATGTTTGAAGATGTTTGAAGTTTCCATCAAACCTTGAGCAATCACATGTTCTCCCAGCGCGCTCACGCTCACCGGATCTGAGGGCGGCCTGTGCTGGATGGCACCCGTATGTTCCTCGTGGGTGTGGATTAACAGGATCCTTTTCTGGCAAGCGGCTGCAAATTGTGGGGTTCTGTTTGGGGTGCATCGACCAAACATGACCAGACCACAAGCCAATGATCAGGAAACCCAACAATTAATTTTGCGGGGGATTCACCAGCGATTTCAGGTTGACGTGATGATTGAAACCAATTAGCATCAAACAGCTAGCCATCGCAAGTGAGTATAGCGGTTGCTGATTCTTGCATGCGTCCTGGGCCATGCAAGAACAACGTACCAGAACTGGTAACCATCATTGTTGCAGATGTGATTGAGATACACACTGAGCTACAAGAGACCTAAATCAAGCCTAGCAATCATTAGGAAAGCTGGTCGCGCATGATTGGGAATAGGGGAGTCATAATGATGAATGGAGCCGATACAAGCGCCAGTTTTTGGCAAATCATTTTCATGATGACAAAATAAATCCTGCCCACATGCAAGGCATACATCCGGCAGATCACGATCGTGCCCACTTGGCAATACCGACATGAAACATGTCTCTGATGCGATGCTCTGGAAGCATTGGCGGCGGCTTCGTGGTGAAACCCTATATATACACCTTTAAGTTGGTTCAACCAAAAAACGTTCTACAGAAACTTTATGTTTAATCATGAACCATGCACAGCAAACACTTTTGGCTGGGGTGGTTAAATGTTTATGAACAAATACTGTTTGATCATGGGGGTAACCTGCTTGGCAGTCCATGTTGGTAGCATCGCATGATTATTGGCAGGTTCCGTTGGCTCAGATTGCTTTTCTCCCTTGGTACTCTCTGAGTGCCAGTCCTTGCGTCGTGGCTGCATCATGTCTGCCCCTGGCAGCCCCGTGGAGTCAGAGAATGGGTGGGATTGGAAAAACTGTGAAGAGGGTCGGGTTGATCACTACGTCCAAGCTTTGCAGCTACTGGGCATCGAGATGTCCTCAGCCCTCCCAGCCAAAGTGCGTGATGAAGCAATCACGCCACTCAATGAGACCCCTCGTTCCAACATCATCATTGGCCATTTCGAGCGAACACCTACCAAAGAACGGTTGCTGAACCATAGCTGCAATATTGTGCTGGTTGTCCAAATACATGGTATCCTTAAAGTTGCATTGTTGAAAATGGTTACAGTACCCTCTAATCACGTACCTTGGTTTCCAGCCAGCCCAGGATCAAGAATTTCTGGTGTTTACATTGCCTGCTTTCCTTTAGAGCTTTCCAGAGTCGTAAGCCCAGCAAGCAAGAGCTCCAGATTGTGCTCGACTCTTTCAACGCGCAGTTCCAGGCCCCATGATTTGAAAATGGTTCGGGTTTGACACTTGTGGGTTGTAAGGTGGTAACAGTTCAATGAAAAATGCATCGCGACAATTAATTGCTCTAGGAGCAGGGTCCAGGGCGTAAACAAACTAAACCGGATACCGGATAGCTGGCCACTGGCCACCCTCTTTCGCCCACGGACAGGGCCTGGCTATCCGTCCAATTTCTGATCAGTATGAAGATGTTGTGCCTTGGCGAGTTCAACTCAGAAGGGCTGCAGGTGGCTTTGAAGGGGAGCTAGGCAAACTGATTTATTTTTAATTGATCATCACACCATCGAAATTGTTTCATCTTTCGTTCCCTTAAATTCTCAATGGCACAGGTTCATTCTTGACGTCGGCCGAATCAACATGCAATACTCACTTTTGCCAACATGGGCTACCTTAGGACTTTGCTACAGTCATGGACCGCTTGATCAACAAGATCCAGAAGCTGTGGTCTGGGTGCAGGAGGAGGGACAGTGACCAACCCCATCAACCAACCCAGCTTGAAAAGGGTTAAACCGGTCTCCATGTGCACAACCCACCCGGCTTTTGCAGGAAATGGCAGAATTCACCTCACTCGAGTAGGAGCCCATGGGTGCAGATCTTGAAGGATCTCATGAAGAAGGCTGCTATCCAGCCCGTGGTGGGAGCCGACTTGGATGCAGAGACCGACCGTCTTTCGGGTTCTCATGAAAATGATGACGAAGATGATGTGGATAGCCAAGCTTCGTCGAATTCAAATGATGACCCTTTACCAGATGATTTCTTCGGGGTAGTTGATGCGCCAGATCATGATGGTTCGACCTCAGAAGCTTGCTCCTGAAAGTATACATATTGTTTTTTAAAGGGTACATACCATATGTTTGTTTTATGAATACCTCTTTGTATTCACATTCTTGTTTGAGCAATTTCAAAAAAATATGTCATCAGTATGAGAAAGCAGTTACCAATGTCAGAATCACCCTGCGATAGATCGATCCAAAAATGGTTCCAAAACAGCCAGTGCTTTGATAAGGACGACGACAGCGATAGTGAGGGTGAGGACAGTGGCAACCTTTGGGAAGGACTTGACATGGCGCAGCTTCCAGAGGTTGATTCCGAACCTGTGGCAGTAGACGAGTACCTAGATGGTGTCAATGAAGAGGATTCTACACCTGATGAGGATTCCGCACCTCCTATTAAGGATGAGGATACCACACTTCCGAAAGCATCGCTTGTTGTGAAGGAAGGGTTCATCGAAAGCTGTTGGGATTTAGTTTTCATTCCTGTGACTTTCTCACTATATGGCCCATTTGAATCTATTTCAAAAATAGATCACCAATCACCATTGATCACCAATCACCACTGGCGTTGAACAATGCCGACCGCCCAGCCATGCCACCTGTTGAGGAGCCAGCCGGCTTTGACATCGAGGCCGATGAGGAGAATGGCCTGGAGCCGGTGGAGGTTGCCCAGGCTAACAGCAGAAAGCGCAAGGTGAAGGGTGCGACATCCAAGAAGAAGGAGAAGGTCAAGAAGGCCAAGCAGGGGGAGACCGAGAAGGCCAATGAGGGCGGTGAGCCATCAAGTGCATCATCCCCAGAACCACGGGTATCCAGAGACGAAGCTATCGCGACTTTCCCGGATTCATACCAAGCTCTCATCAAGTCTCTCCCGGTTTGCCTCTGGCCTGTGTCCACTAAGCATGGACAACACAGTTATACTGTGTAGCTTGGTAAAATTTGGTGGTTTTGAGTTATTGACCCCAACAATGGAACATAGTGAAACCCAAATGAAATATCCATACAACAGCCCTTTTGAACTTAGGCGCTTTGGTGCAGCCCGAGTAGAAGTGTTGCTCCGTCAAATGGCATTGAAGCCGAAAGCCAGTGCTTCTGGTGAAATGCTCAAAGGGGATGCAGCACGTTCGACCCTTTTCTTAATTAAGCATTCTAGAAGCACCGAGATTTGCAGGATAGGAAGTACCAAGTGGGCATGTAAAAAACTAGATCTAGATCTACCAAACACACAACTTACGATCAGGAGATCCCATCATCATTTGCTTTCGCTTCAGGATCACTTTCTTCAAGGACACCCTGGCTGCCTGGAGCAAAGTCAAGGTCCAGATTGGCCTCAACGACGATGATGTCACACCTGCGAGCTGAGAGATAGCTTTTAGCAATTTGAAGCTGTTGGGTGCTTCCAACTCATTGGCCTTGGTTGTGTCAAACCAATCATCATCATCATCATCATCATCATCATCATCATCAGCACCATCATCATCATCATCATCATCATCTTCATCATCATCACCATCATCATCACCATCACCATCATCATCATCATCATCATCATCATCATCATCATGACTACCATCCTCGTTCCTTATCGCTGTTGCCACCCCTGATTTCAAGGCCTTTGGGGGATGTATCCGCTGTGGTACTTAGACAGTATCATCAATCATCGATAGTTGGGACTCAGGGGCTATATGGGTCCTGGGCGTAGCATACCAGCCTCGTGTGCACCCACGCTCAACCAGATGTTGGGTATTGGGTGTTGCAGTGTGTGCTGTGCTGGCAAAAACCGGCATGAAGTGGGGGTGTTCAGGTCTAGCTGCCCATCCTAAGCTAATCTGGTGGAGAGCCGACGCAGCCCCAGCCAAGGAATTTGATGGTTACACGATGCGTTCTGTTGGCCATGATCTGTTCGATGCTGGACATCCCTTGGGTGCTGGAGCAGCCAGGCTCAAGCCTGCTGCAATGGCATCCAGCCTTTCAGAAGCTGGCCAAGAAATTCGATATATGGCGTGCAGCTTGGCTGTTATGATCAAGGGGGCGAGATTCATTAAGGCTGTAGCCAAAGCACACCAAAAAATGGAGCTATGATTCTTTTACATCACATACCGCAATTAATAGATACCAGGTTACATGAAAAAATGTTTAGCATATGCTTAGCATTACAACAGCATTTGCAATTTGGACCATTTCTTCTGAATGGTGAAACCAATACAAACTTTCTAGTTACACCAAATTCATTTTGCCTCCTCGACAACCCCAGGTATTCATTTGGGTAGGCTCGTATGGCGGCGGTAGCGCCTTGCCTGCAAAAACATCCAGCTGCGACCAGTGTGACCTTAGAAAGTGCAGAGTCAGGTCTTGGGTAGGCTTTCAAGATGTCCATGACTCAAAACGATTCATGGGGAAGCAGTGAAGCTGCATCGAACACTCCTTAGATATCCCTCACCCTATGAACACTCCTTAGATATCCCTCACCCTATCTAAGCGCTGTGTTGTTTTGAAGGTTTGGTACAATGGCTTTCTTCGCAACATGAAGGGGGTGCTTGATTTGCCACTTGTTGAAATGCCAAGGCCCCAAGCCGACACTGCTATATTCGAACCGACCCTGGATCGAATCTCTCTACCTACCACTTCCAAATCGGGAGTGGGATGCCGACATGAGCCGAAAGTACCTTATCTCATTTCATGTTAAAGGGTTATTCACATGATCCTCATTCAGAGCTCAGCATCTTCATCATAAGTATTGTTCGTTCCCCGACTATAATGCTTCTGTGTTTGGGGGTAGGGGAGAGTGGTTTACACAAAGTGTTGAACTGCCCCAGTATGGTGGTCGTTTCATCGGGTCTGAGTCCCTGAGGTATCAAGATGGCAATGGCGACATGAGAGTCTGCGGAGGAGCAGACTTGAAGTCTTCCCAGTATTACCCGGTCTTGTTGGGACGAGCCGTAGCTGAGCTGTTTCTTGAACACCAAGAAGATACCAAGAAAAAGATTCATGAGAGAGAGTAGCTTGCTTGCAATGCTTAGTTCAACCGGCGGGGGCTCTTGAGATGTGTGTGGAATTGAGCTATGCGGGAACATGGTTCAATAAAATCTATCCACAAAAAAGGTCCCATGTTTGCCCCATGGAGATTAGGCTTTAGATCCTGCGAGCATGAAAACCGATAGCTTTTTGACCTCGTTGCTATCAATCATCAGTCTATTCAATACTTGAAAAAACTTCAACAATAGTTGATGGACCAACAAACAAATTCAATTATACCATTAAAACACCAAATGAATGACCAGCTTGACTTGCCCACGGCCACCCTCCATTCAACTCAGGCAGTATCTACATGGTCTGGCCAAGCCACTTCGACCATTGAAAGAAGCTTGGCAGCTAGAACCATGGTTGCTCCAAAGAACCAAGAACTATTTTGGGGTGAGCCAGGAAATTTCCCGGGTGAACCAGGAAATTTCCTGGGTTGGTCAGGAAATGTCCAGAAATTTCCCGGGTGAACCAGGAAAAATCCAGGAAATTTCCTGGGTGGACCAGGAAATTTCCCGGGTGAACCAGGAAATGCCAGTAAAATTCCTGGGTGAACCAGGAAAATTCCTACACCGCATCCTAAAGTTATCATTAAAGTTAAAAGCTCAAACATATATTGTTTGATATGTTTTAGTCTACTCAAGATGATTGGTTTGCTAATTATTCCCTATAAGCTTTTGGTGTAAGAGTCAACTAGCTTCTGATGAATGCAGCGGTCTTCACGTTTCAACCACCAACATTGTTGTAGATGGATGTCAGCTAACAAACGCTAAATGCCCACCAATATCATTTTGTTTCAATGCTGTTATAGCATGGCATCATTCATGTTTAGTGCCCATCACTGCCCACATGACCACACGTGCCCGCTGAGGACGCCGGATGGAACGATGCTGCGAACCTGTGGCAAGTGATCCGGGCTTTGCGGTCTTGATCAGCTGTTTACTTAGAAGAGGAGCGTTGGTGAGATATCCTTGGCCCATTAAGTGCTGAAGTGTGACATAACTTTCCGGGAAATCATAAAAATCAACCAACTAGACAAAAAACATCAAAACAATGGTCCGACTGGTGAAACCGGGAAACCGGGAAAAATCCGGGAAATGCCCAGGAAAAGCCGGGAAATTTCCTGGCTATTTTCAATGATGGTTTTTTTTTGTTTTGGGGGCAAAACATGATGGAACATTTCAGTATTTGGGTCAGGAATCATTTGAAACAATGTTTCCTAAGCGCTTCAATTCAATAAATTTGGCGCATTGACAATTCAGTGGGATGTTTCAAGCCAATCACTGGCAAAAAATGAACGCAGCACAGTTGCAGCCATTGCACCTGTTTGGAATTGATCAGTCGATGAATCAAACCAATGAACCAAGTGCTGGAATGTTGCGCTAATGAGATTTCTCAATCATGCCTATTGGTACCCCATTTGGCTCCAAGAGGATTTTGCAGTGTAGTGTTGCTGGTTGTAGCTTTTAGTGCTACCATGCCTAAAGCCAAGCAGGGGACTGTGTTGCCTCCCACACACCGCATCCGAAGTAAGAGCGCCCCTCGAGTCCGTGGGAAGAGTCCAGATCCGAAGGGGTTGAGGAAAGCAGCAGCAGCTGCTGCATCGTTCAAGACTCCACCGCCAAAGGTCCCCAAAGACAGCTCTGCGGGGTCGACAGGTTCCAAGGAAAAGGGTCCCAAAAGAAAGCTTTCTTTTGGAGAGACGATCCAACACGACATCTTGGCTGAGAACCCTCCAGGGCCTTACAAGGCTGGCGGTGAGTACATGGCTAAAGAAAAGGCTGATGCTGTTTGGGCTGCCATGAAACAGGACTGCTATGGGGTTGAATGGTGAAGTGAGGTTGTAACAGTGAATGATGGATGTTCCCAAGATGGATGTTCCCAATAACAATGAATTATGGATGTTCCCAAGCTAGGGCTAAGGACTTAGTAGACCACTCTCTCCCGACTTGCAGGACCATGACAAGAAATTGGCCAATGCGAACAAAGATTCCACTTCATCAGAGGAAGAGGAAGAAGAGGAGAAACCCAAAGCCAGTTCATCCAAGAAGGACTGCCGGTCTTGGTGGAAAAAATTTGAACGCCCTGGCATTTATTTCAAAGTGCCTGGAATCAACAGAGCAAACATGGGGAAACCATCCACACTGTCAAGAAAATCTTTCCAGTCTATGAGAGAATGGTGGCAACATTTCAACGAAAAGAACCGTAGCAGTAGCAGCAGCAATCAGGATGGTGAGGCCAAGAAGAGCAAGACAGAGGCTAAGAGAGAAGGAAGCAAGAAAGAGAAAAGTAACACTACGACAGTTGCCACGAAGAAGAAAAGCAAAGAAGAGCAGACTGAGAAGGTCAAGGAGGAAACAAAGAAGAGGAAAGCTGTTGAATGTCAAAAGAAGACAACGAAGTCAGAGGCCAACCAGAAGAGCGGGGGCCAAGATGATCTGAAAGCGGAGAAGAAGAATAAGAAGAGCAAAGATCAGGATGCCGAAGAAGATGAAAAAGAGACTGCCAAGAAAGAGAAGCTGAAGGCCAGTTCGAAGAAGGAGGACAAGAAGGATAAGGGCCATGACAATGATGATGAAGACACGGAGGAGGACAGTGAAAGCGGAAACGATGGCCAAGAGGAGGATGAGGACAGTGATGACAGTGCAAGTGCATCTGAGGAGGATGACAGCAATTCAGACGAAGGTGAGGATGAACAGTCAGGCAATGATGAAGATGAAGCAGAGGAAGAGGAGGAAGATGGCTCATCAGAAGCCGGTGCTGAGGATCCAGAGTCAGACGCTGAGGATGACAGCTCATCTGCGCAAGAGGAGCCCGAAGAAGAAGGAAACGAAGAAGAGGAAGACGCAGAAGAGAATGAGGAGACAGATGGAGAAGCAGACAAGAGTAGCAGTGAAGCAGAGGACAAAGTGGCTGCCAAGAAGAATATCAAGAAGCGTGGAGGAGAGAAGGCAAAGCAGAAGGATCAGGAGAGAAAGAAGAGCGAAGTAGAAGCCGCAGAGCCTCCCAAGAAGAAATCCAAGAAGGAAGAAGGAGAGAAGAAAAAGCAGAAGGATGCTGACAAAGAGAAATCCAAGAAGGGAGAAGGAGAGAAGGAGAGGCGCCGCAGCAGTAGCGGTTCTGATTCTGAAAGCGGCAAGAGCAAGAAGAAGCGAGACAAGAAAGAGAAGAAGGGCAAGAGTGCCAAGAAAGCCAAGAAAGAAAAGAGAGAAGGAATTCTGAAGAAGGAGAAGAAGGAGGGAAAAGATGAGAATGCAAAGGAAAACGGAGGAGACGAGAAAACACTCGCAGAAGCAGAAGAGGGAATTGCGGGTAAAAAGAACAGCACAGGCTACAGGAATGAGTGGCAAGCCTTCGGCCGCTACATCAAAAATCCTTCCAGGTGCCCAGCAAAGATTGTGGCAGCTTGCAAGAACAAGGACGAAGGGTGGGGGGATGGACGGTGTTCTGATTTCTGTGTGTACCATGCCTATTGGCGCCTCTTGTTCAATCCACAGGTTTCCCAAAACAAACATGACTCTTTCAATGCAATGGATCAACAGCCTTACTCAAGATCATACCCAATGGTTGCCCGACACCAGGACACCCGAGAAGCTTTGTTCCAGGAGTATGTCAATTCGGGCAGGGACACCATGGCTGTTGAAGCGAGGTTTGAAGCCCAGCTGAACGAGTCACAAAAGACAAAGATTCGCTACGGCTTCAGATCGGAGCATTGGCTGATCAAGCATCACGGCGATAAGAAGGCTGCCCGAATCATGGAGCGGAAACGCTCTTTGGGGTTGAAACTTGGTTGCAACCCATACCCTTCCGCTTTCCAGGCCAGGCCTGATAAGGCTTGGAGAGCTTGTCCACTCCACATAGCTCCTCTACACCAAGTTGGGCACACGTGTCATTTAAGTGCTGGCGGGGTAGTACATAGATAAAGAAATTAGACATTTATCCAATATCTAGATGTATATAAACACATACGCTTACAGCTACTTCCTTTACAAATACCATCACCGAAACAAGTTAGGGATTCAAACAGTAGCTACACCTTCGGACATTACCCATGGAAGCCAACTAAGGACAATCCCAGATCCGGAGTTTCCGGGCGAAAACGAAGAGCTCTTCTTTGTGATGGTAGAGCTGAACATGGATGACATCAAGGAACTCAAACGTGTGACGGCTTTGGAAATGCAGGGAACTTTGGATGCTGATGGCGTGAAAGCCTTTGTCGATGTTCTTTAACTGCAAATTGGGTTTACGGTCAATCAGCTGTTAGCCTCTCCATGTAACCCCAAAGAATTTCTATGTAGAGCCATCCTACCTTGAACTTTTGGGAATCAAATCATAGATCATCCGGCTGGGAACTTGAACCCTTCTCATTGGGAACCATCTCTGCCTTAGGCTGGTGGCTGCTTAGATGGCAAGCAGCACTTATCTTTGCAGGGGCTTGGCGGCGCCAGCGGCATGCAAACGTTGTCTGGTGCGATTGGAAAGATGGCAGATGCCCCCAACAACTCCAAGAACAAGAATAAGAAAGAGAAGGGTGCCAAGCCTAAAGGACAACGATCGAACAAGGCAACACATTCAGGGTTGAAACCTATGGGTGCACTCACAAACACCAACACACAATCATGGAAATGTTTACCATCTTACATGCGTGGAACATGTATTTTCCTATAGCGCACATCCAATCTTGATCAAGGAAGGCTCATTCCATCCTGAAATCATCCCAGTGGATTAGATTCTAAAACCCAACATCTCTGCAGGTGGAGCCAGAGACGCCCTTGCAAAAAGCTCAAACGATGATCACTCGGATTTTGAAGGATGCCAACACTTGCCGGAACCTTTGTAGCAATTAACTTCATTTTACATCCTACCTCCAGCCTCTGTTTACTCACAAAACATTTGGTATGGATAATTTATGATAACCTTGATTTGATTCTTTGGGCGATGCAAGTATGGTACTTTCCCCATACTAAGTATGACATGGGGTTACCTTCCAAGCCATGCAAGCTGTTACTAAGGGACCACGCCTTCAAATTGAAGCCGTTATCGCTCTCTACGGATCTCATCCCACAGCTCAAGGTGTGTGCCCAAAAGCTGGACGAGCTAGCAACTTCTTTGCAGGGTCTGGTGCAGAAGGGCAAGAACAAGGATAAGCATTACAGAGATGTCGTGTCAGAGGCCCTTTCTTGATTTGCAAAAACACTGTAGTTGGTGGATCGTGTTTCATTTTACCATTTTGGGATAATTGCGCCAACAATGATGAAGTAGGATTATTATAAGGGATTGGTTGGCTGAAAGTTATGGCTATGGAGTTCCCAAAACAACTTCTTATCTTTCCCCCTGGCTTCCTACAGGTGGCCAGCGTTACCAAAGTGGCCAAGGAACGCATCGAGCTGGCCAAAGCGTTGGTGCGTGCAAGTGAGAAACCCACAAAGACCAGAACCACCAATGCTAAGGAGTCTAAGGAGTCTAAGGAAGGTGACAATGCTGGTGCTATTGCCGACACCGATGGTGCGGCTGCGGCATGAGACTAGTTTCACACCGTGGTAAATCTTGGGGTGGCTCAGCTGGAGTAGGGCCACAAATATAGTGGTCAGTCCATGCTGCGCTTGGGGATTAGATGTGGCGGCCCTCTGAAACCAATGCTATATAACCCAACTTTCGTAATGGAAACCAGGTTGACACTTTTGATGGAAAGCCACATCTGAAGTACAACTATTGCTTTTTCAAGCAAAACAATACTATCCTTCGGGTCAATCCTGAACAGAACGGCAGCCGAAAAAGAAATGTTTACGATCTGCAGCCGTTGCTTTGGTGTAAGGATTGTGGAATCCAAAGAAGGGGCATCGATCAAAAGGTTCCCACCAGCATTACACTTCTCTACCTTCAACAAGTGTGTGTGTCCCAAACCTTTGGTGCCACTTTCCACGCAGGTCCCCATCCAGATCTCGATCAAGATCCCGGTCGAGAAGTTCCAGGTCTCCTTCGACGAGGTCCACTTTGGAGACCATCCATTCGAGAGCCTTGGCGGCGCTCATCCCCGTTTCCTTCATTTCAACTGCCATCCAAAATGGTTTCAAGAGTTGAGGATATCACCTGATCATGTTTCCCAACCCATCGGCGATTTAATGCCTTTGCCTTTACCTTTCAATGGGCCATTCCCGCATTAGGCGCTACATCATCTTCGAGCAGAAGGATTCTCCGGAAGATTTGTTCTGGAGTGGCTCAACTGAACAGTGGCCAAACTCATCAACAAACATGTGCTTTCGAATCGTAGCATGGAAGTTCCAGCCCAATATGAATCATATGTCACGTCAATTAGAAATAAAACATGTATCGAATGCATCCCTGAGCCACAACCAAATAAGTGATAGGATCCTGTTTCCAACCATTCCCCAACAAGTTCCCAGCCAAGATCAACCAAGCCATCATGAAGTTAACTTTGCTTTATGTATCTTAGCCACCCTTTGGTTGGTGAATCCATCATGTCTTGTGGCCCCGTCTAGGCTACTTCTGCTGCTGACGGATGCAAAGATGCCTATGAGCTACGTCAAGACCATGTTCGCTGCCACATGGCCAAAAAGATGAAGAAGTGGCATCTTGGGGGTCATCCTGAAAGATCTTTTGCGAGGTTGGGGTTGTAACGTTCCAACAGCGAAGCTTGCTAGTTCGCTCATAGCTAGGTAGGCAGTAGACAAAAAACACAAAACGATGGATCAATAAGATCATATAGATTGGTGAATCAATAGCGGTTAGATGCCGTAATGTTATCCATCATTAACCTATTTTGGAGTAGCCCCTGCCCATAGACAATACCATATTTGTTTAGTCAGTAACCAAGTTTACGGGTTCTCATGGGTTTAGATCTTATGGGTAACAACTTTGGGGACAAACACAGGTCCAAACAAAGATTCTAATATCCCTGGCAGGTGGTGCGAGGGTGTTTGCACAATACATCCCAGCGAAGGCCAACTGCCTCTGAAACTGACCAACAGCGAGGGCGAGGAGTTTGAACTTCCTGATTGTGGACTCAGTATCCTTTGGCCATGGGACATATTGACATGGCTATGGGAAACAAACAAGTTTTTGGAGTGGGCGGGCGATGATCCTACAACTGAAGGTGTGAAAGCCAGGGCATCAGAATATTGGAACAACTGTGTTGGCTTGGATTTTTATCGTCGCTTAGGCCTGCAGCCAGCCGACCATGAGACCACAATCCCTATCTACTTTCACGCTGATGGGGTTAGGATCTACAAGGCCCAAAAAGCTTGGGTCTACTCCATGAGCAGTGCCTGCAGGAAAGGCGCCTCCATCAAAACCAAATTGGTCATGGTGATCATCAGGGAAAATAAGATCATTCGTCATATGACCCATGATGCTGTTGCAGTTTTGATTGCTTACGCTTGCGAGACTTTGATGTCTGGCCGATTTCCTAGAAGAAGTCAAAGCGGCCACGCTTTCAAAGCAGGGTCAGTGGCGGCCGAACGAGCAGGCCGCAGATTTGCAGGTGGGTGGAAGCTAGCGTTTGCAGGCTTCAAGGGAGACTGGGAAGCGAGAGTGGTGGTACACAAAAGCCGTCGGACATACAACAGTACCAATATTTGTGATCACTGCTTGGCTAGCCGGGTCAGTCAGTTTACTTTCGGAGATTTTCGCATGAGTGCCAATTGTTTGGCACACAGGTTCAGCCATGATGAATACATGATTCTTCAAGGGGCTCAACAAAGTGCGTGGAGATTCGTAAAAGGATGGACCAAAGACCGCAACTTAGAGGATCCTTGGATCAACGCACAGTGGTTATGTTTTTGCTTAGCTATTATTTGCAATCTTGATGTAGGTGGTCCTATCAAAACATAATGCGTTCTCTTGGAACCCCCAGGTACGTTTTCCTTTTGGGTTGGTTTGCAGCCCTATATGCTTCCCAGCTTTTGGTCCAAGGACATGCTTCACCTCGTCCACCAGGGCATTGGCTGTGTGCTGGTGGCAGCTCTGATTTGTGATCACCTGGAGTGCAAACACGTTGGCCTTACTTTGAAAGACATGGACATGTTGCTTTCCAAGGAGGTTTACAAACACTACAAGAGCTGGTGTCGTAACAAGGGTCCACTTGCCACCGCCTGCTCCCATCGCTTTTCTTGCGCACGTTTTGGGAAGGATGCTTGGGCCTCACCGCCAGAACTGGGGTCCATCTACAAAGCTGCTGTGGTCAAATCGTTGATGTATTGGTGCTCCGATTTCTTAAAGGAGCATGATGCTGGTGTTCTTGGTGGGCAGCTGCGTGTGCATTGCATGCACGCGTTTGTTTCCTTTCAGAATGTGTTGGATGTCAGCGGTCCATTCTTCCGGGATGGTGCGAAAGAGAGGGCTGTCAAGTTGGGTCGGAAAGGCCTACTGCTTTACCAAAAGTTGGCTTCCTTGGACTCGGGGAGAACAGACGAGAGGAAAACTTACAAGATCACACCGAAGTTCCATAGTTTCCTGGAGCTGACTTTTTACATCGACGAAACCAACCGAAACCCACGGTCACTTGTTGGGAATGGTTTCTTTTCCGGACTAATCACCAATGAATGTATTTTTGTTCCTGGCCATCCAAGAAAACCTGGTTGTAATTTCTGGTTTCGGTTTCCATGTACAACACATAAAAGCAACCCAAACAGTGGCTACGTGTTAATCAAGAAGCTGGTTGAATCAGAGTGCTTGGAACCAAACATCCATCCATCTAAGGTTCGACCACTGCTACCAAGACGAGGATCTCATGCAACAAGTGGGCAGAATAGCTTCGCGAACCCACCCGGCCACGATGGAACGGGTCACGATTCAGCGCTACAGAGCGCTGCTCCAGCTGTTCGTGTTCCGATAGGCACTAGGTCCCGGACCGGTCAAAATGAAGTGGCTGCACATAGCCGACAGCCGACATGGGACGGAGCAGGGCAAGCTGAGTAAATTGTTGGAACTACAGATGGTCATAGTATGTCATGGTCATCGATGGTCATGGTTCTTTAGGGGGCGGTCATACCACTAAAACTTTAGGGCACTGCTTCTTAGGGGTATTTTCAGAAGATACAGGGCCTGCAAGTAAACCCAGGGTTCCAATTTTGAACTTCAAACTTTGGTTGGTCCCCCAACTTTTGGCACCGCATTTCTTGGTTGAAAAGGATGGCCTTGTGAGAGTGTGAGCCTAGCTTCGGCCAAGCCAGCAGCAAACGAAGGAACGCTGATTCAAACAAAACTCCTGCAACCTAAATGGTTGAAACAGCCAACTTTGAGGATAACGACATTTGAGATTTCAAGAGGTTGGCCACCAAATGGGAGACCAAACACGTTTATCGCTTCTTTGAACAACATATGTTGGCTAAATATAAAACCAATCTGAATTGGATGTGTAGCCACTACGTTGCATTCCGGTTTGTTCACCAATATCAGTACCTACCAACATACATTGTTCCCGGAAGAGGTTTGCGCTCAAATTTTGGGACCCAACATGTTCACTTACTTGGGGTTTGTGTTTGGCTGGGTCTCGCAACCAAAGCGTTTTCCAACACAAACATCCAAATTTCAACCATTCATAGGGTTTCAAAACCCAAGCAGGCAATTTGTTGCCTCCAGCTGACGGTCGGGTGCCGAGGGAGATTGTGAGCAGGGTCTTTAACACCAAGTTAACCCTAGGTAACCTACCATGAGCTTTATCCCCACTCCCAAATTTGTTGTTATCATGTGTTCGTTAACAAATAGTTAACGAACACATTTATATATGCATATGTATTTATGCACACGTATTTATATGAGCGCCGGCAAAAAAACATTTTTTGATAATTATTGCCCTGGACCGATATCCACCATCGAGACTTAGATCTGTTCAAGCGGCCATGCTTTCTAAAAGCGCACCTCCACAAGTATTTGAAGTGCTTTTGTCCGCAAAAGAACACATTTTTTGGGTGCCTTTTGCCCTGCCACCATCGAGACTTAGATCTGCTCAAGCGGCCATGCTTTCTAAAAGCATGCCTCCACAAGCTCCAAGATCAAAGGCTTATCCTGTAAGCCTTCTGCGAAGCTAGGTGTCTTTCCTTGTTAAAGGCTTTAAACATAGCACTCCTGGCTCTCTAGGCAATGACTAACTTGATGCCACAAAGATTGCGTTGTTGGAAAACGCGCTTGGATTCCGCTCCGTCCTGGATACCGTGATGGCAATCATCGAGCGTAACCTGGTTGAGTCACCCTTCTGCAACAATACCCATTGGATCCCATTGGCCACAGCATGAAGTAGTTTCCTTTTTTCCCGGTATGCCACTGCCGTCATACTGCAACATATTGCACTAACATCAGAACAGCATCGGAACACGGACATCAAAACCAACGCACAAAGCACCAAAACGTGCATATGACAGCACACGACAATGTATTACAACATATGAGACCTGCGTCAAAACAGCATCAGAACACGCCAGAACGACAGCAAAACCCGCGCAAAATGCGCGAAAACGTAAATACTACCTGCGCAGCAGCGCACTACAACATTTGCGACCTATATACTTCAGGACAGCATTGAACAACAACATGAAAACCCGCGCCATCACACGAAAACGTGCATACTACAAGGCGCGGCAACGTACTGCAACATATCGCACTAACATCAGAGCAGCATGGGAACACGCAACAACGCACGAAAACGGACATACGACAACGCACGAAAACGTGCTAAAACATATCAGACTTATAGGAACGGCATCTGCACACGCCAGCACGACATCGAAACCCACGCAAATCGCACGAACACGTGCATATTACAACCCGCGACAAAATATTACAACGTACTACACACCACAACGTACAACACCGTATTAAACAAATATTGCAAAAAACAGAAAAATATTACAACGTACTACAACCCATTACAAAGAACTACAAACCACTACAGCGTACTACAATGTAGTACAACGTACTACAACGTTACTACAAGGTACTACAAGGTACTACAAGACACCGTATTACGAAGTACTACAAAGCACTACAACCTTCTACACAGAACTACAAGGTATTACAACGTACTACAACGTATGACAGCGTACTACAAGGTATGCTAAAAAATCACATATTATCAAGTCTACAACGTACTACAACGTACTACAAAATACTACCACGTACTACAACGTATTGCAACGTACTACAAAATACTCCGAGGTACTACAAGGTCAACATTCAAAATCTCAAGTTTACTTAAATATTTGACACTTAACATCCCGAAAAACCAAAACGGTTCAAAATCGCAATTTATTCCAGTTTTCGACAAATTCCAGCCATATCATGCTATGAAGGTGTCAAGATCTAGATCTGCAGATGTAAGAGTGTGAAGATCTAGATCTGCCAATGCGCGGCTGTGATCTACAAATGTGAAGGCGTGAAGATGTAGACCTACAGATGTGAAGGTGTGAAGATGTAGACCTGCAGATGACAATGTGAAGATGTTGATCTGCAGATGTGAAGGTGTGAAAATCTAGATCTGCAGACGTGAGGGTGTGAAGATGTTGATCTGCAGATGTGAGGGCGTCAAGATGTTGATCTGCAGATGTGAAGGTGTGAAGATGTAGACCTACAGATGTGAAGGTGTGAAGTAGATGGAAATCTGCAAATTTGACAATGTGAAGATGTTGATCTGCAGATGCGAAGGTGTGAAAATCTAGATCTGGAGACGTGAGGGTGTGATGATGGAAATCTGCAGATGTGAGGGTGTCAAGATGTTGATCTGCAGATGTGAAGCTGTGAAGACGTAGGATGTGAAGATGTTGATATAGGGCTGCTTTTTTACGAAGAACCCTTCGCAGGCGCTCTCGGGAAAATAGCTTTGGTCCAATCGCAGTGCCATGGCACCATAGCCTTTTCTGCACATTGCTCGGCTCTGATTGCTCAGCAGGCAGTTCTCCACCGGGACATGCGACCTGATGTGAGACGTGTTTGCAAGCAAGGTTCCTCGTGAGCACAAGCTGAAGAGGATACTGAGACTACTGATCCCATAGCACATCACCATGAACTGTGGCAGTTCACCAATCCGTAGGTTTTCGCTTCTGCACTGCATTGATCCTTTGCAATGTTAAGAAATCGTCCTTGCCCTGAATTCCCAGACAAGTGGCTCACAGCATTTTGAGTTCCGTGGGTTCTGTTGATAAGGTGTCTATCCCTCTATCACTCTCTGAATTCGTCTGGAACTGTGCGAAGTAGAAAACCACGAGGCTGTTGGCTCAACCAGAAAATGTCTTACTCAGCTGGAAGTAAATCCATAGGACCTAGGAAATCCATGGGAATTCTGCTTGAAATATATGTATATATGTGAAACGCATGAGAAACTCATTAAAAACAATACATGGGAAACACATGAGGAACCAATGGCCATGCCATGTCCTTCCCCAGCCATGGCCTTTGCTGGACAATGCAATGGCCGGCGATTGCTTTCAGCATGAAGCCAGGCCTCAATGCTTGGCGCTTGAGACATAGAACATGAACCATCACCCAAAGGTTCCATGTTTCGCATCGCCTCCCTGAAGCAATGTCAACCTGGATTGGTTTATGCATCCAGGGCTGGCATCAATCCAAGGTTTAAAATACGTCATTTGATTCATCCGGGGTTGAGATCATAGAAAGTTATGGAAAACCTTTAAGACGAAAGAAATGGAGATGTCCCCAGAAAATGATGGAACCCTGCAGTCACAGAAATTTCGAGACCCAGGTCGCCCAGAATTCACATAGCTTTGATCCGAGCGAAGGCTGACCTTGTCTGCTGCACTGGTGAAACGCGCGGGATCCACCCTGTTGCACCAGCTGCTTCACACAGAGCCCACCACCTGAGGTGAGTCGCAACAAGGCAACAAATTTCGTTGGGAGAAAGGATTGCACCAGCACACATCAGAAGCAAAACCCGTCCCAGGATTTTTTGTCCAGCTGAGTTGATGGAAATGTTAATGTCCTTCTTTTCGGTTTTTTTACACAAGAAAACAACCAAAAAGGTGCGAAATCAATGCAACACCACGTTCTGGACTTCCAACCAAGAGCATCTGCATCGACGCAAGGGTGCGGTGGTACCCGTCTGAATGCCATGAAAACATAGTCACCAAATGTCACCCTTCAGTTTGCTGGACTTTAATGATCGAAATTTTCTTCCCCCTAAACTCGCTCTGCTCACAGGGAAGGCCTTCTCAGCTTCCGCAACTTTTGACTTAAAAGAAAACCTCAAAGAAATATTTAACTTTCAATGTAATCCAGCAATCCAGTGCTAAAGTTACTTGAACCAGCTTTCCCAAAAAAAGAAACATCTGGGGAAATGGTGAAGATCCCATCTTCAATGTTGAGGATCTGACCTTGTTCCCCACTGCACTGGTGAAACGAAAGTCGCGATCTGCTGAGTTGCACCAGCTCCTGTACGTGGAGGCCGCCGCCTCTGCAGCGAAAAGCATCGATTCCCGATTCCCGACCCTTCCAGTGACCTACGCCAGGGGTCCCTGGTTATACCTACCAGGTAAATAGAGTGGTAGGGACTCGTATGAAAGATCGCGAAAGTAAGAAGAAAATTAACAGTTCAAGAAAATGAGAAACATGTGACACACCTGACATCTCTCGACCTGAACTGCTGGCAATTCCTTGAGTGAGTGAACATGAGCACGGTTGCTTCGAGGGACGTTGCAATTCGGCGATTCGTTGGAAGTTCCCTATGCCCAACGGAAGTGCCTCGTCCAAGTTCCAAGTCCTACAAGCAGCATTGCCACAGATCGTTGGGAGGAACCATGCATTCAACTGCAAGCCTTCCTTGACAAATCAGAATACGGTTTCATTCGAATTCTTCCTCAAAGATCTCAAAGATCTCAAAGTAAGCCAAACTCTCCACTTCCTCAAAGCCTTTCATTCGAATTCTGATGTGCCAGCCTCCTCGTTGGCATTGTGGCAGTCTCGGAAGTGAAGATTTCCGGCCACGGAAGCCTTCCCTTCCACTGTGAGACAGGCTCGCTGCAGGCCGAGCACGCCACTGAAGCGGAGGTCACCTTCCATCTGCAGATCTCCTGCAGCTATGTTCTCCAGTGGAGCATAGCCATGGTGCTAAGCTATGAAGAAGCCAAGTAACATGGGGAAGAAACTGTGATGAACAGCTGGGGAAGCTGACATTGCTTTTGTAAAACTGATCATTTTATATATGATCAACGTTCAAGATGAGTCGTATAGTCTTAAAATTGTCCCGGGCACCAAGGCAACATCGATGAGACAGCTTGTCCAAGCCTAAAAAGTGCAGGGTTCTGCTTAGACCAGCACTTCTTCAGAGGTTATGATACCTGACTCAACTGCACTTGAACACAGGGAGTTCAAATGCTAAGATCTTTCTGAGTTCTTTTCAAGGAATCTTAGGTACAAGAAATGGACACGGATGGGCAGTCGTAACGCGCCACACCCGGACCGTCATCTGTCCTCGAAACACCAAAGGCCCCATCAAGGTTACCTTCGTGGCACGTTGCAGTGGCGCCCCAGTGTTGAGACCCAGGAGCCCCAGCCGCACCTCGGAACCTGGCTCTGCCCGCAGTACGCTACAGTCCTGCCCCAACACCGTGGCTGCCCCGTTGGACTCAACACTTTGTCGTTATCCTTCGGCCGCTAGGCTCGTTAGAGACATCAAAAGGCAACAAATCACCAAGTCTGTGAGTGATGGAGCTGCCAGGTCAATTTACCAACAAGCTTGAACAACAGTCATTACGAGAGCCTTAAGTTATCACAAGTCCTTCAAAACAAATAAGTGACATCGAAGCCTGACGCAGCAATCACAGGGGCCAACCAGATCCGACCAAATCCTTTGTACTGTTTGGAGCCTAGTTGAATGATTTGAATGCATAGTTTGCGTGGTGGTTTCTCAAAATGGGCGTACCCAAAATCATCCACTATTAGTAGATATAGTAGTTTATAGTAACAAAATGTAGAAAACCAACCATCACTTTGGGGGTCCCCTATTCTGAGAAACCGAAGACTCTCACGGGGCGTTTCCACGTTCTCCAAAGACTCCAACTCCGCCGACTCCTCTGAGAAGACCAGCTCCTCTTCGACCACTACGGGGCCCTCCAAATGCAGCACACCATTGCGGCAGCTCGCGTAAGGCCTGAGTCCAGCATCTGGCGGCAAGGAACTGTACCTGGTGACCATCTCATAGGCACCAGAGATTGAAGCTGGCTTAGTGGTTCCATGATCCCGATGATGGGTGGTCAGTATGGTTCTATGATCCCCATGATGGGTGGCTGGTATGGTTAGGAATGGACTTGACTTGAGGGTTTCTGCCATTTTTCATGTTATCACGACGAAACATCTCTTTGTCAACCCAGGTCATTCAACCAGCTTAATTTCAAGCAGGTATTGGGTCATCCCATTTTTGTTGGGGAAAATAAAGAGTTCAAAACCACCAAGTAGCCACGTTGTTTTTGAAACAAGGAAATTCCCTTGCCGTGATGAGTGGAAAGAAACATACCCAAGGAGGGACCCAAAGGAAAGCCAAAGCATTGCCAAATTCATGACTCAAGCACCTATAGAGACCACTCTCATCTTCGAATGGGCATCACTAGCCGTGACTCTTGACACAAAATCACGACGCATTGCTGGAACGAACTGGCAAAACAACAATTCCACCATGGTTTCTATCTTTATCGGTGTCTCATGTTACGTCCTCGTCCTCTCCCAAGATTGGGTTCTCATTCATGAAGGCCAAAGAGAATAGTGTTGGGAGAAGAAGGCATCCCTTCAACACAAATATCCTCCAAATCGCCGATTTGATGCAAAGCTGGTTTCAAGAGTCAAAGGCATTGGTGCCCACAAACATGCCTCAGACCACTCAGGTAGCAAAGGCATATCCGCCAAGAAACTACCGGCTGCCGGGGTTCCAGTTCCAGACTTCCATAGTTTGCCTCCACCATTTTCGCACATCAAGATGCATCAAGCCAATTCCATCAATGTAGCTGGGTAAAACCGCTACGTGAATTCAGATCCAACCAATACATCTCAAGTGTCCAGAAAGAATGACTTTGAAAGCAACTGTTTCTGAAGCAGCCGGCATCCAAAGGTTTCTGCCAAAGGCGCCTTACCCTTGTAGGAAATCTGATCGTTTCTTGCACCTGTGACAGCAAGATTGCTGCAGCCCGCCCCTGTCTTGCGTGAAAACAGCAGGAACATTCATGAACATTTCATAGGCTGTCACAAGCTGGAATGAACAGCCAAACAAATGTCACCAGGGTATCAAGTGAAATATTGGCCAAGAAAGAAACATCTGAGTGGAGTGCTCGAGGATACATCATTGAGAAGCAAACAAAATCCATGGCCAAACAAATTCCATCCACCTCCAGGTCGAATCTGCCACTCTCTTCTCGCAATGCTGTGCAAGAAAGAATGGCAGCCCACGCTACCAAGCGCATGACATGGTGCACTTCGAAGACTACAAATGGAGCCCGAGCCAAAAGGCAGGCTGCAGAGTAGGAAACGACTTTGAAAGCACGGCACCTGCACAGGAAAGCCAACGTTGTCTGCGTGTCCTTTTTTACACAACGGGATACATTGAAATCGTCCTGATCGACTGAAACCCAAAAACAGCAAAAACCAGTGGCAAGTGAAGGATCCCAACCAAGCACTTCGCAAAAGCATTTTGAATTCAACAGTTGTGAGTGTAAAGGCATGGGCAAGTGTTTTGTCATGATTTCTTCAACTTCATGCGAGAAGCCCAGTAAACAACCAAGTAATGAATGATGACAAACAAGACTTGCTGAACATGGCTTCACAATCTGCTGGATGCAATATATCAGGCACCATGAAATCTCGCTCTAGGTTCACCGTTCTACAATTTGTGACCTTTTGAACTCTAAAATTGTTACTTGTATCTCTATAATTGTTTGTCTTTTTGAAAGGTTATAATGTACTTTTAACATACTTCAACCGTCAGCATGCAACCGCTGCACTTCACATCTGCACATCCAGCTTTTTCTACGCTTGCGGTTGCCGCTCACGCCAAACTTCTTGGGCGATCTTGATCAGGAAAGCAAGGCCTCAAGAATGGCGCCACTGAGGCTACAGCAGTTTCCATGTGGCCTGGCTGACCCCTGACCCTTGACATGACAACACCCATGAAAGCCATTGAAAGCAATTGCCATCGATGTCAAGGCGCATACTGAGGTCACTATGACGCCCAGGGTGACGATCATCGACCTTTGACCAAGCTCGGTCTTGTCCCAGCGGTCCTCATTCGCGATCCTGGGATTGCACCGATGACTGGGTTTTGGGGATGTGGTGTTGCCATCCTGAAGGAAGCTCACTCCAACCAGGATCGGTCAACACCTTGCGTTTCATTGTTCACCAGCGGCGGCTATTGTGGTTGCATGATGTTGCATGATGTTGCATGATGTTGCATGAAGAGCATGTTCTGACTTCTGAGTTGGATCTGAGCTGAAGTAAGCCGTTTGAAACGGGCTCTTCTGCGACTTCGAACGCTCCGAAATCCATCATGTCTCCAGGATCTATGCTGGCGTGATTTCAACAGAAATGGAGCGGCAAAGTTGCATCGAACTCGGATGTGCTAAAGAACTTGAACCATGGCAAGCGAAAATCCAGCCCCAAAATACCAGATTGGGGTGGCATGCTTCCATTCCTGACTGCTTTGAAGAAGCTCTGCCATCTGGAAGGCTCAAGGTTTATGATCATATCCATCGATTTTGTTGTACCTTCAGAAGCCATCTCAGCCCTTTTCCCAGAATGCCGATGACACCCAAAAGATTCGTTGCTAAGGCTTTCCATGACAGTGAGGCGAAGCACATTGCTCCCGGCAACCGCTCCCAAACACAGGAGCTCCAACAGAGTTCAACTCCGAGATTCACAGCGGAGGCCACAGCGATCAGCAGCAAAGCAGTGGCCAAGAGCGCGGATTCCTCAGCTGCGCGATTTTCACGTTTATCAAGATTTGACTTTCAGCAGAAAAATGATGTGTTCATTAATTTGACACTCTCATATCTTCCCATCAGACCCCTAAAAGGCATCGTAGCATCATTTGTTGAACATCTTGCTCTCATAAACACTGCCAAGGCAATGCCAATTGTGGCAAAGCCTCGCTCCAATTCCACAGTTGCTGCCGGTAGGGGTGGAAAACGGCGTACAGAAACATGGAGGAGCAAATGATGACGAGCAAAGCCGTCATCTGAAGCGCTGGGAAGGTTGTGCTCGGAAAGAACGCTGCTGCCGTAGAGAGCAAGACTTTCCTGGTGTCCCCAGTGGGCATGGCGAAGCATTTTTCTCCACGCAAGACATGTCATATGGCGTCATGGTGTTTTGATTCCAGCATCTTTGTAGTGAAGCTGAGGCATTACAGGCGATTGCTAGACTTCTCAGAACCACTGAACACTTCATCGAAAGGTTGGTCAAACTTCAGTCATCAAACTTCATACTTTTTCCTTTGGGTTTGGCAAACAAAGACCATCGATGACCTTGGCACATTTGAAACAAAGCAAAGCGTTGCAGTTTCCGAGTCCTCACCAAACGTTCTGCTTCAAAGTAGTGTCGCCCCTGACGAGTTTAGCTCACCCAGTACCACCCTTCCAATGTCAACGAAGTTGTTCTCTGCTTCAATGGATTTGCTCAAATGTTGGGCTCCTCTGGTGATCACTTGAACACCACATGCGTAATTCAAATTTCTGGGCCAAACTGGTGCCTCTCCGTATTTGTTCGTCAGAAACGCCGTATGGTTTGGCAGCTCATCCTCCTTGCAGTCCTCAGGGTGGGAGCCCTTCCATCTTGCCACACAAGAATCATCAATGTTTCCAGCCGCTGCCAGCTCCTGGCTGCCCGTGCCAGCCAGCCCCTGCCATCCTGTGATCGCACGACCTGTAGGACTGTAGGATCTAAGTTTTGCCAAGACACTTCGCAATTTGAGAGGCGGAGCCAGGCGAACCTTGGTCAGAAACTCCACTCGTCTTAAGCCGTCATCAAGCTGATTCAAGCTGTATACATTGCATACATTGAATAAAGCTATGAAAATATAGCATCATATAGCATCTCTTGTGGCCAACACCATGCATCAAAAGTGAAGCGGATTGAAGTTGAACTTAAAAAACTCTTGCCTTGATCTACTATAGAGGTCAACACTGCTGCAAAACGGTGCAGGAGACATGCTGAAGCTGAGACATGTCCTGAAGATGCTTCGAAAGTTCTTAGCTCCAACAGAGTCTTGGAATGTCAACTTGCCATGGGGCAATGCCAAAGCAAAGACCGCGAGGAAAGCAGTGCCAACCTCAGCTCATCCCAGCTCCGAAACCTTCGGTTGACACAGAAAATTGCCGTGTTCAATGCAACTTCATACTCCAACAAGGACAACAGCCCTGCATTTTACCAAGAAATTTCGGAAGCCCTGCCTCCTCTCAAGCAAACAAAACCCGCAAAGCAAATAATCAAGGTCCGAGGGCGTCAAACCCTGTGGCAGTCAAACCCTGTGGCAGGACTATTGAGGTCCAAGCAATCACAAATCCGAAGACGTTTCCGAAGGGCAGGTGGTTGCAAATCAAGCCATCTATTCCGGCACTTTGGTTCTCTTCAAGTCGATAGCCTCAATATGAAAGCCACGAAAACCACCAAACACCAAAACAAACATTGAGATCTGCCAAGAAACACACCGCGTATTTGGCAAAGTCTGCCATGATGCTCGGCAAGAAGCAGTTCAGGCCTTGCAGCGTCAAAGTTGCAGGATGACATGGACTGCGTCCTTACCCGATTTTGGGCCTGCAACCAACGCCACTCGCCAGTCTTTGAGGGACAGAACCAGCACCAAGAATGTCGCAACTGCCTGCAGTTCAAATGTTGACCCTTTTTCGCATGCACTTTGCAGAAGTTTTGGTTCCAAAGTATTGCATTTTCTTTGCACATGTCTGTGAAACAACTGCACATTCCACAAACCGAAATGAGCCCTGAATGAGTCCAACACTGATCAAAATGAAGTAGAAATAGGTGAGGACTGGACAGCAATATGTCGATATTGAGCCAATCCTGGTCCCAACATGAATCCATTTTGCATTCAACACCCCCTGTGATTTAGAAGCTCACCGCACGTCTATGCCAACGACATGGGAGGGGACTTTGGGGTTCGCGCAGCGCCACACCAAGCGAGTGGCCACATCCAAACAATGCACTCCGAAGACCCCGCTCTGCTCCTTAGCTTCGAGCAGGTGTGACATCGCATGCAGTCGTCAGGGCGATGCAGTCAAGGCGCCAAGGAGAGATAGGAAAGCAGGCAGTGAGAGGACTTGGCTCCTGACGTTTCCAAGGCAAAGTGATTTGTCTTCATAGCGACCCATCCACCGTGACGTCTTCTTACTGATCTCAATTTGATGGAAGACTATCAGATTTGGACATGTTTTCATTCACCGACCCGATCCAATGATATCGAATGCCCAACTTTGAAGACCGTTATCTGACAACTACACCTCAGTCTGACTGCTCTGGTCAGTCCTTGTCCAGAACTCGCGTCCGAAAGAAACACAGCAGTGCCGTAGAGGTACTCGACCTCAAGAAGCACCGTTCAGTGTTGTGGAATACCTTCTCGACATCTCAAATTTGGAAGAACTTAACTGCCAGAAACTTCAGAAGTCAAAGGGGAGACTTAAGTGTCACTTGTTTGTTAGGTATTGTTAAGTTATGAAATTTCAGATTTCAGAAATTAAGTGCCAGAGTCCCTTTGCCGGCAAGAAACAGCTCCCTCTTTCATCATCTGAGCGGTCTCCTTGCAAGGACACAAACTTTCCAATCCAAGAAGTCTCCAAGCAAATGGAATTGGAGATGGAAGTTCAGCAAAGTGCTTCCAGTACTGGAGCAGGATGTAAAAGCGGGACAACACAAGAAAAAACAGTGAAAGCGAGAGGCAGAATTTGAGACATTCTGAGATTTTGTCAGAAAGATTCAGAAAGCAGACGATCGCAGCCCTCTGAAGATGTCAAGGCTCCGTTTGCATCACAGCAGTGACCACGGAGCCCGACACCGCTGCGAAGGCCATCAGCTGATTGAGATAAACCCCGCTGTTCTTCACACGGTCGGCCTCGGTGCAGCTTGGGAGGATCGCAGAGCTCCACGAGTTGTGAGTTGTGAAGCGAGTGGAAGCCGGACATTGGACTGTCTGTTTCTCTCTTTGAATCTGAAAAACCAACAAGACATGATGGTAATAAACAGGAATGAGATCAAACGAGATCAAAATCTTCGAAAAGAAAGTGTGGATTTGAAAAAAGCCAAGTTGTGCCCAGGGGCTCGTCCTGCCCCAAAGATGCTGGCAGCCGAGACCGCGAACAGGATCACCCGTTGTCCAAGGAAAGAAAACCTGGTCGGCTGATATCTGTCAAGCGCGCCCGACAAAGAAGTCACAGCAAGTCTTCATGAAAACCACATGATATCAGGCAAGGATATTAATACCACAGGATTTTTGACCTAGAGGTATTTCTAGAGATATCACGGGTTCAAGGTCAATCAAAATGGCGAACTCGCTGTACAACATGGCAAGCATCCATTGAAGAAGCTGCTTCAATGTGCTTCCAGCGCAAGGAGTACCTCGATCGCAACAGGATCTTTGACTCAAAATTTGATGTCCTCAAGATGGAAATGCCTATGTGCAGGAATCGAATAAGATCGACTAAGACAACCCCAGTCAGACTACTGGGGATGCTGCCACTGACAAGGACGTTCTGACACCATGATTAGCTCAAGCCATTCAATTTCTATCCATGTCTTCCGTGCGATTGAACTCTTTTGGCCACAGGGCAAGCGAGCACGTTGGAATCTGCCATCAAGTACAAGCTGTCGTCATCTTTGATGCACTTGGCACATCCTTCGTCACCTCACTGCCATGTGCAAGTCTCTCAGAGCGGCGGTTCAAACTACGGCAGTTCAAAAGCAGTACGGTGATGTAAGATCAGAAGAAAGTACCAACACTGAAACTTCCGGCATCAAGATACAAGCACTTCAAAAAAAGAACCTGCAACTCTCAGCATCTTCGCTGGTCGGGACACCATAGCCCTCCCTGCACATGGCTTGGCTCTCGTTGCTCACAGGCAGTTCTCCACCGGGACATGCGACCTGTCAAATGACGTGCAAGCGCTATTCCCCATGAAGAGATGCAACTTGGAACAATCTACGGAAAATTCACATGTGATATCATGTTATCGTCAGAACTCGGTCAGAATGAACTGACTGAGGGTCTTTTGGTGTTCTTGAGTCAGTCCTACCGAATGCTTTTAGCTGAATTCTCGTCCGCGGCTCACCAGGTAAAATGCGCTTAGGCTTTTGGTTTTTTGTGTGCGGAATGTTCAATTCATGGCTGCAAAAGCATGAGAAACACATCACAAGGTGTGGAGGCTGAATTGCCCATGAAGCCCATGGTCAATGCAACGTGCTTCCCAAATCCATGGCCTGTGTTGGACAATGCAAAGGCCGGCTGAGATTGTTTTCGTGAAGCATGAACCCGGGCCTTGGCAGTCAAGGGAGTCACAGCTTCGCAGGTTGGAAATGGGAAAGAATTGAATCCTGTGATTTCATGTGGAACCTGCTTGACCAGCAGAGTGAAGAAAGGACCAACAGATCTCATCCGCAACCGACTGGGCTTCTCCTATGCAAGAATGTTGAGCCTCACAGTTCGAGGAATCGAGGTCCCAGTCCGTGTCTGATGAACCCTTGGCCCAGATTGGCTCATTTCTGTCTGGGCACTTCATCTGAATCTTCCCAGCCAGGCAAAGAGCTGCACCCAGAGGGCAAGGGGAGCAGCCACCACTGGTGACCCTCTCAACTTGCGTGAAGGTTTCCGCACATGCCTCGGTGGCATTTCCAAACACACGAAACGCCATTTGGGGGAATCCTTTTCTGGGAGATGCTTGGGATATTTTTTCTAACCCTACCCTTGTGTGTTTGGGGGAAAGCCTTGGGGTCTCGTTTTCGGGCCCCGATCAATTTTGAAGGGAACCTATGGCAACAAGACTTTTCATTGATTCAGACTGTGACTACCGCTGTTCTGGAGTAAATGCAACCGAGAAACAAATATGGGGCCAAGCTAGCAACTAAGCCAATGTTCTAAAGTTCTTGAAATTGAATTGGCATATAAGCAATATGATACAGCGATTCTATATAATTCTGGCTTTTGACAACGCTTACTCAACCCTTACGTTTTAGAAAGTCTTGCTTACGTACAAGCTTGAACAAGGTTTGTACTTGCAATTCTCTGACAGGTGCTTGCACTATGAAGAAGAAAGACTGAGCGAAGGCAAACAAAGCGCTGGCTCCGAATGTTTCGGTGAGCAGAAGCGAGGCCAGCAGGAGCATTTGAAGAGCTACTGCTGTCACTACAGCTGGAAGAGGAAGAGGGAACAAGTGGGCCACGGGTCTGACATGGTCTGACGAAACACTTTTCATTTAGTGTGCTCTTATGCTGAGTGGAAACCTTTCATCTCACTCACATGATGCTTGAGCGCGGCTGTCCTGATATAAGAGGATTTGGTCTTACGCTTCGCTTTCGACAAAATGAATCTTGAACAAATTTAGGGCAATTCTTATACTCAGCGAAACCTAGGGGAAAATGCCCGTTAAATAATTTCCAGCACAATAGCTATAGATGTTATCCAAAGGCGACTTTAATACGCTGCTGAACTGGCTTTGGACTCCATACAGGCTGCTAATTGACATTTTAAACGTGTTGCAAAATATCAATACACATTGACATCTCATCATATCCTACGTATCCATTCCTATCCCATCTTCAGAGTCCAATGGTGCGGCATTGTTAGATCCATCTGCGAGGTGCCACACATCCGAAGGGAGGAGTCGTGGCCACCCCGGTGCCGAGGCCGCATCGAAAGGCCGTCGATGGCTGCGACGAAGCAGGGAACCACAGTTGACACTCACGCAGCTTGGTGCAGTCCATCTCCGAGTCCTTTGCAGCTTGAAGGCGAGTGCAGCTTGGATTAATCATCCGATCATTTCATTAGTCCTTTGATGATTCATCCAATATACATCGACAAGATTAAGTTGCTTAGAATGTGCAAACAGTTCGAGTCTTCTCACTTTGTGCAAGTGCTGCTTGAGAAAATGGCCCTGAACGACATGCCGTCATCGACATGAAGTTTTTCAGTAGCTTAAGTGGCTACAGTGTTCCCGAAAGGGCTCAAGTTCATCGGGAAATTTCTAGCACGGTGGTTGGGAGCATCTTCGAACAAATACTTCCACCTTGCGCTTTCATCTTTGAGCCGATGCGACTATCTGATGGTGCCAGCAAGAAGCACTTCTCTCTATTGTTGTCTTTCGCCCTATGTCGTGAAAAAATCCCTCTCAGCTCACCTTTGAAGTCCCCCTTGGCCACTTCACTGTGCACAACCAGCTCAGCTAAGGCGCGATTTCGATACTCTCGGCTTCCATGGAAAGTGTAGGCGTCGCATCTGCGGCAGTGACTTGGAAAGTGGCCACGGAGACTTTCAAGCCTCTTCGCCAAGGGTCGGTTGAGGAGAGCTTGAAGCATCATTTTCTGAAATTCTGAAATTCGCAAGAACTGCAAGCCATGACCACATGACGCCGAAATCAAGTTCCAAAACACAATCTGAGTGAGGCAGCTAATCGGCAAACACGCGAGGAGCCTTTGCGTGAACTGAGGTTCCACGCTTTGGGCCAAGACGGCCATGTCGAACGTATCCACCAATTCCAAGTGCTGCACAGTCAAGTCTCGTGCTTCGATCCTGAGTTCGGTGGATTGCGATGAATGCACGAGTTGCTGCCCGATGCATAAGATGATCGGTTTTATTGATTTGCCAATGTCCAATCTCAACTTTCGAATTCCCAACTTTGAACATCAAAGGGTCAATATGTCAAACTTGTATCTTTTCCCACGAAGGTTTTATTCCAAGACTCGCCGTGGCCCTGTCCGCACTGCAATTTTCAAAACGAACTTTGCCCAAAATCGAAGAGCCTGCTGAAAAAAAAGCAATCCCTGAAGCAAGCACGTCAAATGTGAAAGAACTGAAGCTTTCCGGCAATGCATTTACCTGTTTGAACATTTGCACCAGCCAAACATCCCAAACAAGGGAGAAAAAACATCACTATAGTCATTCCCGCCTTTGCCACTGATCTGCAGTCCTCCACCTGAAAGTAGTGCTTGTGCAACTGCTGTAGACTCCGTCCGAAACAACACGAACCGAGTATGCAAACTGTTGCGCACGCTGATCAGGCGGACCAAAACGGAAAGTGATCAAATGCACCAAAAGCCGGAAAGGGTGTCTGGCTCGGTTCTCTATCCATTGGAAGCCGTTGAGACCGGAGCCCTTTCACTTCAAGCTCACTGACTGCAAGCTTAAGACACTCTGCCAAAGACATGTTGATCCCAACTACGGGACAAATCTATGAAAGCTAACAGCCGCACTTACGACGTCTCGAGAAGAAAAATGTCTGCGAGAGAAACTTCACACCCGACCTGGTTCTTTCTACATTTCTGCAACAGATTCAGCACTGGAAGACTTGAACGCAGCATGACATCAACCTACTCCGACGCAATCCCACGCAACTGTGTAAGAAAGGGACTTCGACACACACACACACACACAAATACTGAACAACATGCATCTTCACCAAGGAAGTCACACATAGTCACACCCTTGCAACATCGCCTGACTCTGAAGCTCTGCAGTGGTGGAAATGCAGCGTCTGCGTTGAGTTGATCGTGTCGCCGAAGATGCCGCCACCACGTGTCGCACTGCAGTCGTTGAAGGAGATCACAGAGTTGGATGTATTGGCCTTCGACAAGCAGCAAACCCAAGGCAATCTTGGCATGGGGGAGGAAGATGAAACTGAGAGGTCCAACTGGTCATGCTGCCAAAAGTCACATTAGCTCCATATCTTGAACCACTGTTTTGAACAAAGAACAGAACAAGCGATCATCTTGAAAGCAAACAACATCCGCGACTATCCTTGGCTGAAATTGTTAGCATTATCATTATGGCTTGCTGGCTTACTAACTAGGATGTGCTCAAATGCCAGGATCAGCGCTGCCTCACTCTGATGAAAATCTCCCACCCAGAGGCCTCCACCTCAATAAAGCAGAGGCGCCAACTGTTGCAGATTGATTCTTCGCTTGGTTCATAGCAATATTCTGGTATTGAAGTATGGTAAAAACAATCAACCAACGCTTGCGTGAGAAACCTAGTGTCCGCAACGTTGTGAGGTCCTGTTGGCATCTGTACACTGTACACCATGGCTATTGTACCTTACAATTGGGTTCGGGCCACAATCCAGGTATCCTGTACCCAGTTTGAATGACTTGGACAACCATGGAGAAAAGGCTTCCCGAACTTTGTGATGGTTACCTGAAACGCAATCTTCGACAGGATGGGCGATCTACTGGCTTTCCTTCCTGAACACTCATGAACAACAATTGCTTCCGCCTAACTCAGCACTCATTCTCCAAGACGAAACGGCGCTGAAACCACGACTAAAAGCAGACTGTTTGACCCCGACCAAACGAAACCAAAAATACGGCACGAATCACCGACTAAAATTCGGCACCAATAGTGACGAATTCTGTGACCCTTATACCAGCCTCCGCCAGCCCCTCCCGCTACCTCCCGTCACCAGCTTCTGCCAGGCATTCCAATGGAATTCCGAGACCTCCAGACCAGCCTCTGCCCTCGTTTTTGTTTTTCCTAGTCGGTGTACTTTTTCGGTAATTGTTGTATTCTATCGGTATTCGTGGTTGGGGGACGATCCAATCAAAGACATAAAGAAACTTGAATTTGGATTACCAAACAGTTTGTGCCTGTGTGTGTTTTGTGCTGTCTTGATACCAAGAGTAGAAGGGCGAATCTCATTCATGACCCACGATCATGTTGGCCGGGCCTATTGCAGCATGCTGCTCACCACATGGATCAACATCATTGAACACACTTAGCAGATCTTAGCAGAAACTGCCCTCTCAGCAAAGTCTCCCGAACCAACGTTGCTCTTTCCAAGGACTTAATACTTGATACTGTCACGATGTGCTCATCTCATTTGCAAGCTGCCCAAGTTCCTGACCGTCCTCTGCCGTGCAACGGTTGAAAACGATGGTGCCATCATAAAATTCGTAATGGTGCTCGACGTGCATCCCGCCACCTGGGTCCCGTTGAAACCCGCAGTTTTGAAGCCATCCAAGAGTGAACGGCATGGACATGGCCCCCTTTTGTCCAACTGAAGTCAATCTATTGCAGCTACGCCCATGCCTCTGCAAAAGTTTGACTCCGGCCAATGCGTTGCTGGGCTCACAAAGCGCTTGAAACCTCCTACAACCCTGGTTTCTCAAAGATCTCTCTGGAACACTTGACCCGACCTTCTGTCTACAAGTAAACCTACTTAAAACCTAAACTCTAAAAACCCAATTGGCCTAAAATCCTAAACCACAAATCACTGCAAATAGCTAACATTTTGGCAGCTTCTCCGAACCATGCTATTCTAGCACAAAATCCTCTATTGCAGTGCCCCATTGAGAATTATGGGTGCATGTGGATAAACGCCCCGGTAGTGGCGAACATGTTTGAATATGATACTTCCAAATCAGCCATTGGGGCCTCAGAAGACTGCTGTGACAAGTCCGATTTCTACGCTGAAAAGGTATGCAATCATTTATGATTGCAGGTGTGCAGTGCTGATGCAATGGTTTTGACACCCTGATCGGCACCAACCCCCTCAAATCCTAAGCTGTCAAGATGCTGGGGGCCAAGATTGGAACTGAAGTGGATTAGTACTTGGTCCACGTTGATCCAGTTTTAGACTTAAGAATTGACCTACCAAAACTGTTCCACAATGATAAAATTACGCCGGCAAAGACCCCAGATAGCAATGAAATTCCCAACAATCATAGCCGGACACTTCCAACCCCCAACTCAGGGCCCGAATTCGGAGCCCTCCTGTTGACACCGGCACCCACCCAGTTATGTTCGTACTCCCCTCGTGTTGACACCGGCGCCCAGCAGCACCCTCCTGTTGACACCGGCACCCAAAGGGACCCTCCTGTCGACACTGGGACCCACATGTTTATGTTGATAGCGGCACGCTCCTGTTTAAACCGGCACCCAGCGGGACCCTTGTGTTGACACTTGCACCCACCCATTTACGTTGATACGGCACCCTCCTGATGACACACGCACTCTACACCCAGCACCCATCAATTCTCCAATTATGTTGATACAGCACCCTCCTGGTGACACCTGCACCCTACAGCACCCTCCCAGTGACACCCTTAATAACCCAATTATGTTGATAGGCCGGTCTCCTATCTTTTAATTTTAAGTAAGAACTCCAATATTTGAAGTAAGAACCCCAATAGCTGTTTCAGCTATCTGCGCAAAAAAATGGGTCCTTTGCAACTCAAGCAAGCATCGAACCTTCTCGCCGAAAAGGGATGTTTTCAATGCAACGACCTTGTGGATTGCATCCGTCCGGGAAACATCAGCCCAAATCTCATCCTGCCCTTGGGGCTCCGCACCGTAAGTGCTGCTGCAGTTGTGGAACTCAATGGTTCCACCGTGCTGAGACACCTGCTCCGAGATGTACAGGCCACCGCCTGGCCAAAGTCAAAGTATGTTGACCCTGGTTTCGCTCAAGTTTCCGATGCGACGCGCAAAATTTGTTGGTGAGAGAAGTCTCTGGGAAGAAGTTTTGAAACACTTGACCAAACCTCGTCTTGACAGCTACAAGAGACAATGTCCAATAAACAGAAACCAGTGGGAACACATTTTTTTTACGGGAGCGAATTGGCACACGCAATGTGCCCTAACGTGGCAAATTTACAAGAAAGTGTTGGTTGATCATGTTCGGTCAAATACCACGGAAAACCACTGTCGAACATGAGTTGATTGCAGATGTCCGGTGCTGATGCAATCCCATGGGGCAACACACTTGACACATACAGATTGACGGCAACACCCCCCCATCCCCAGAAGTCTCAAGTCCTAAGTTGTCAAGACGATGGGAGCCAAGCTTGGAACTGAAGTGGATTAGTACTTGGTCCACGTTGGTCCAGTCTTGGACTTAAGAATTGGCCTACGAAAACTATTCCAAAATGTCCAATTTCAAATCGGTCCTTAGCAACTCAAGCATCGAACCTTCTCGCTGAAAAGGGATGTTTTCAATGCAACACCCTTGTGGATTGCATCCGTCCGGCAAACATCAGCCCAAATCTCATCCTGCCCTTGGGGCTCCGCACCATCCTTGCTGCTGGTGCAGCTGTGAAACTCGATGGTTCCACCGTGCTGAGACAGCTGCTCCCAAACAAACAGGCCGCCGCCTGGGCAAAGTCAATTTCATGTTGACCCCGGTTTCGCTCAAGTTTCCGATGCGACACGCAAAATGTGTTGGTGAGAGAAGTCTCTGGGAAGAAGTCTCTGAAACACTTGATCAAACCTCGTCTTGACAGCTACAAGAGACAATGTGCAAACAGCAAACAGTGCGAAACACCGCCATATTGAGTGAATTGCCGGACGCAATGTGCCCTAACATGGCAAATTTACAAAGAAAGTGTCGGTTGATCATGTTCGGTCGAATACCGTGGAAAACCACTGCCGAACATGAGTTGATTGCAGATGTCCGGTGCTGATGCAATCCCATGGGGCAACACACTTGACACATACAGATTGACGGCAGCCCCCCCCCATCCCCAGAAGTCTCAAGTCCTAAGTTGTCAAGACGCTGGGAGCCAAGATTGGAACTGAAGTGGACTAGTATTTGGTCCACGTTGGTCCAGTCTTGGAATTAAGAATTGGCCTACGAAAACTGTTCCAAAATGACCGAAAAAAAATTGGTCCTTTGCAACTCAAGCATCGAACCGGGATGTTTTGAATGCAACACCCTTGTGGATTGCATCCGTCTGGCAAACATCAGCCCAAATCTCATCCTGCGCTTGAGGCTCCACACCGTAAGTGCTGCTGCTGCAGTGGTGGAACTCAATGTTTCCACCATGCTGAGACAGGTGCTCCGAGATGTACAGGCCACCACCTGGGCAAAGCTGAAGCATGTTGACCCCGGTTTGGCTCAAATTTCCGATGCGACGCGCAAAATGAGAAGTCTCTGGGAAGAAGTCTCTGAAACACTTGACCCAACCTCGTGTTTACAGCTGCAAGAGACAACGTACAAACAGCAAACCGTGGGAACACACGACACGTACACACTCTATTTTTTCACTTGAGCCAACTGGCCAACGCAATGTGCCCCCCTAACATGGCCTCTTCACAAAAGGAAGTGTCTACCATGATGGAAAACCACTGTTGAACATGAGTTGATTGCAGGGTTCGGTGCTGATGCGATGCCCTAGGCCAATGGTTTTGACACCCTGATTGGCACCAACACCCCCCATCCCCAGAAGTCTCAAGTCCTAAGTTGTCAAAACGCTGTGAGCCAAGATTGGAACTGAAGTGGACTAGTCCTTGGTCCACGTTGGTCCAGTTTTGGACTTAAGAATTGGCCTACGAAAACTGTTCCAAAATGTCCAATTTCAAATCGGTCCTTAGCAACTCAAGCATCGAACCTTCTCGCCGAAAAGGGATGTTTTGAATGCAACACCCTTGTGGATTGCATCCGTCCGGCAAACATCAGCCCAAATCTCATCCTGCCCTTGGGGCTCCGCACCGTACTCCTTGCTGCTACAGTTGTGAAACTCAATCGTTCCACCGCGCTGAGACACCTGCTTTTCGATGTACATGCCGCCGCCTGGGCAAAGTCAATTTCATGTTGACCCCGGTTTCGCTCAAGTTTCCGATGCGACACGCAAAATGTGTTGGTGAGAGAAGTCTCTGGGAAGAAGTCTCTGAAACACTTGATCAAACCTCGTCTTGACAGCTACAAGAGACAATGTGCAAACAGCAAACAGTGCGAAACACCGCCATATTGAGTGAATTGCCGGACGCAATGTGCCCTAACATGGCAAATTTACAAAGAAAGTGTCGGTTGATCATGTTCGGTCGAATACCGTGGAAAACCACTGCCGAACATGAGTTGATTGCAGATGTCCGGTGCTGATGCAATCCCATGGGGCAACACACTTGACACATACAGATTGACGGCAACACCCCCCCATCCCCAGAAGTCTCAAGTCCTAAGTTGTCAAGACGCTGGGAGCCAAGATTGGAACTGAAGTGGACTAGTATTTGGTCCACGTTGGTCCAGTCTTGGAATTAAGAATTGGCCTCCACGAAACTATTCAGCAATCAGATGTAATCAATAAGATTTTTCGGGTCCTTTGCAACTCAAGCATCAAACCTGCTCGCTGACACATGGAACGTTTAGAAGGAAGCAGCCGTGTGGATTGCATCCTTCCGGCAAACATCAGCCCAAATCTCATCCTGCCCTTGGGACTCCACACCGCCTTTGATGCTGCCGCAGTTGTGGAACTCAATGGTTCCACCGTGCTGAGACAGCTGCTCTACAATGTACATGCCGCCGCCTGGGCAAAGTCAATTTCATGTTGACCCCGGTTTCGCTCAAGTTTCCGATGCGACACGCAAAATGTGTTGGTGAGAGAAGTCTCTGGGAAGAAGTCTCTGAAACACTTGATCAAACCTCTTCTTGACAGCTACAAGAGACAATGTGCAAACAGCAAACAGTGCGAAACACCGCCATATTGAGTGAATTGCCGGACGCAATGTGCCCTAACATGGCAAATTTACAAAGAAAGTGTCGGTTGATCATGTTCGGTCGAATACCGTGGAAAACCACTGCCGAACATGAGTTGATTGCAGATGTCCGGTGCTGATGCAATCCCATGGGGCAACACACTTGACACATACAGATTGACGGCAACACCCCCCCATCCCCAGAAGTCTCAAGCCCTAAGTTGTCAAGACGCTGGGAGCCAAGATTGGAACTGAAGTGGACTAGTATTTGGTCCACGTTGGTCCAGTCTTGGAATTAAGCATTGGCCTCCACGAAACTATTCAGCAATCAGATGTAATCAATAAGATTTTTCGGGTCCTTTGCAACTCAAGCATCAAACCTGCTCGCTGACACACGAAAGGGATGTTTTTACTGCCACACATGTCCTTAGGGCTCCACGCCGTCCCACGTGCTGCTGCAGTTGTGGAACTCAATGGTTCCACCATGCCGAGACAGCTGCTTCACAACGAACAGGCCGCCGCCTGGGCAAAGCTGAAGCATGTTGACCCCGGTTTGGCTCAAATTTCCGATGCGACGCGCAAAATGAGAAGTCTCTGGGAAGAAGTCTCTGAAACACTTGACCCAACCTCGTGTTTACAGCTGCAAGAGACAACGTACAAACAGCAAACCGTGGGAACACACACGTACACACTCTATTTTTTCACTTGAGCCAACTGGCCAACGCAATGTGCCCCCCTAACATGGCCTATTCACAAAAGGAAGTGTCTACCATGATGGAAAACCACTGTTGAACATGAGTTGATTGCAGGGTTCGGTGCTGATGCGATGCCCTAGGCCAATGGTTTTGACACCCTGATTGGCACCAACACCCCCCATCCCCAGAAGTCTCAAGTCCTAAGTTGTCAAAACGCTGTGAGCCAAGATTGGAACTGAAGTGGACTAGTCCTTGGTCCACGTTGGTCCAGTTTTGGACTAAACAACGGGCGCGTGGGCACCGGAGGCCGCACGAGCTTTGCGATACATCAGCCGGGCTGCTGGAGGCAGTGCTGATGAGAATGCTTTGTTGCAGGAGGCCTGCGTTTTGGTCCGCAGCTGGCGGGCCCGTGCTGCTTTGCGGCGTCGCTCCGAGGTGGTGCAGTGATCCTGTGAGTCATGATTGGTGCTGGTGGCCTGCGTGATGCTCCCCAGGGTCTATTGAGCGATTAGTGACCGCCTTTTTTGGTATCTCCCAGGCCTTCCATGCCCAAGGCATGTTGAGGCTTTGCTTTTTTGGCCCTTGTAAAGTTTTTGCTTCTGGTTGTAGCCTTCTGTTGGCTTTTGGCCTAAGTGGCTGCCTCATACAGCAGGCTGTGTCGTTTGTAGTCCCTTGGTTTGGTTTTCCTCTATCTTTGGGCTGCGCTCCTTGCTTAGCATGTGGCCAAGCCTATTTTTTTCTTCGGGTCATTTTTCCAGTGCCGCTGACAACTTGCAATGGCACGCCTCGGCCCTCGAACATATCACTTGTAAATATCGTGTCTCACCCATCAACGTGTGGGTGTGGTGTAGAGTACATCTGTGACAATTTTTCAATCCCACGACTGTTTCGATTGTGTTGCATGGACTTAAGAATTGGCCTACGAAAACTGTTCCAAAATGACCGAAAAAAAATTGGTCCTTTGCAACTCAAGCACCAAACCTGCTCCTAGACATATGAAAGGGACGTTTTAGAAGAAGCACCCTCTTTGATTGCATCCCTCTGGTAGAACTTCATCCAAAAACCTCATCCTGTCCTTGGGGCTCCACACCACCGGCCATGCTGCTGCAGTGGTGGAACTCAATGTTTCCACCATGCTGAGACAGGTGCTCCGAGATGTACAGGCCACCACCTGGGCAAAGCTGAAGCATGTTGACCCCGGTTTGGCTCAAATTTCCGATGCGACGCGCAAAATGAGAAGTCTCTGGGAAGAAGTCTCTGAAACACTTGACCCAACCTCGTGTTTACAGCTGCAAGAGACAACATACAAACAGCAAACCGTGGGAACACACACGTACACTCCCTATTTTTTCACTTAATCCAACTGGCCAACGCAATGTGACCCCGTAACATGGCCTATTCACAAAAGGAAGTGTCTACCATGATGGAAAACCACTGTTGAACATGAGTTGATTGCAGGTGTCTGCTGCTGATGCCATGCCATAGAGCAATGCCTATGACATACTGATTGACATCAACACCCCCCATCGTCAGAAGTCTCAAGTCCTAAGTTGTCAAGGGGCATGGCGCCAAGATTCGAACTGAAGTGATTTATAAGTTGGTCCATGTTGGTCCAGTTTTTTCTGAAGAATTGGCCTCCACGAAAACTGTTTCATTCTCAGGAAGATTCTTGGGTCCTTTGCAACTCAAGCATCAAACCCGCTCGCCGATACATAAAAAACACTTTTTTGGTCTGCTTTCCTCTGGTAGAATTTCATCCAAAGACCTCATCCTGTCCTTGGGGCTCCACACCACCTCTAATGCTGCTGCAGTTGTGGAACTCAATGGTTCCACCATGCTGAGACAGGTGCTTGTACACACGCATGCCGCCGCCTGGGCAAAGCTGAAGCATGTTGACCCCGGTTTGGCTCAAATTTCCGATGCGACGCGCAAAATGAGAAGTCTCTGGGAAGAAGTCTCTGAAACACTTGACCCAACCTCGTGTTTACAGCTGCAAGAGACAACGTACAAACAGCAAACCGTGGGAACACACACGTACACACTCTATTTTTTCACTTGAGCCAACTGGCCAACGCAATGTGCCCCCCTAACATGGCCTATTCACAAAAGGAAGTGTCTACCATGATGGAAAACCACTGTTGAACATGAGTTGATTGCAGGTGTCTGGTGCTGATGCCATGCCATAGAGCAATGCCTATGACATACTGATTGACATCAACACCCCCCATCGTCAGAAGTCTCAAGTCCTAAGTTGTCAAGGGGCATGGCGCCAAGATTCGAACTGAAGTGATTTATAAGCTGGTCCATGTTGGTCCAGTTTTTTCTGAAGAATTGGCCTCCACGAAAACTGTTTCATTCTCAGGAAGATTCTTGGGTCCTTTGCAACTCAAGCATCAAACCCACTCGCCGACAAGTGATGTTTTGAACGAAGCACCCTTGTGGATTACTTTCTATGGTAAGACTTGAGCCCAGGTCTCATCCTGTCCTTGGGGCTCCACACCGTCCCACCTGCTGCTGCAGTTTTGGAACTTGATGGTTCCGTTGTGCTGAGACAGGTGCTTGTAGACGTACAGGCCACCGCCTGGGCAAAGCTGAAGCATATTGACCCCGGTTTCGCTCAAGTTTCCGCGACGCGCAAAATGAGGGACACTTGACCCAATCAGGCGTTTACAGCTACAAGAGCCAATGTACAAGCAGCAGGCAGAGGGAAAAATCGCCAAGTATCCAAGTTGAGTGAACTGTCCATGTCCCCATCTAGCATGTCCTATTTACAGAAGTGTCTGTTGATCATGTTCGGTTGAAAAACATGGAAAACAACATGTGAAAATGAGTTGCAGGTGTCCAGTGCTGATGCCATATATAGCAACCCATGTGACATATTATATTAACTGACAGCAACACCCCCTCATCCCAGAAGTCTCAAGTCCTAAGGTGTCAAGGGGCTCGGTACCAAGATTGGAACTGATGTGGTTTACAGACTGAGCACAAGTGAGCAAAATGCAGAAGAAACAAAAGATTCTAGACCCATAGCAAAAAGGAGCCTGCGATTGGACCATCGTTTATAATTTATAACTTGGTACATGTTGGTCCGGAATTTCTTAAGAATTGGCCTCCACGAAAACTGTTCTTTGTCAGGATGTTTTTTTTCCGGTCCTTTGCAACTCAAGCATCAAACCTTCTCGCCGACAAGGGACGTTTAGAACATTTTAGAACAAAGCACCCGTGTGGATTGCATCGGTTTGGTAAAACATCAGCCCAAATCTCATCCTGCCCTTGGGACTCCACACCGCCGCTAATGCTGCTGCAGTTGTGGAACTCAATGGTTCCACCGTGCTGAGACAGCTGCTTTACAATGTACATGCCACCGCCTGGGCAAAGCTGAAGCATGTTGACCCAGCTTTCGCTCAAATTTCTGATGCGACGCGCCAAATGAGAAGTCTCTGGGAAGAAGTCTCTGAAACACTTGACCCAACCTCGTGTTTACAGCTGCAAGAGCCAACGTACAAACAGCAAACCGTGGGAACACACACGTACACACATCCTTTGAGATGGTGTCCATCTGGCACAACTTCGGCCCAGGTCTCATCCCGCCCTTGGGGCTCCACACCGGCCATGATGCTGCTGCAGTTTCGGAACTCGATGGTTCCACCCTGCTGAGACAGCATTCCGACGGCCAGGCCACCGCCTGGGCAAAGCCGAAGCATGTTGACCCCGGTTTTTGCTGAAGCCTCCGATGCGACGCACAAAATGTTTGGTGAGAGAAGTCTCTGGGACCCTTGGCCCGAACAGTGAGGAGCACATTGTGAAACGGATGTGACCCTCTCATTGAACCAGCCCAAGTGCTGACAACTCCTAAAGCTCAACCGGTCAAGTCCCAATTCGCATTGTCTAACCCCTCCAGCCTCTTCCAATCATCAAGTCCTGTGAACACCACCAGCATCATCCCAAAACATTTTGGGTGTATTTTCACAAGAACTTTTTCGCAAAGCTGGACTCCAATATCACTTCTAAACAACACCAAGCAAACTTCCCCATTTTTTTTTCTGCATTTGCACACGTTTCACGGTCTCCAAGCGACAAACAGTTGACAGGTCTTTCGCTAGATGTCACGTGTCGAAGTGCAGCATGCGGCAAGAGTGCGAATCTGTTGGCTGCATAATGTTGACAAGACGACTCTATTGGACACCATCAGGCTCTATCTAAAATGCCCATGTTACTCAGACTGATCGCTTCAATCCAGCCCTAGACAACCATTGGAGATGCCTATTTGATACGAATTGTGTGTCTATCCAAGTAAGGCCACCTTTTTTGCCACAAACTCTTGGCTTTCACTGCTCAACTTCAACGGGCAACCCAGGTGTTCGTTTCACGGGCCTTCTTGTTTTCATTGTGGCAATTCTGGAAGCGGATCTTTCCTGTGACGTTCGCGCTCTTTTCGACGGTGAGGCAGGCTCGCTGTAGGCCATGGGCTGCGGTGAACTGAAGGTTGCCGTGGATCTGCACGTCTCCTGTGGTGAGTTGTGCTGTCAAATCTGCATGTAGAACAAACTTACCCCGTGAGGATGGACAGGCTTGGACTCAAAACATAACGTGATACCACTCCATTGGCCCCGGGAAGCTCGGGAAGCTCAGGATGCTTGCGCAAATCCCCACAGTTCACAGCTTCGAGGAATCCCCACAACGATAAAAGCAACAAGTTGGATTATTCAAGGGATAAGGTATCAGATGGTATCATCATGGCATCATTTCATGATCAGACTTCTCTATGGGCCTCAGCAGCCTCACATTCCAGGTCATACGAATCCCTCTTCGATGGACGTCGCGAGTGCTTCCAACAAAATAAACGACACAACTTTCAAAAACACACATGACTGCAACTTAAGAAACGAACGTTGCATCCAAAATAGAAAGGGGGGCTCTCCTCAAAATGCGACTTGGCCTCACCTCAAAAGAGCTAAAAAGATAGTTTCAAACGAAGGAAACAAAGTTCATCGGGCCAGGAATGCTTTTCCATTCTCGTCCCTGGCTTCCTTTTTGCTATGTTGAAATCTCAATCTTGCTAGAAACCTTCCATGCCCAGGCGTCCTCTGAAAATCACAGGCGCCCTCAAGATCACCTGACAACATCTGCCAACCACTTTGCAGCTCAAAAGATCGACTGCTCAACTGCTCAACTCATCTCAACCCATCTTGGAACCGGCTCCCAGGCAGCACTCCCACCTGTGAACCTGGCTCTCCACGCACTGTGCAGTCCTATTTCCCAGCCGTAGCCGCGGCTTTGCAGGACAGCTGTTTGCCATGGTTTGCCCATGATTTGGTCTCTTTCGTTTGTGGCAATCTGACTGGCATCAAAAGGTTTGCCAACAACGCTTACCAAACGGTTCTGTCACCTAGCCTCCAGGTTCAGCACTGAAAGGTTGGACATGAAACGTGTACGAGGCATGCTGTGGCACCACGATGGTGATCAGACTCCTCTGAGAAGACCAGCTCCTCTTCAACCACCATGACGCCCTGCAGGTGAAGGATGCCATTTCTGCAGCTCTCGTTGCTGACCTGAACAATCCAAACTTTCGAGCTAAAGAAAACAACAATGACACAGGAGACTCGGCGAAAGATGCATCTGGCCCAAGGCACTGACTGGAAATCTTACGCATCAACAGCAGTTGAAAATAGTCAAAATCTCATTAATCCAACTTGGATTTGTGCTTCCTTCCAATGGCAAACCATCCCAAAGCCAATCGCACCTTCCGAGATGCTATGCTTTCCAGAGCTGCAGGATCCACTGCGCCTTCCTGACAGCGAAGAAAATTGAAACATGTCGGTTTTGGGTCAACGCGAGCCATGGAGGACATGCACAATGCTTGATTCACACGTGCACAATGCTACATTTCATTCAACTTTGAAATGTCATGTTGTGACGATGTCGCTCTCCAAGTGACGATGAATGCTTCAGTCGGGCTGAAAGGGCGAGCCTAGGAGATCAGGCGCCATCCGAGAACACCACATCCTTTATGGAAGGGTCTATCTCAAATCTATTGAAAAAGAGTCCTTCAAACACGTGCATGTAGCAAATCCATAAAAGCTCACTATGGACAAAAATCAAGGTAAACAAATTAGCACACTAAGAACCCAGTGAAAGGTTTCTATTCTCCCGTCCATACATGTCCAAACGGCCAAGAAGCTATAAAAGCTCACTATGGACAAAAATCAAGGTAAACAAATTAGCACACTAAGAACCCAGTGAAAGGTTTCTATTCCCCCGTCCATACATGTCCAAACGGCCAAGAAGCTACCGGCTGCCGTGGGTCTAGTTCTGAACTTCCATAGTTTGCCTCAACAAATTTCGCACATCAAGATGCATCAAGCTGATTCCATGAACACAACTGTAGCCTTTGTGAAACCAATACGTGAATTCAGATCCAACCAAAACATCTCAAGTGTGCAGCAAGAATGACCTTTGAACGAACTGTTTCTGAAGCTTCCAAGAGGTTTCTGCCAAAGGCACCTCGCCCTTGTAGGAAATCTGATCGTTTTCTTGCACCTGTGACAGCAATATTGCTGCAGCGCACCCCTGTCTTGCATGAAAACAACAGAAACATTCATGAACATTCCATAGGCTGTCACAAGCTGTCGTGATGGAATGAACAGCCAAACAAATATCACCAGGCTATCAAGTGAAATACTGGCCAAGAAAGAAACATCTAAGTGGAGTGCTCGAGGATACATCATTGAGAAGCAAACAAAATCCATGGCCAAACAAAGTCCATCCACCTCCAGGTCGAATCTGCCACTCTCTTCTCGCAAGGCCGTGCAAGAAAGAATGGCAACCCAGGCTACCAAGCGCATGACATGGTGCACTTCGAAGACTACGAATGGAACCCCAGCCAAAAGGCAGGCTGCAGAGTAGGAAAAAGCGACTTTGAAAGCACGGCACCTGCACAGGAAAGCCAACGTTGTCTGCCTTTCCAATTTACACAACAGGATACATTGAAATCGTCCTGAAACAGCAAAAACCATTGGCAAGTGAAGGATCCCAACCAAGCACTTCGCAAAAGCATTTTGGATTCCACTGTTGCGAGTGCAAAGGGCGTGGACTGGTGTTCTTTCATGGATTTTTCAAGCTCATGCGTGAAGCCAAGTAAACAACCAAGTAATGAATGATGACAAACAAGACTTGCTGAACATGGCTTCACAATCTGCTGGATGCAATATATCAGGCACCACGAAATCTAGCTCTAGGTTCACCGTTCTACAATTTGTGACCTTTTGAACTTTAAGATTGTTCTTGTTTGTCTTTTTGAAAGGTTATAATGTACCTTTAACATACTTCAACCGTCAGCATGCAACCGCTGCACTTCACATCTGGACATCCAGCTTTTTCTACGCTTGCGGTTGCCGCTCACGCCAAACTTCTTGGGCGATCTTGATCAGGAAAGCAAGGCCTCAAGAATGGCGCCACTGAGGCTACAGCAGTTTCCATGTGGCCTGGCTCACCCCTGACCCTTGACGTGACAACACCCATGAAAGCCATTGAAAGCAATTGCCATCGATGTCAAGGCGCATACTGAGGTCACTATGACGCCCAGGGTGACGATCATCGACCTTTGACCAAGCTCGGTCTTGTCCCAGCGGTCCTCATTCGCGATCCTGGGATTGCACCGATCACTGGGCGCTGGGGACCTGGTGGTGCCATCTTGAAGGAAGCTCACTCCAGGATCGGTCAACACCTTGTGTTTCCTTGTTCACCAGCGGCGGCTATTGTGGTTGCATGATGTTGCATGAACGTTGCATGACGTTGCATGAAGAAAGAGCATGTTCTGACTTCAGAGTTGGATCGGAGCTGAAGTAAGCCGTTTGAAACAGGCTCTTCTGAGACTTCGAAAGGTCCAAAATCCATCATGTCTCCGGGATCTATGCTGGCGTGATTTCAACAGAAATGGAGCGGCAAAGTTGCATCGAACTCGGATGTGCTTCAGCACTTGAAGCATGGAAAGCGAAAATCTAGCACCAAAATGCCGCATTGGGATGGCATGTTTCCATTCCTGACTGCTCTGAAGAAGCTCTGCCATCCGGAAGCCTCAAAGTTTATGAAACTATTCATATCCATCGATTTTGTTGTTTTTTTTCCAAAATAAATGCTACCTTCAGAAGCCATCTCAGCCCTTTTCCCAGAATACCGATGATACCCAAAAGATTCGTTGCTAAGGCTTTCCATGACAGCGAGGCGAAGCACATCGCTCCTGGCAACCGCTCCCAAACACAGGAGCTCCAACAGAGTTCAACTCCGAGATTCACAGCGGAGGCCACACTGATCAGCAGCAAAGCAGTTGCCAAGAGCGCGGATTCCTCAGCTGCACAATTTTCACGTTAATCAAGATTCGACTTTCAGCAGAAAAAATATTTGACACCTGACACTCTCAGATCTTTTTCTTAGACTCTAAAAAGGCATGGCAGCATCAATTGTTGAACATCTTACTCGCACAAACACTGTCAAGGTATGAGTTTGATCAAAGTCTCGCTCCAGTTCCAAAGTTGCTGGCGGTAGGGGTGGAAAACGGCGTACAAAAACATGGAGGAGCAGATGATGACGAGCAAAGCCGTCATCTGAAGCGCTGGGAAAGTTGTGCTCGGAAAGAAAGCTGCTGCCGTAGAGAGCAAGACTTTCCTGGTGTCCCAAGTGGGCATATCGAAGCATTTGTCTCCACGCAAGACACGTCATGGAGTTTTGATTCCAGCAAGCTGAGGCATTGAGGATGATCACTGGAATGAACCACTGAACACTTCATCGAAAGGTTGGTCAAACTTCAGTCATCAAACTTCATACTTTTTCCTTTGGGTTTGGCAAACAAAGACCATCGATGACCTTTTGCACATTTGAAACAAAGCACAGCGTTGCAGTTTCCGAGTCCTCACCAAGCGTTCTGCTTCGAAGTAGTGTCGCCCCTGACGAGTTCTCAGCTCAGTACCCAGTACCACCCTTCCAATGTCAACGAAGTTGTTCTCTGCTTCAATGGATTTGCTCAACTGTTGGGCTCCTCTGAAGGTGATCACTTGAACACCACATGCGTAACTCAAATTTCTGGGCCGAACTGGTGCCTCTCCGTACTTGTTCGTGAGAAACGCCGTGTGGTTTGGCAGCTCATCCTCCTTGCAGTCCTCAGGGTTGGGAGTCCTTCCATCTTGCCACACAAGAATCATCCTTGTTTCCAGCCCCTGCCAGCTCCTGGCTGCCCGTGCCAGCCAGCCCCTGCCATCCTGTGATCGCACGACCTGTAGGACTGTAGGATCTAAGTTTTGCCAAGACACTTCGCAATTTGAGAGGCGGAGCCAGGTGAACCTTGGTCATTGGAAACTCCACTCGTCTTAAGCCGTAATCAAGCTGATTCAAGCTGTATACATTGCATACGTGGAATAAACCTATGAAAAAATAGCATCATATAGCATCTCTTGTGGCCAACACCATGCATCAAAAGTGAAGCGGATTGAACTTGAACTCAAAATACTCTTGCCTTGATCAACTATAGAGGTCAACACTGCTGCAAAACGGTGCAGGAGACATGCTGAAGCTGAGACATGTCCTGAAGATGCTTCGAAAGTTCTTAGCTCCAACAGAGTCTTGGAATGTCAATTTGCCATGGGGCAAGGCCAAAGCAAAGACCGCGAGGAAAGCAGTGCCAACCTCGGTTGACACATAAAGTTGCTTTGTTCAATACAACTTCATACTCCAACAAGCACAACCGCCCTGCATTTTACCACCAATTTTCTGAAGCCCTGCCTCCTCTCAAGCAAACAAAACCCGCAAAGCAAATAATCAAGGTCCGAGGGCGTCAAACCCTGTGGCAACTCTTGAGGTCCAAGCAATCACAAATCCGAAGACGTTCCCGAAGGGCAGGTGGTTGCAAATCAAGCCATCCATTCCGGCACTTTGGTTCTCTTCAAGTCGATAGCCTCAACATAAAAGCCACGAAAACCACCAAAACAACGAGAGATTTGGTGTCAGCAAGGCTTCACACTGGGATCTGCCAAGAAACACACCGCGTATTTGGCAAAGTCTGCCATGATGCTCGGCAAGAAGCAGTTCAGGCCTTGCAGCGTCAAAGGTGCGGGATGACATGGACTACATCTGTAGGCGATTTCGCGCCTGCAACCAACGCCACTCGCCAGTCCTTGAGGGACAGCACCAGCACCAAGAATGTCGCAACTCCCTGCAGTTCAAATGGTGACCCTTTTCCGCAAGCACTTTGCAGAAGTTATGGTTCCAAAGTATTGCAGTTTCTATGCACATGTCTGTGAAACAACTGCACATTCCACAAACCGAAATGAGCCCTGAATGAATCCAACACTGATCAAAATGGAGTAGAAATAGGTGAGGACTGGACAGCAACATGTCGATATTGAGCCAATTCTGGCCCAACACGAATCCATTTTGCATTCAACACCCCCTGTGATTTAGAAGCTCACCGCACGTCTATGCCAACGACATGGGAGGGGACTTTGGGTCAATCATCCTGCAGATTGACTCAGTGGGGGTTCGCGCAGCGCCACACCAAGCGAGTGGCCACATCCAAACAATGCACTCCGAAGACCCCGCTCTGCTCCTTAGCTTCGAGGAGGTGTGACATCGCATGCAGTCGTCAGGGCGATGCCGTCAAGGCGCCAAGGAGAGATAGGAAAGAAGGCAGTGAGAGGACTTGGCTCCTGACGTTTCCAAGCAAAGTGAGTTGTCTTCACCATGTCATAGTGAACAATCCATCGTGACGTCTTGCTTGCTATTGATCTTAATTCGATAAACAACTATCGGATTTAGGACATGTTTTCATTCATCAATACTACGAAATTTGAAGACCATCATTCCAAAACTATGCCTCACGGTCACTGCTGGTCAGTCCTTGTCCGGAACTCGCATCCGAAAGAAACACAGCAGTGCCGTAGAGGTACTCGACCTCAAGAAGCACCGTTCAGTGTTGTGGAATACCTTCTCGACATCTCAAATTTGGAAGAACTTAACTGCCAGAAACTTCAGAAGTCAAAGGGGAGACTTAAGTGTCGCTTGTTTGTTAGATATTGTTGAGTTATGAAATTTCAGATTTCAAAAATCAGGTGCCAGGGTCCCTTTGCCGGCAAGAAACAGCTCCCTCTTTCATCATCTGAGCGGTCTCCTTGCAAGGACACACATTTTCCAATGCAAGAAGTCTCCAAGCAAATGGAATTGGACATGGAAGTACAGCAAAGCGCAGCCAGTATTGAAGCAGGACGTCAAAGGTGGGACAACAAACGAAAAAAACTGAGACATTCTGAGACTGTCAGAAAGATTCAGAAAGCAGACTGTCGCAGCCCTCTGAAAATGTCAAGGCTCCGTCTGCATCACAGCAGTGACCACGGAGCCAGACACCGCTGCGAAGGCCATCAGCTGATTGAGATAAACCCCGCTGTTCTTCACGCGGTCGGCCTCAGCGCCGCGATCTGGCAAGCTACACATTGTGCATCGTGCTGGAAGCAAATCAATACCGGGCATTGGACTGCTTCTTCGAAGATCTCTGAAAAACAAACAAGATCTAAAAGATTCTAAACGTAGTAAGGAGAAATCAGATCAAATGAGATCAAGATTTTCAAAATCAAAGTATCGATTTGAACAATCTTTCCACTTAGCGAACTTGCACCCAGGGACGCGTCCAGCTCCAAAGATGCTGGCAGCCGACACCGCAAACAGGACCACCCGTTGTCCAAGGAAAGAACACCTCTGTGGTCTGTGTGCTTGACAAAGAAGTCACAGCAAGTCTTAGTCTTCATGGAAACCACAGGGGGGGTTCTCAAGCCAGTTCGGGGACCCTAAAAATTGATGGCTTATTACTTTATAAATGGTTAATGACTTGGATGACTTGAGAGACCCTCATTTTGGGAAACCACCACATGATATGATGTAGAGATATTTGTAGAGATATCACAGCTTGGCCATCAATTGAAATGGCAAACTCGGAGTAAAACACGGCAAGAATCCATTGAAGAAGCTGCTTCAATGTGCTTCTTGCGCAGGCAGTGCCTTGTTTGCAACGGGATCTTTGACTCAAAATTTGATGTTCTCAAGGTGGAAACAAGAATCGACTAAGGCCCCAATCAGACTATTGGGGGTATTGCCACTGACAAAGACATTCTGACACCATGGTGGGCTCAAGCCATTCAATTTCTACACATGTCTTCCGTGCGATTGAACTCTTTTGGCCACAGGGCAAGCCAGCACGTTGGAATCTGACATCAAGTACAAGCTGTCGTCATCTTTGATGCACTTGGCACATCCTTCGTCACCTCACTGGCATGTGCAAGTCTCTCATACGGCAGTACGGTGATGTAAGATCAGAATAAAGTACTAACACTGAAACTTCCGGCATCAAAAAAGTGTCTTTTCTAGAAACAGTTCAAGGATCAGAAGAAAGTACCATCCAGTAATTACTTCAAAAAAGAACCTGCAACTCTCAGCATCTTCGCTGGTCGGGACACCATAGCCCTCCCTGCACATGGCTCGGCTCTCGTTGGTCACAGGTAGTTCTCCACCGGGGCATGCGACCTGTCAGATGACGTGCAAGCGCTATTCCCGTGAAGAGATGCAACCTGGAACAATCCATGGAAAGGTCACATGTTATATCATGGCATCATCATGTTACATCATGTCCTATATCATGTTATCATCAGAACTCGGTCAGAATCGTCCGGACACCAAAGCATTGTCATGGCGTTGGCATTGTGGTATCATGTTTTTTCACCGTGGCAACGAGTGACAAATAGGTGGAAACAATGATTTTGCTATCGAGATTGGGGTCTGTTTTGCAGAACCTGAATGTGGCGAGCAAGTGCTGAACAGCGCTTTAAAGCTTGTTGTGAGAAGCCTAGCTTTGTGTACTAATAGGTTCAAAGCACCGTTTCATGATGTGTCAACTTGACACAGGTATTGAGTTGTTCCCTGGTGAAAACACCATGGTGGAAACGGAGGGTGGTGTAAAAGGTTGCTGTGAAAACTTGCTGCAGAAAAAGCTGTCTGGAGTAGCGGTCAAGTCTGGATGGTTTTAATGCAGAGAGGCACACTGCGGCATACTAGCATAACAATGACTGCGGAATTGAAAAGCAAAACCCCGCGGTGCTAGCCATTCGGGCTTCGCTTCGTGCTACATCTGTAATTTTGGCATCTCAAAATGATCTCGAAAAAGTGCCTGACAGCATGTGCCGGCGAGTTTGCAAGAGAGGGTACCTAAATGGAAGACACCAATCAACCATCTTGTTGAGTTCAGGTTGGAACATAGGAAGAGCCGTGGTATGTACCATGCCTTACAGCACTTTGCACTTTTCGGAAGAGGAACTGACTAAGGGTCTTTTGGCGTTCTTGAGGCAGTCCAACTGATGCTTGCAGCTGAACTCTGATTCACGGCTCACCATGGAGCTTCGGTGGAATCTGGATACGGTTAGTCAGTTAGGGGCGGAATGGTCTTTTGGGGCTTCGTGGGGAATGTCGTTTCCGTGGCTGCAAAGAGATGAGAAGCACATCACAAGGTGAGGCTGAACTGCCCGTGAAGTTCATGGTCGAACGTGCTTCCCAAATCCATGGCCTGCGTTGGACAATGCAAAGGCCGGCTGAGATTGTTTTCGTGAAGCATGAACCCGGGCCTTGGCAGTCAAGGGAGTCACAGCTTCGCAGGTTGGAAATGGGAAAGAATTTGAATCCTGTGATTTCGTGTGGAATCTGCTTGACCAGCAGAGTGAACAAAGGACCAGCAGATCTCATCCGCAACAGATTAGGCTTCTAAAACGCCAATGTTGAGCCACAAAATTCCAGGAATCGAGATCCTAGTCCTATCTGTCCAACCCTTGGCCCGGCTGATTCTGTCTGGGCACTTCATCCGAATCTTCCCGGCCAGGCAAAGAGCTGCACCCAGAGGGCAAGGGGAGCAGCCACCACTGGTGACTCTCTCAACTTGGGTGAAGCTTTCAGCGCATGCCTCGGTATTTCCAAACACACGAAACATCATCTGGGTGGGGGAATCCTTCGCTGGGAGATGTTTGGGATACTTTTTCTAACCCAACCCTTAAAGCCTTGTCTGGGTCTCTTTTTTGGGCCCCAATCAATTTTGAAGTGAACCTATGGCACCAAGACTTTTTATTGATTCAGACTGTGACTACCGCTATTCTGGAGTGAATGCCAATCGAAGAACAAATATGTGGCCAAGCTTGCAACTAAGCAATGTTACAATGTTCTAAAGTTCTTGAAATCGAATTGGCAATACAGTATGAGCCATATGATAATTCCATATAATTCTGGCTTTTGACAACGCTTACTCAACCCTTACGTTTTCAAAAGTCTTGCTTGCGTCCAAGCTTGAACAAGATTTGTACTTGCAATTCGCTGACAGGTGCTTGCACTACGAAGAAGAAAGACTGACATGGCCCGCTGAGAGGGCCAGCAGGAGCATTGGAATACAGCGGGTCTGACATGGTCTGACGAAACACTTTTCATTGAGTGTGCCCTTATGCTGAGCGGCAACCTTTCATCTCACTCACATGATGCTTGAGCCCAGCTGTCCTGACATAAGTGGCTTTGGTCTTACGCTCGGCTTTCGACAAAATGAATCTTGAACGAATCTAGGGCAATTCTTTTGCAAACTGAGCGAAACCTGGGGGAAAATGCCCGTTGCATAATTTCCAGCACAATAGCTAGATATTATCCCAAGGGGACTTTAGTACGCTGCTCAACTGGCTTTGGACTGCATACGAGCACTAACTAGTTGACATTTTGAACACACTGCAACATATCAATAATACATATCTCATCATATCCTTCATGTCCATTCATATCCCATCTTCAGATTTCAATGGCAAGGCATCCAGATTCTTAGATCCATCTGCGAGGTGCCACGCATCCGAAGGGAGGAGTCGTGGCTACTCCGGCGCCGAGGCCGCATCGAAACGGTATCGTTGGCTGCTTAGAAGTACGGACCGACAGCCGACACTCGCGCAGCTCCGTGCAGTCCATCTCCGAGTCCTTTGCAGCTTCAAGGCGAGTGCAGTTTGGGGTCAAAAACGTGCAGGAAAAACAGTGGATCCAATGATCCAATCAGTCCTTTTTGTTGATGATTCGAAATGATTATTCATCAAATTTACATCGACAAGCTTAAGTTGCTTAGAACGTGCAAACAGTTTGAGTCTTCTCGGCTTGTACAAGTGCTGCTTGAGAAAGTGGCCCAGAACAACATGCCGAACAACATGCCGTCATCGACATGAAGCGGGAAAACACCGAATCCAAACCATTTCTTTTCAGTGGCTTAAGTGGCTACAGTGTTCCCCCACAGGGCTCAAGTTGATCGGTAAATTCTAGCACCGTGGTTGGGACATAATCTTCGAACAAAGTTGTGCGCCTTGCTCTTTCATATTTGAGCCGATGGGACTATCTTGTGGTGACAGGGAGAAGCACTTCTCTATTAGACTCTACGCCTTATGTCATGACAAGATCCTTTTCAGTTTACCTTTGAAGTCCCCCAAGGCCACTTCACATAGCAGTAACAACCAGCTCAGCAAAGGTGCGATCTCGATACTCCCAGCTTCCATGGAAAGTGTCGGCGGCGCGTCTGTGGCAGTGACTTGAAAAGTGGTCACGGAGACTTTCAAACCTCTTCGCAAAGGGTCGGCTGAGAGCAGCTTGAAGCATCATCTTCTGAAACTGGCAAAAACTGAAAGCCATGACCACATTTCGCCAAAGTCAAGTTCCAAAACACAATCTGAGTGAGGGCAGCTATCGACAAACACTCGAGGAGCCTTTGCGTGAACTGAGGTTCCACGCTTTGGGCCAAAACAGCCATGTCGAAAGTATCCACCAATTCCAAGTGCTGCATGGTCAAATCTCGTGCTTCGATCCTGAGTTCGGCGTACTATGGTGAATGCAAAAGTTGCTGCCTGATGCATAAGATGATGCGCTTGCAAACTTAAGCGGCTTTGGACATGTTGTTGATTTGCCAATATCCAAATTCAACCTTCGAATGCCAAACTTTGCACATCAAAAGGTCTATTTGTCAAACTTGTTTTCTCCCAATCTTTTCCCATCAAGGTTTCATTCCAAGACTCGCCGTGGCTCTATCCGCACTGCAATTTTCAATATGAACACTGCCCAAAGCCGAAGAGCCTGCTGAAAACGGTAGCAGGTAGCAATCCCTGAACCACGAACGTCAAAAAAAAATTGAAGCTGTCCTTCCAAACCAGGCACCTGTTTGAACTCTAGCATCACCCCAACATCCCAAACAAAGGAGAGCAAACATCACCAGTGATTCCCGCCTTTGCCACTGATCTGCAGTCCTCCACCTGAGAGCACTGCTTGTGCAAACTGCTGCAGGCTTCGTCAAAAAAACAACACGAACCGAGTGTGCAAACTGTTGCGCCCGCTGATCAGGGGGACCAAAAACCGGAAAGTGCGTCTGACGCGGTTCTCCATCCATTGGAAGCTGTTGAGACCGGAGGACTTTCATTTCAAGCTCACTGGGTGCAAGCTTAAGACACTCTGCCAAAGACATGTTGATCCCAAACACGGGACAGATCTATGAAAGCTGACAGCCACGCACTTACGACGTCTCGCAGCACAAAAAATGACTGTGATAGAAGCTTCACACCCTACCTGGTTCTTTCTACATTTCTCCAATAGATTCAGCTGCTGGAAGACTTCAACACAGCATGACATCAACCTACTCCCGCACAATCCCACGCAGCTGCGCTGGCACAGGGACTTCGACACACACACAAATATTGAACAACATGCGTCTTCACCAAGGAGGTCGCCCCCCGAAACATCGCCTGATTCTGAAGCTCTGCAGTGGTGGAAACGCAGCGTCTGCGTTGAGTTCATCGTCTCAGCAAAGATGCCGCCGCCACGTGTCGCACTGCAGTGATTGAAGGAGATCGTAGCGTTGGATGCATTGGCCTTTGGCAAGCAGCAAACTAGAGTCAATCTTGGAGTCAATCTCGGCATGGGGAGGGAGATGCAACTGAGAGGTCCAAATGGTCATGCTGCCAAAACCACATTAGCTCCATATCTTGAACAACCCTTTTGAACAAACACCAAAACAAGCGATCCTCTTTGAAAGGAAAAAACATCTGCAACTATCCTGGTTGAATTTGTTGCAACATTGTGGTTTACTAACTATGATGTGCTCAAATGCCAGGATCAGTGCTGCCTCTCTCTGCTGAAAATCTCCCACCCAGAGGCCTCCACCTCAATACAGCAGAGGCGCCAACTGTTGCAGATTGATTCTTCGGTTGGTTCATAGCAATATTCCGGCATTGAAGTATAGATCAGATTAGATCAGTATAGTATAGTAATTACACTGGGAGCGTCCCGAAGAACTGTCAAAACATCCAGCGGTTTTGACAATCAACCTGGACTCTCATAAACAACCGTTGCTTCGGCCTAGCTCAGCACTCGTATTAAAAACACAAAGAAATTTGAATTCGGATTGCCAAACAGTTTGAGTGTGTGCGCTTTGCGCTGTCTTGATACCAGGGCTAAAAGGCCAAATCTCGAACAAAACCTGCGATGATGTTGGTCTATTGCAGCATGCTGCTCACCACATGGGCCAATGCCATTGAACACACTTGGCACAAACTGCCTGCTCAGCAAAGTTTCCCCAACCAAAGTTGCTCTTTCCAACGACTTAATACCACGCTGTGCTCATCTCATTTGCAAGTAGTTTGAGTTCTTGACCGTCCTCTGCTGCGCAACGGTTGAAAACGATAGTGCCGTCATACAATTCGTACTGGTGCTCCACATGCATCCCGCCACCTAGGTCCCGATGAAGCACACAGTCTTGAGGCGATCTAAGAATGAAGGACAGGGCCCCCTTCTGTCCAACTGAAGTCAATCTGTTGCTGCTACTCCCATGCCTCTGCAAAAGCTTGACTGAAACCTCCTGCATCCTAGCTTTCTGAAAGAGAGATCTCTCTGGAACACTTGACTCGACGTTAGGTCTCCAAGTAAAACCCAAACCCTAAACCCAAGAAACCCAAGACCTAAACACTGAGAAAACTTAAAGACCTAAAATCCTAAAGCACAAATCCGTGCAAATATAGTCAGCGTTTTTGCAGCTTCTCCGAACCATGCTAACCTGGAACAAAATCCTCCATTGCAGTGCCTCATTAAGAATTATGGGTGTGGATACACGGGTTGTGGCGAACTTGTTTGCAAATGATGCTCACAAATTAACCATTGGGGCCTCGAAGGACTGTTGTGACAAAAACGATTTCTGTCTTGGAAAGTTCTGCGGAAGTTCATGCTTGCAGGTGTCCAGTGCTGATGTAATGCCAGGGAGAAATGGTTTTGACACCCTGGTCCAGAAGTCTCAAGTCCTAAGTTGACAAGGGGCTTGGCGCGAAGAATAGAAGTGAAGTGGATGAGGAGTTGGTCCACATTGGTCCAGCTTTACACTTAAGAATTGGCCTCCACGAAAACTGTTCCATTGTCTCAATGACCTTTTGAACGCAGCACCTTTTGGATTGTGAGCCTGTGGTAATACTTCAGCCCAGATCCATCCTGTCCTTGGGGCTCCACACCCCATTGACTGCTGCAATTGTGGAACTCTGTGGTTCCACCGTTCTGAGACAGCTGCTTGTCGACGTACAGGCCACCGCCTGGGCAAAGCGGAAGCATGTTGACCCCGGTTTGTTCGCTCAAGTTTCCGATGCGACCTGCAAAACGTTTGGTGAGAAAAGTCTATGGGACACTTGACCCAACCTCTTGTTTACAGCTACAAGAGCCAATGCAGAAGCTGCAAACAGTCGGAAAACACACACACACACACTCACACATTTTTGTTCACTTCAGCCAATTGGCCAACGCAATGTGCCCACCTAACATGACCTATTTATAAAGGAAGTGTCCGTTGATCATGTTAGGTCAAAAACCATGGCAAACAACTGTTGTAAATGAGTTGATTGCAAACGTCTGGTGCCGAGGCAATGCCATAGAGCAATGCATGTGACATACTGATTGACATCAACAACATTCAACAGCGCCATCCTACAAGTCTCAAGTCCTGAAGTTGTCAAGGGGCTTGGCGCCAAGATTAGAACTGAAGTGAATTAGTACTTGGCCCATGTTGGTCCGGTTCTATATTCAAGAATTGGCCTCCACAAAAATTGTTCCATTGTCAGGCAGATTTTTGTTGGGTCCTTTGCAACTCAAGCATCAAACCCGCTCCCTGACACATGAAAGCGATGTTTTGAACGCAGCACCTTCTGGTTTGGGACCCTCTTGTAATACTTCAGCCAAGATATCTCATCCTGTCCTTGGGGCTCCACACCGTCCTTTCTGCTGCTGCAGTCGTGGAACTCCATGGTTCCACTGTGATGAGACAGCTGCTCCCAAACAAACAGGCCACCGCCTGGGCAAAGCCGAAACATGTTGACCCCGGTTTCGCTCAAGTTTCCAATGCGACCTGCAAAACGTTTGGTGAGAGAAGCCTTTGGGAAACTTGACCCAACCTCGTGTTTACAGCTACAAGAGCCAATGCACACACTGCAAACAGTGGGAACAAACACGCACACAAAACGTTTTCATTTGAGCCAATTGGCCAACGCAATGCGCCCACCTAACATGACCTATTTACAAAGGAAGTGTCCGTTGATCATGTTAGGTCAAATACCATGGCAAACAACTGTTGTAAATGAGTTGATTGCAACCGTCTGGTGCCGAGGCAATGCCATAGAGCAATGCATGTGACATACTGATTGACATCAACAACATTCAACAACCCCATCCTACAAGTCTCAAGTCCCAAGTTGCGAAGGGTTTTGGGGCCAAGATTGGAACTGAAGTGGATTAGGTGTTGGTCCATGTTGGTTCAGTTGTTTCTGAAGCGTTGGACCCCACGAAAGCTGTTCTATTGTCAGGAAGATTTTTGGGGTCCTTGGCAACTCAAGCACCAAACCCACTCGCCGACACATGCGGGATATGTTTTTACTGCCACACCCTTTGGGGTTGCCACCTTCTGGTAAAACTTCATCGCAGATTTTATCCAGTCCTTGGGGCTCCACACCGTAACTGCTGCTGCTGCATTTGTGGAACTCCATGGTTCCACTGTGATGAGACAGCTGCTTGTCGACATACAGGCCACCGCCTGGGCAAAACCGAAGCATGTTGACCCCAGTTTGTTCGCTCAACATTCCCATGCGACCTGCAAACCATTTGGTGAGAAAAGTCTATGGGACACTTGACCCAACCTCTTGTTTACAGCTACAAGAGCCAATGCAGAAGCTGCAAACAGTCGGAAAACACACACACATACACTCACACATTTTTGTTCACTTCAGCCAATTGGTCAACGCAATGTGCCCACCTAACATGACCTATTTACAAAGGAAGTGTCCGTTGATCATGTTCGGCCAAATACCATGGCAAACAACTGTTGTAAATGAGTTGATTGCAAACGTCTGGTGCCGAGGCAATGCCATAGAGCAATGCATGTGACATACTGATTGACATCAACAACATTCAACAGCGCCATCCTACAAGTCTCAAGTCCTGAAGTTGTCAAGGGGCTTGGCGCCAAGATTAGAACTGAAGTGAATTAGTACTTGGCCCATGTTGGTCCGGTTCTATATTCAAGAATTGGCCTCCACAAAAATTGTTCCATTGTCAGGCAGATTTTTGTTGGGTCCTTTGCAACTCAAGCATCAAACCCGCTCCCTGACACATGAAAGCGATGTTTTGAACGCAGCACCTTCTGGTTTGGGACCCTCTTGTAATACTTCAGCCAAGATATCTCATCCTGTCCTTGGGGCTCCACACCGTCCTTTCTGCTGCTGCAGTCGTGGAACTCCATGGTTCCACCGTGCTGCGTCAGGCGCTGGTAGACGTACAGGCCACCGCCTGGGCAAAGCCGAAGCATGTTGACCCTGGTTTCGCTCAAGTTTCCGATGCGACCTGCAAA
>VSDK01002149.1:552562-556675 GCA_009767595.1 Symbiodinium kawagutii | reverse complement strand
TTTTCTGTCAAGCAGCAAGACTCCTCCAAAAACTACATGCTCCTCAGCTGATTCCAAAGGCACCGGTGGACACAGAAAAGGCGACCCAGAACATGTAGGGACATGTAGACGTCCTGGGCCAACACTTACAAGTTACGCATCAGCAAGTTGTGCTTTGAGACTCGACAAACCTTTCGCCGGGCCGCACTCAATGCACAAACATGCGTGTAATTCGATGAAAGCGCGTTTCTGGAAAGAGCGGTTTGGCAGTGCCACGTCATTAAAGGTTCCGGTGCGTTTTTCACACTTGTGGCATGTCGGAATGTTTCAATCAGTGATTTCTTGGAATCCAAATGCAGCACCGGAGGACCTTACTATGTCACAGTGAACAGTTGCATTCTTGGGTCTGCCTCTCAAGTGTTGGCAAACTGTATACGTGCTCCAAAAGGACCGGGAGCTCCTTTGGTGCAGTTGGCAAACGTCGAGCGCGGCAGTTTTTCTATTCTCAGAAATGCACCTTTTGTCTGCCACCTCACTCTTCTGCTCTTCATTACGCAAAACAAATCGCAAAGGAAGTCACCTTTCCCGGCTGCAGTCAATCAGGGACGGGACCCGCCACAGAATGCGGAAGCTCTGCAACAAAATCTGAAAACAACATCATTGAAATCTGAGAATAACATCTTTGTTGAAGATCCCCGAACAGTTTTGGCTTACGATCACCTTCTTATATATCACTGTCTGGTGTTAGTTTTAGGCTCTGAGCAGCTTTTTAACCACCTAAACTTCTAGGGCCTACCCCCAGAACACCCTGGAGTAATTTTTGGGTCAAGGTACTACTTGGGCTAAAATTTGAGGTTGCCCCAACAAATTCAGCCACACCCAGGTATGTTTACTTGGCTGAAATCCTCGGATCCAAGGTATCATGTCAAAAATGTTCTCAGGATACAATTCTGATGGCTTGAAGTCGTTTTATATTCTTGATGCTCCCAAACCTTCAAAAATGACACGCTGGATGAAATTCCTTTGCGCTGACGTACTTGCATCACAGACAGGAATTTTCTGCTAGTTGAATACCTCCAAATGAAATTCTGGAACAACCCTGTGAAATGCCTGGCTGAATTATTGTGTTTTTTTTTCTTAGGTGGGACCTGGCTGAAATTTCAGTCTAGACCCCTAGATTTTCAGCCTGGAGCACCAGACATGGATCTTATATTTTGTGTGGACATTTAGACGCCTTGGGCGCACACTTACAAGTTACGCATCAGCAAATTGTGCTTTGAGACTCGCAAGACATTTTGACGGGTCACACTGAATGCACAAACATGCATGTCCTTCAATGAAAATGCATTCCTGTGCGCGAGCTTGCGCAAACAAAATGTTTGCGCGAAGCATGCACGAAGCTTGCGCGATGCAGGCCCCGTGCAACTTTTGCATGAATAAATTCCACCGAAGATAAAAGTTGAATACCATAGGTTTTGAACAAAGCTCAAATGGTGAATGTAGCACATCAGCAAAGCAATTAAAGACTGGGTTCTTTGCTCTTTTCTGTCAAGCAGTAACACTCCTCCAAAAACTACTGTTCATGAGTAGGCGGAAAAACCTAAATGGAAAATGGTGGAATTTGAAAAAAGTCATCGACTTTCGGAGGGCACTATATCGTTTCCCATGGTTTGGCGATACTGGATACTCTCTCGCCACACACTTGATGCGCGCTCAATTGTGCTGAATTACTTTTATATCTCCAGGTCATCGTCTGGCGCGTCTTGAATAGAGAAAGTCGCTCTTTGTTTCACAGAGTTATTGCCTGCTAGGGCCCGATGGGCAACTCATGGCAAAGGTACATTTTGTTGTAAATTGCTTACATTTTGGCGTGCGCTTTCCTTGTCGTTCCAAACCCCTCGATGCTTTGCAAAATGTTCTGGAAATCATAAGAGGACTGAATCTCCCAACCAGAAACAACAAAATATTCACAAGTTTTGGAGGTGGCGATTGAGACCACAACACTTGACGCCTCAGGTCATCTTGGATTATCGTTTCTGGGAGTCCACTGTATCGTTTTACAGGGCCTGGTGCTACTTCCTGACCAAATTGCTGCGAATAAGAAAGAAACTACGCAGAGTCTAGACCATTGTTCACATGGTCCCCTGCAGAACCAAATCCTGCTGTGGACACAGCAGAGACGACCCGGAACATGTACGGACATTTGAAAATCTTGGGCACACCTGCGTCACCTGCGAGTTAGGCATCAGCACATCGTGCTTTGAGACTTGTAAAGCACTTTGCTGGGCCACACTGAATGCACCACATGCGTGTGCTTCAATGAAAACGCATTCCTGGAGAGTGCGTTTTGGCAGTGCCACGTCATTAAAGGGGCGAGCGCGTTCCTCAGAATTGTGGCATGCCGGAATGTTTCAATCAGTGATTTCTTCTTCCACACATACACACTGAATTTGAAACTCAAAGCAGTCCAAATGCAGCACTGGAGGACCTTACTGTGTCACAGTGAACAGTTGCATTCTTGGGTCTGCCTCTCAACCGTTGGCAAATTGTATACGTGCTCCAAAAGGATTTGAGCTCCATCGCGGCGGTCGGCAAATGCCGAGTGCAACAGCTTTTCTATTCTGAGAAGTACACCTTTTGACTGTCACCTCACCCTTCTGGTCTTCATTACACAAATCAAATCGCAAAGGAATTCACTTTTCCGGCTAGAATCAACCCGCACCCAGGAATTTCTTCGAACTTGGAACCTTGAGTGTGGGCTGAACACTCATGTTATCGTCTGTTGGTACTTGACCTGAATTTGAGGGGCATGGCTGCGCACTACATGTTTAAGTGTGCGTATCTATCTGGAAATTTACATCAGGATAAACAAGGAAAGAATTCATCATCTTCGGATGCACACAAGAGATAGTTCAGGCTCTGCATAGTTTCGACTCCTGCAGTGGATTTTAAAAATGTGGGAAACAGAATGAGTTGCCGGCAATTCTCAACACTCAGAGTGAACAGCAGGCCCTGGTTTTAACAGCCCCAGAAGGCCTCTCGCTACTCTGGAGCGTGAGGGAACTTGCACTGAGGAATCTCTTTAAAATTCAAACCTTGAGTGTGGGCCGAGCACTCATGTCATCGCCAGTTGGCTTTTGAATGTTTTTGACATGTAAGTCTGCATAGCGATCTGGAAATTTACGTAAGGATAAACTGCTCATCATCTTCGGATCCGCACGAGACACAGTCCAAGCTCTGCATAGTTTCGAATCCTGCAGTGGATCTTAAAACGGTGGGAAACTGAATTTGTTTCCGGCAAATTTTTGAAACACAGGAACGGTCCAAATGCAGCATGAACAATACCTTGTGGTTTATCAATGTGTCAGAGCGTCTGTTATTGTTTTTTTCGGTTTTGGCCTGCCTGGTCGTTGACTTGGAAAGACAACAATCAGGCAAACATGACTTGCAATCCATTGTCAGTTGGAGATAGTTGGAGCAAATCCTGAAAACAGATTCCTTTGTGTTTTCATTTCGGATTGTGGAACAATCTCTGCATCACCGTGCGAGTCTTCATTGCACAAATCAAATCACTGAAACGATCGCCTCCTTGGAGAGAGTCAATTAGCTCAAGGGAACACAATGAGCCTAGAGCCATTGCTGCTTGGCATTGAACTGCCGAGAGAACCTCCGCAGAAACCTTTCCAAGTTCTCCCATGGGCAGGTCTCTTGATCTCATGCTCTTAGCGAAAACGCATTCCTGGAGAGTGCGTTTTGGCAGTGCCACGTCATTAAAGGGGCGAGCGCTTTCCTCAGAATTGTGGCATGCCGGAATGTTTCAATCAGTGATTTCTTCTTCCACACATACACACTGAATTTGAAACTCAAAGCAGTCCAAATGCAGCACTGGAGGACCTTACTGTGTCACAGTTAACAGTTGCATTCTTGGGTCTGCCTCTCAACCGTTGGCAAATTGTATACGTGCTCCAAAAGGATTTGAGCTCCATCGCGGCGGTCGGCAAATGCCGAGTGCAACAGCTTTTCTATTCTGAGAAGTACACCTTTTGACTGTCACCTCACCCTTCTGGTCTTCATTACACAAATCAAATCGCAAAGGAATTCACTTTTCCGGCTAGAATCAACCCGCACCCAGGA
>VSDK01002149.1:540062-550062 GCA_009767595.1 Symbiodinium kawagutii | reverse complement strand
AAAGCGACAAACCTGCCCGAATCGAGCCGCCCGCGGTAGAAAAACCACTGCGTGGCATCAGGGCGGCACACCACTCGAGCACGACCGCCGCCATGCGGGAATGCCAGCAGCCAAGGAACCCAAGGCCGCAAACGGCACAGCCGACGCCGAAGGCGAAAAGCTTGAAATCCAACTTCGCACGTCAGCCCCCACACCAAACCGGTAATCAGTCTCCGTTTGCAAGGCTGGCATCGCTGGGCAGAAAGGGCGCTGGGTAACAAAGGCGACGTCGACGTACGCAACCTCAGCCATGTCCACGTTCGCCATGAACAAGCAACACAGAGTCTCAAGGCGCGAAGCTGAGCCAGGAAACGCTAGTAGGAAAGGAATACAGCGCGCGCACATGACAGATGAAGACACACACTGCACAACACCCTGTTACCACAGGAGGCTGGGATGGCAAAATTGATCAAGGATTCGCAAATGCGCAAAATCACGCGACAAGAGTTTCATGGACGGCAACAGCGTTTGACAACTTTGCGTTTGCGATCAGCGACGCCCACTTTCCACCGCAGGCAAACATTCCTATACTACGACAGGCGCACAGTGACGCAGCATGAAACACTAAGGCCTCTGCGGCGCACGACATCGTGGCAAATTATTGGCAGCTAAAAGCACAGCGAGCAATCATGAAGCCGATCAGCACTCCTTCAAAATGTCAAGTAACAAAGATGGACGTCGGATGTTCTAAGAACCTTTAACATCTTATAACCTCTGCTAACCCCTCTGCTAAGTTCTGCTAAGCCTTTTGCTACATGTAGACTTAGCAGAACTTAGCTGAAAACGCGACGATTTTAACCAGTCTTTACGCTAGCTGGTTTCCATAAGAAAAGAATACGTTTTTCAGCGGGTATGTTTGTTTCATCTCAAAAAATATGTCTTTAAATAATTCAACATCATTGGTTGCATTGTAGCTCTGAACTATTTTTTTGTTGGATACATGTGTGAAACAATAAGAAAATTTTGTATAAAGAGCAATTCAGTGACTGGATATAAAATTTACGATTCGTTTAGGAAAAATGTAATATTCATCTTGTACACATCTGTAACTCATCCAGCACTCATCTGTCACTCATCTGACGGCTCATCCGCAACTCATCTGCCAGATTTTTGAAAGCTGTTTTCGTTCAAAAAAAATAGCAGATGAGAGCAGAAAAGCTCATCTGCTCTCATCTGCTCGCATCTAAGACTCACCTGCGACTCATCTGGGACTGATCTTGGATTGTTTTGGGATTCATCTGCGACCCATCTGGGACTCATCTGGTAGTTGTCTGCCATTCATGTGGGATTCCTCTAGGGCTTATTAAAATTTCATTTCATAATTATAAAGAAATAAGAAAAAGCAGGCTAGCTCGTTATGAATGAAATGGTCTTAACTAAAATCAAGTATAAAACCAAAAATACGAACAATTCATTGAAAAATGCAATGACCTGAAAAAAGCAGTTGAAAACGATCAAAATACAATGCGGGACTTGGAAGGAACAAATACCGTATGATTTTTATGTTAACATGTACAAATGTTCGATTCTGACTCCTTGGAACTTAGCGGAACTTAGCAGAACTTAGCAAAAGCCTGTTTTCGACTCATCTGCTCCTCTTATGTTAAGTTCTGCTAAGTTCTTATAAGTTCCGCTAACATATTATAACCTCTGTTAACACTTTTCGTCCATCTTTGAAATAGAGATCCCCTCTTCATGCACTGATACCTGCACAGCGCGTCTCACGATCACGATCACGATCACGATCACGATCACGATCACGATCACGATCACGATCACGATCACGATCACGATCACGATCACGATCACGATCACGATCACGATCACGATCTTTCACAATGTAGTACCACAACATGAAGGAGAAGGAATCAGCTTTCACGCTGAGAACTCAACGCCGCCAACAGTATGCATTCTTGATCTAGGATGCACTCGGGCCATGGACTCCTGCAAAGCTGTTGCGGCATTCTGCAACACATTGATTCTCATCCTGAATCTGGTTTGGGGTATGAGTTCAAGGAGACCTGTTCGAGATTCTTCTTTGCGAATTCTCGACAATCCAAGTGTTCTGAGAAAATCTGTATATCCACGTATGATTGCGGCTGCAATTCCGGGCACAGAGTTCGACATTGTCGAAGAAGGAGACGTATACCATTGCTGATGTCATTACCTCAGATGAGAAACCTTGGTTTCCAATTTGAGCTGACACCTGACGAGGAATATCTTGCATGCGCCCGAGTTGGCATGAGAAAAACGTCACTGAAAACAGCAATGAGCATTCATTTGATTTTGGACTTACAAGACCTCGCATGGTATACGAGCGCTGTGAACTTTGAAAAACGGCAGTGAAAAGTTTCTTCTCACAACATGATCATTACGAATACAGCCAGATTGCTGTCAAACAAGACGAACATGAAGAAGAGCAAGTTCTGGCCACTTCAGATTTTTGGAGAATTGATCCAATGAGAAGAGAGATGATCAGACATCACAATGATTACAGAACAAATCTTCACGATATTGGACACGCCAAAATTCCTATTCCACGAAATCAGATGCTTGAGGAAAGAGAAACTCATATTGAATACAAGAATGGCAAGAAGGTTGTCCATAAGGATAAGTGGAATGACACTAAGAAAAAGACGAAACCAACAAAAATGACAGGGCCTCGGAAAGAAAATCCATCTACAAGATGAAGCCAGGATGCGAAATTCCGGTGGAAAAGGCGAAGACTGATCTAGACAAGGTTTCGAGATCACGAGGCAACAGCGATGATATGTTTCTGCCAGAAGAAGATAAAGCATCTGGATCACAACCAAGCCCCTTACAGAAAGAAGAAAGAAAATCAAACGTCAAGCAGAAGTCATGCTCCTTGCAGAAGGAACTAGACAAACCATTGTCTGCTGGCCAATGACCTAGATATACCGGTAAGCAGAAGCCAAAAACTGAAGCTTCATCATCTAAAGGTTCACCACCAAAGGATGATTTGTGCGAAGAAATGGCAAAAGAGATTGAGGAATTTAATCAAGGTGTTGAACCTGACGATGTGAAAAATCCAAAGGCTCCTGCACAAGATCGTAGTAGGAGAAATCTAGAAGGCCAATCAGTAGAACTAGGCAGCGATTCTCTTGAGCCTAGGCGGATCTCTGTTCTAGCGCCTGGTAGTGAAGCGCAGGCAATGGCACCAGCATTCAAGAAGATCCTGAAGCTTGAACATCCTGTAGAGTTGTATAAACTCCACGTCAAGCCTTACCACATGTCACCTACTCAGTTTAAGAGACGGACTTCCATGTTTAGGACTTCCTGAGTCCGTCCACGACAAGTATGTGGATGTGGTTCAGAAATGCTGCGCGCGCGGTACTTCAATCGCACCACCGCCGCGGGCCAGGGTTTCAGGCATTCGCGCACTCAACTTCGGAGATGTGATCTTTGTTGATCACGCTGAGATCAAGCGCAGAAAGAACAAGCATATCATTTTGCTTGCTCTCGACGGCGCGACCAATTTACTGCGGGCTGCGGCGCAAACTCCATGAACAACAAGGATACTATCCAATGTTTATGGATGTGAACTGATGAAAACAATTGTACGCCTAGGGCCATTGTAGGCGATGAAGCCTTTTTCCAAGATGATTTTGTGACCTACTACAGAACTCATGGTATCAAGGAGTGTCCACGCGGCGCCAGGACAGCTTGGCCAAACAAAGCTGAAACAGCAGTCGGACTCTTCAAATGTCAATGGGAACACACGACGAAGAGTTTGGACACGACAGATTCAAAGGTATTACTGTCAGTCAAGCTGTTACGAAAACTGTTTGGGCTCGAAACACTCAACTTACGGTTAACGGTTATTCTCCCTTGGAGATCGCCACAAGTTACATTGGAGACCGCCTGATCTTGTGGACATTGAAACCACTAATCCTGTTCAATAGGTACCGAACCCTTACCTGAGGACAAGACACAATGCGACCTGCAAAGGCTGGCACTGAGGGCGCATCAAGAAGCTCGACAAGCTGCTGATCTCCAACATGATACGGCGAAGAGGACTATCCCTTCAGATGGTCCGTAAAAACCTGGTGAAAAAAATTTGTTTGGATGCCACCTGCTAACGCTGACTCAATTTCAGAGCTGAAAAGTGGAATAGAGGTACGGTTATGTCTCAGGAAGGTATTCTTATTATGGTCTAATGAGAGGAAAAAATGGACAGATCCTCCATGGAAACGTCTTCCTTCAAGGTTGATAGCTTTTGTTGCGTGAATCGCAACAAGACGACATCAATGTTCTGATCCAAGATAAGCTTATCAAAAAAAGATTTTCTAAAGGACTTTGACGATGGAATACTTTGTGGAACATCTCTTATGTTGAATCGCGGCGTTGAGAGTTCATGTTTGTTACAAGACTTGCATCATGTGGAATCAACGATTCCAGCGCCATTGAAGCACATTCTTCCACAAAAGTTCACTACACCCTTGCTTGCGCAAACCTTGAGAAAGATTGATCAATTGCCGAAGAGCACAGAAGCACTTGTACTTGAGGCAATGGACACGCGAATCATAAAATTGATTCCGGGTCTACAAGACATTTGGCAGAAGACATTGCCACAAATGACCTTTGAACTGAGTAGTGTGCTCAGAGGAACATACGGACGCCCGAATCCGCTGTTCCAGCATCCTGAAGACGCTGTCTTGATCATTGGAAGCCTGGCGAATACGATTGTGTGTATTTCATGTTTGCGTCGCAATTGTATCCGCATTATGAACTTTTCAATATCCATGATTGGAGCACGATCGTTTCCTCAAAGGAAAAATCTGGCGCGATCAGAAGGCGATTAGATGAACCGCCAGCGACTAGCGATCCTCTAGAAGAGAACGACACGCATCCTGATCAACACGGAGACATTCCCCCGCCTGCTCCTCATGATCACACGATACCAATAGATTGGCTTGATGACGATGATCAGCCGGATTATCCTCAAGGCCCCGAACCGGATGATAACGATGAGTTTATCATTCCGGATGACCATCGGCCATCGCCGGATGATGAACATGCCAGGAGTAGTACAGGACTCGGGGGAAACCCCTCATGAACCAAGCCAACCAACTTTCGCTAACCCTAATGTTCCCATTGAACACGCGGTGAGTCCGGAGAGTCATGAACCGGGCGATGATCCTACTTCGGAAAAAATTCGTGTTCAACGTAAACAACGCAGTTTCAGTTGACTCTGCGGATGCGTTGCCAAAGGCAAAGGCGAAGGTGATCATTAAGAGGCCTAGAGCGCAGTTACCAAGACACGCGTCGCCAATTTCTGTTCATGTTCAGAAACCGAATGACAAAGAAGATGACGATACGCCACGTGATCCTCTCACGATCATTCCATTCCACTGCCTACAACGACTCCAACATCATTCAACGCCAGGTGAGTTCTCCGTTCCCGAACACCGTCGCCAAGACGATGATGTCGCCGCAGGAAGAGGATGAAACTGAACTTTTTGGTACTGATGATACCCCTGTGATGACAGAAGAAGAAATCTCTCAACTCCAGCAAGAAAATGATTTGGAAACAAATCCTTATGAATCGGATCGATCCCATTTTGTCGATGATTTTGGCGATGTATTTGTTCGTTTTGTTTCCGCACTTTAGTTCATATGACGTTACTGGTTACCATCAATTTGAACAATATCTTGCAAAGAATTGCAAGAAGACTCCCAAGGCAGAGTCTGCAATTCTTCAAGAAGTGCTGCGTTAGCACGCGAAGGAAATCAAACAAGCCAAGCTTGAGGAGTTCAGAAGCTTTTTGGATTTCACTGCCATGACTTTTAGAAACAAATGCTGACATAAGATTAACAATTATGTCACTGGTAGCTGGGCGCTTGCCATCAAGGTTAAGGACGGGCAATTTAAAAAGTTCAAGGCCCGCTGGGTCTACAAGCTTTCAGGATGTCCAAAAATATGAATTACAAACGGACAGCCCTACTGCTACCAGGTATGGTTTTCGCGTTGCTTCGCAACATGCAGCCTCGCAATTTCTGGATTTACTCCAATTTGGACTTGAAAACTGCCTTCTTTCAGCGGGAAACGTATGACCTTGACCGCCGCGTTATCCATGTTCAGTCGACTGACATTGGTTTACCTCCCTACTTGGGCGGTTTATGCACTCGGTCAGTCTATGGTTCGGCTGATGCTCCACGTAGGCGTTGGAACCGTTCGGATAAATTTCTGATCTCTCTCGGTATTCAACCAACTAGGGCCGATCGATGTACGCACGTGCGCTACGAAGGCGCTTCTCTAGGGAACCACAACAAGTTCACTTTTCTGGCTCTAAGGACATTGAACCTCCGGAAGTCACCTACTTCATCGGGAGCTCGCCTCAAGGCGAGGAACCGCGGCGGGATGAATCTTCCGACGCCGCGGACGAACTTCATCGGTCACTTACGGTTGAAGAAAGATTGTTTTCTGCTTGTTTCAACAACCCCGCCCCATACATGGAAAAAGAGGAAGAAGCAGAAGGAGAAGAAAGTTGAGGATTGTTCATGGGCTCCTGTTGTTAATGAAACCATGTTGAAATTCTTGGAGTCTGGACATGCACAAGTTGCTTATTGCGCAAAATCCTTGAAGACTCCTGATTCACATTATGATCGAAGGAAATACCACTTGCGCACTTCCATTGTCAAGAGGCAAGGAGTTTGGCGGTTGCTTGAGATGAATCATGACATGAACAAGGACACAGCAGCGTTGACACTGAAAGAAGAAACTGAAGTACTTGTCTCGGTATTCTTGCCCTCTACTCGATCATACCTTGCTGCTGTACCACAATTGACACCTGAGATTGTTGAAGAATTGCTTGAACACTGCATGGACCCGGTTAATGGAAGTAATGCCAAGGTCGTAAACCAATGGGAATATGTTGTCTTCATGCTGACGATCTCTTTATTACAGGAACTCCTGAATTCTGAGAGAAGTTCAAGAGAGTTGTCAAATCACAGTCAAAGATTGGACATGAAGATGTTAATGATTTGACGTTTACGGGTCCATGTGTGAAAAGGGTCATCGATGAGAAAACCAAGAAGAAGTCCCATACTGTTGATGAACAATCTCCTTGCGTCAGTGAACTCACCGAAGCGGTTTTTCCCAAAAGTGTGAAGGATGAAGAGAAATGCGACAAAGATCTTCATACTGCCTACCGTTCCTGATTAGGAAACATCAACTGGTTACAGTCACCCGCGCAGTTTCAGGCACGATATCAGTTTTCATGCTGCGTGTCAGCCGCTGCAGGACCAACCATCGGGGGTTGCAGGGCTTTAAACAAATTGTGTAGACAGATTGTCGGAGGTCCGGCGCCTTTACAAGGTCCTCCTAGACTGGTTGCTACGCCGGACGCCGCCTTTAGGAACAACAGCGACAAATCCTCTCAACGCGCTATGGCTCTTTCATGGCACTGGGCGCTGAAGGTTTGTTCGCGGCACGTCCTAGGCAGGCTTGCTTTGGGCAGACTGGATTCACAATCAACTACGGAATGGAAAAGGGCTTCCTCAGCTGCATTTGGGTAGTGCTTGGTTAGCACATCGACGTCGCAAGTAGCTGTTGCCTCGATGATGGCCTCTTCATTCTTCAACAAGCGCTGTTTTGCAACGTTTTCTATAATTTGTTTATCATGCATCCACTGATCAAAACTAAGCGGCATTGACCACTTGACTTTTTTTGCCAAAACGCGTTGAAAGTCAAATTTTGCACGAGAACTGGATGCGTACTGAAGAGGTGATGTTTCACACATCTGCACTCAATCAACGCCGCCGCCAGCTGCTGATTTACCAAGATGAACGAATGCCTGGCATCGCCAGCTGACACGGCTTCAAGTCCCCGATATTTTGGACGGATGACAACTCAGCTGCATCCTGCCATCCATGGAATTTCAATTGTTTCCATGCGTGAGCGCGATCCCATGGGCAATTGAAATCTCCTGCGATCCCTGCTGGTCCTGCAAAATTGATTGCTTTAGCAGCAGCTTGCGCAAACAATTTATTTACCAGCTGGTCTTGGTCAGCAAATGTGTAGGCAATGGTGGGGCCATATATGCATGCTGCGGTAGCAATGGCATTGTGGTTTTATCTGGATGTAGGCTTCTGTGAACCTGTCTGCTTTCTTGAACTCTTCTGGGAGAGCTTCAAGTGATTCTTTGATTGGCATATCCGCTGTGACAAGAGTGCCACCTGCACTTCCTCTCACGTTAGAGGCACTACATACAAATGAAGAAACAGGCGGCGACCAACGCCTTTATGTTGCTCTTTGCCACTTTAACAGAAAAACAATGTTGCGTCTTTTCGGTCGCCGCAGACCCTGCAAAAATGACAATGCCAGGATAGACCTCTTTAATGATTTCATCCTTGAAGGCAATGGTCGTTGGGTTACAAGTGGAGATGAATAGGTCATTGCTTCCAGGTCCCGGTGGTAAATTTCCTGTCTGTTTCAGGGGCGCCTTTTGTTCTCTTTTTCTTTGCCCCGTTCGCCGCGAAAAAAAGCGCCTGTAAAAAAGATGTTTTTTGGAAGCTTGGAGAGCTCCCTGGGCCCAAGCCCAACAAGAAAATTGCCAGGTCCCGGGTTCTTGGCTTTACCAATTCTGGCGACTGGACATACAAAGAAGTAAGCATGCGCACAATATGGCTTTCGGTTTTTATCCATCTTCTCGGTTGTTGATACTTTGGCGATCACGCCAAAAGATCTTCCTCTCACGCACTTCCAACTGTACCGTCTTCCTCTAATTTTCCTGGCCGCGTGACACACATGGCACGTGGTTTGTACCTGATTTCCAGCAAAGTAGGCAACCAAGGGATTCAAGGAGGAAGTCACGAACGCAATTAAAAACTGAGGAAGCATGCAACCTGCACACAGCAGGTGTGGCTCATGAAGCCGTAGCGCTGAAAGCTGCTTTGTCTGCATCCCATGGCGTTATTATGAATTAGGTCATATTTGTTTATTTCTTTTTGAGTTTTTCTTAGTTGGCGGACCATCTGCTGATACCGGGTCCTGTGGATGGTCCAGGCATCCCCGCTTCAACATGGTGAGCACTCATGGAACTCATCTGTATGTTCCAAGCGCGTAGGCGGAAACATGCAGGGTTGCACATCCTAAGCCGCCAAATCTCTCCAGGATCCATACACCAGCGGTCTAGGACATGGGATTTCACCCTGTCAGACAAGGTCAATGTAGCGTAGTGATCAGCTCCGCGTTCTTCAGATTCGTACGGTTTTTGTTTTTTCTTTGTTTTTCTTGAGTTCTGGACGCACACTGGATGCTTTCGAATGTTCTCCCACGTGCCAGCGGAACCGTTCGCTGCTGAACAGTGGCGACGTTCAGATAATCAGCGGTATCCCCAGCCACGACGGCAAGGGCGCTACAATCACCACCATAGACCCTCAGCAAGTTCCAGTACTTGGCGACCAAGACATCACTATGGGAAATGAAGAAGGCTTCCTCCAGAGAAAAGAATCACATAACTAACTGCTTTCTTTCAATGAGAAGTCTTCGACGCTCATTATTCAGATATCTACATCAGATTCCTACCCGTTGGAGAAATCTGCGATATCCTTCTGCCGAAGCATTCGCGCATTCCAACTTCGATTTCTGTTCGTTGTTATTCAAAGAATGATTTTGAAAAATCCGCCTGAATTTGTTTTGCTCGCGTTTTTGGTCTTTTGAATTTGCGGCGACCTTCCGAATCTCTCCGATATAGTTTTGGAACCGATTGCGCATCTTGATGATGTCACAGGCTTGCGCGTTCTGCATTTTGCATGCAAAAATAGCAGCTGATGATGGGCGTTTTTTCACTTTTGTCGACATGTCTTGCAGGACACAGCTCTTAATTAACTCATAGTTCTCACTTTCCACTCATGCTCTTAACAACAACCAACAACAACCAACAACAACAACAACAACAACAGCAGCAACAACAACAACAACAACAACAACAACAAC
>VSDK01002149.1:513578-538971 GCA_009767595.1 Symbiodinium kawagutii | reverse complement strand
AACAGCACCGGCTACAGCAACAGCAACAACAGCGATAGCAAGAGCGACAGCAACAACACCACCTCCTCAACGGCGCTAGGGCCTCACGAATGGCGCTCAGGCCGCGTGAATGGCGCTGATGGTCGGTATATGATCTGGTTGTTGGCGCAGCAGGTTAGGTTGGATTTACAAAGAGGCGCAAACCTTACAGAGCAATCCCTTCTTGAACTAAATGTTGAAAACTTCAGCTACAATGCTTTGAAATCATTTGTGGAGAAGATTGCGTTGAACTCAATTCATTTGGATCATCAACCATCAGAGAGAACAAAGTTCACATGGCTGTTTGGTAGAGAGAAGAAGCGTAAAATGATCCAACGTTATTGAGACAAGGTCAAGGACCCTTCGCCAACTTCACTTTGCAGAACCTTTTATTGGCTTTTTCGGAAAGATCAAGTCAGCCTTGTGGGAAATGCGTGAACATCAAAGCGAGAATTTGACCAGAGACGCACTTTCACCATCCAAATCTTAAAAGGAAAATGGCCGACCAAAGCGAGCAAACGCCGCCACGGCGGAAAAGGAGAAGGATGCAGAATGGTCAGAAGCGATGCCCTCGCCAAAAGCGAAGCCAAAAGCTAAGCAACCCGGGCAAGGTGACAGTAAAGGAAAGGGCAACAAGGGGAATCAGAAGCCCAAAGGGCCACCTCCGCCGGGCAAAGCCCAGCCAACTCCCAAAGGAAAGGCATGAGCAGAAACCAAAGGTAAGCCAATTGTTTCATGTTTGTTTTGTCCACAGGGTACTTGCAATCGCGGAACAGAATGCCCAGCTGCTCATGTGGATACACCAGCAGCTAAGGAGAAGGCAAAGCCGTCCAAGGCTGCAGCATCAGCAGATCTCCTCAATGGGGGGTGTTGTCAGGGGGGGTTTGTTGTTCGCAACTAAGGGGAGGGTTGTTAACAACTGGGCGGGGTGATGTTGGTTGTTGTGGCCGTAGTAGCTTCAGCGCCATTACTTCGGCCTCAGTGGTCGCGGTTCTGTTCGTTGGCCTCAGCACCATTAGCGCGGCCTCAGCGCCGTCGGCCTTAGCGCCAATAGTTCAGCCTCAGCGCCATTACTTGCAACGGCGGCCGTCGACGAAGCTGACGATCCTGGCGAGGACGGCGCCTTGGCATGTTTGGATGGACTGCCCTGAGACCCTGGTTTGGATGACTGGGGTGGCTTCTGAAGAACGGGAGTTGCTATGTTGAAAGGCGGCGGGTACCCGGCACGCGCAGACACGTTAGACCACGCTGGGCTGGCTGCAATGGTGTCTGGAGGAACCACTCCACTTTGCAATTGCGCCCCCAACACATCTGGTTGACGATCTTGCTTCAACTTTTGGATCTCTCGGGATAGGTTCTGCAACATGTGGAAAATTTGCTGTTGCATACCCTGGATACCCGCGCCATTACCCCCTCACAGCTGTTGGGCTAGATCCCAGATGTCTCAACAGAGCCCACTCAGATTGAAGAATTCTCACATGACTCAATAGTTCGTCCTGAACCTGCTGTTGCTCGTGGAACGTCGCGGCTTGTGATTCTAGCTGCTGAGAAAATATACGGTTCTCATTCTCATCATAACCTCCTGATATGCCAAGTTCGCCTGATTAGCAATTGCTTGGGCTGCGCTCAAGTCTCGTTGATGATTACTTTGCATCTGGGCTAACAACTCTGATGCTCTAGATTCCACTTCCTTTGCGCGATGACCAGCTTCAGCAAGCTTTTGATGAGCTTGAGATTCGGCCCCTCTTAACACGGTGCCTGGCTTCCTGCTCAACCAACTGCATGTGTTGCTGGGCTTAGCTAAGCCTCTGACTTGCCTGCGAGACAACCTGCGCGTGAGCCATGGCCGACGCGGCAATGCTGGGATCCATTCCTACGCTCACATGTTGACGCAAAGATCTTTGATGATAGATCGCATTTTGAATTGCATTATATTGGTTTACCAATCTTTGATCTTCGAAAACCCTGGTCTGTTCCAAGGACAAAGCATTAGAGACCCTTGGCGTCGCTGGATGTGAACCCGCTGGCGTTGCAAGTTCAGAACCCACTGTTCCTGTACCTCTGTGCGATGACCCCCCTGCAATGGGAAGTGGTGGACGACTCGAACTAGAGCTGCTGCTTCTTGATGTAGAACTCTTGGTGTTCTTACGAACCAGTAGCTGGTTGCTCTTGTTCCGGAATTGTTGTTGAAACCATCAACGGGGTAGATGTTGCTGACTCGTCTACTTGTGTATTCATTGCGCCTGCAATCTCACTGATTTGTGGCATCTTGGACTGAACTCTACCTAGCAAGACGCCGAACCTTTGAGGCTTGATTGACTGGCCCAAAGGGGTTCAAACCTAAGATAGCGTTGTTGTTGTAACTGACGACGCGCCCTCTGCAGAAGTAAGGCTCCACAGGGCCACCTCAAGCACCCCCTACGGAAGTAAGGCTCCACAGAGTCAGACCGAGTACCCCCTACGGAAGGAAGACTCCAAAGAGTCAGGCTTCAAGTAGCGTCTGCGGAAGTAAGGCTCCAAAGAGTCAGGCTTCAAGTAGCGTCTGCGGAAGTAAGGCTCCAAAGAGTCAGGCTTCAAGTAGCGTCTGCGGAAGTAAGGCTCCAAAGAGTCAGGCTTCAAGTAGCGTCTGCGGAAGTAAGGCTCCAAAGAGTCAGACTTCAAGTAGCGTCTACGGAAGTCAGGCTCCAAAGAGTCAGACTTCAAGTAGCGTCTACGGAAGTAAGGCTCCAAAGAGTCAGACCTCAAGTACCCCCTACGCAACGGAAGTACCACTAGGATGCCAGGATTGTCACCACTGGACTCTACAAGCTTAGGATCCACGCTACACAATCCTTTGGAAGGTAAGGGGGTCTATGGCAAAATGCCCGCGAAGATGTTATCAAGCCCGCTTTCACTCTAGAGATTGGTGTGCTAGAGGTTGGTTGGATGTTCATTTGACAACTGCTTAAAGCTAAATTGGAGCGTGCTTCAGGGACACCAATTAAAAAAGGCGGCTCGCAAGCAACTCTGGCATATGTAGGTTGGTATTCTCACGCTGTGGCAAGTAGGTGTGCCGCAAAGGATTCTCAAGCGTGAACTAATATGGACGTTGGTTACAAGAAAGGAAATTGCACCAGATGGATGCAAACGTTCCCAGCGGCGCACTTGAGCGACGCGCTGCTGCACTGGGATCCTGAGATGTGCAATGGCCAGTGTGTTATGAATGTGACAAGCAGGGCAGAGACACTAGGCTTGGCTCGGACCTAGTGCAACGCGAAGCCTATCGAAGATACGAACTGAGGCTGTTAACCAGTTATCAGCAAAACCACGGTCGAACCCAGCAGCGGCAACACCTTTTTTCAACAGCTTGAGCCAAAGTCAGGAACCCAGAGCCACCCAAGTGGCAATGAGTCGCAACCTTAGGCCTTGAGCCAAAGGCGCATATGCAAAACGATTTCATGACTGCTGGCAAGACAAACATGGAGTGAATGAGTTAAGTAACTGTAAAAGTCTTGGGGTCATTTTCCATGATATTTGTCTTCTTCTTATTTGACAATCTCGTCTCTACATGCTTACAAATAGAAAAAGAAACACTTGACCGCTTCGACAAAAGGTGCATCAGTCGTGCCATCTAGGGTCTATGCATGCCTAACCTTTCATATTTCGCTTCAAACTGTTTCGGACTTGTCTTACAGGAGAGCTGAACATCGGATCGTCCCCTCCTTTACTATCTGTTCCGCAGTTGGGACCCGTCGGGCTTCGGAAGATCATTCTCCTTGTGTTCTGCACAGAATGCGGTCAGAAGCTACATGCCAGTTGATGTCAGTTGAACGCTTCCCGCAAAATGGCTTCTCTGTCAAAGTCCAAGGAAGATGCACACGTCAAAGGCAATTGCCCAGCCGCTCCTGTCAGGTGGCCATCCAATCACTGCTGCGGCAGGTATGACTAATACAAATCAAATTTCCAGATCTGGAACAGTTGGCCTGGGCTTGCTTCGCAAAAACTTAACTTGTGATTACCCTGTTGAATCCGCACGACCTCAATCTTGCACACATGTGAACCTGCACTACAGCCATGGCAGAGAATGCAGAGAGAAGTGGGCGCATCCATTCCGGCGGCTGGGGCGAGTCAAGGTTGGAGATGCTCCAGCTATGCAGTCCAGGTTTGACTGAACTCATTTCCCCAAGCTCGTATGACACCTATGAAACTGAGTTGATAAAAACACTGCAGCGTGTGACTTGAAATGTGCATAAATATCCCAAAAAAACACCATGTCCTTGTTGCTCAGGGCGTGAAGCCCTCAACGCCAAGCGCTTGCTCAAAAGTTCCGCAGCTAGCGCCGAATAGCGCAGCCATTCGGAACAGGCCCGCTGTGGCTCCATATCGGGACTGAAATGCAGGGGACACGAACACGTGAACATTAGAAAATTGCTTCTCAGCACTCCTACTCACGTGCTTCTCAGAGATGTAGCTCAGTCGATTGAAGCAAAAAGGCCTTCACACAATCCTTGGTGAGTAATGGTTATTGAAGTGATTCCCACATTGAGGGTTCTGAATTGATACAATGACAGGTGACATCTGTTCTACTTACCACACTTGAACAGCTGCAGTTCCACGCAGTCAGTTCTTACATGGAAGACTTCAAATCTCCTGTGTGTCTACGTCACTCCCTGTATCAAGGGAGCCGCGAAGTTCTGGATCAGAGTAAAGCACACTTCATCCAAGTTCGTTCGGCCTGATGGACTAATCAGCTGCAAAAACTTGGGGCCTATCTTTTCCACATCTGTCCCCCTCTTCGATGGTCCCACGGCTATGTGGTGCTGTTGTAGCCCATCCAGCCCAACCATCGCAACGCAGAGTTTGGTCGAATTCTTTGAACATGGCAAAAACTTGGGAGCATCCGAAACCCTCCTCAAATTCAAATGCAATGTAGTCTTCGCATACTGCACCAATCGAAGAACCCTAACAATAAAGAGATCCTGATTTTGCCATATGGTGCGTGTCCCTTCATCTGTGTCTGTGTGTGTGTGCTTCATTGTGGCAAGGGCCCCGCAATGCCGTGATTTTCTAATTGGAATCCCAATTCACAAATGATTCACCATCTTTGATCATGTTGGAGTTGATGGTTGCTGGCTTCAAACAAAAACATTCACAACCGACTTATAAACCACTTAGTGAAAGAATTTGCGCACAATAACTACAGAATCATAGTCTTCGCTTCAGATCACCAGTTGTCCTATTCCGAACTCAGGTGTGTCGCCGTGAGGAACCGCGCGTGAACATAAATTATCCACCTGTAAATGATCGTGCTCAATAGCGCTTCAAAAATCAGAACTGGTAGTACCCAACTGTGTACTTAAGCAGCTCATTGACCAACTTGCTCGTAGTTCTCTGTAAATCTCAACCCTGACCATGACTGATCACCTCATTGCTCCTAGTTCTCGGTTATGATTGATAATTGGTGGTTGAGTGTTGGTTGTCGTTCATCACCTATCAGCGCCTATCAGCTTTTTGCTGCTTAGTGATCAACTTAAAGAATCTACGAATGATGTGATCATCAGTTGTTTCTAGTTGGTGATCAACCTGAAATCATTGTTGTTTCAAAAAACCCATCATCAACCAACTTGGTGTGGGTTCACCACCACCCACAGTGGCACACAGGGGCCACAATGAACCCATCATCTTAGAATCTGCTTCTCTCAGCCCTTGGAGCTTCGTGGAAATCGTTGCCTCAGCAACTTTGACAGACGTGGTTCGGGAAGGCTTTGGGCGTGTCCTGAGTATCGGCTTTCATGCGGGGATCCACCAAAACTATCCAAAAGTGGTGAGGTTATTTGTGTTGAAACAAAATTGGGACCACTGAAAATCTTGGTTGATTCAAGTAGCTTCGTCTGGTTTGTGGTTTCAACTGACCCAGCCCCCAGACTGATCACACTGAAAGTGCCAACATTGTCACTCCATTGATCTTTTTTATGTATCTCCAAGATCTAATCTTCTTAGATGCGAACAAAGAGCATCCTTTGACATTTTGTGAAGAACTGCGGTCTCTCGTGTGAATCGCCGCTTGCTGCTCGGCAGTGGTGTTATCTCAACCGTGTCTGGCATCCCTCAGCGCACAGCATCGATGGCTGCAGCCCATCTGACGCTGCCCAACATTTCCAGGTGGCCCGGTGCTAGTCACCAAGCCAACAAGCCATATCATTTGCTCGAACTAGCCAGCCAGGACCCACTAAAACGAACCAAAGGCAACAACCAAATCCAACCAGCATCCTTGCAATATCATTGTTCTCATTATCAGCCAAAATTCCTCCATTCAGTTGGTGAAACCCCAGAAGTTGTCAGTAAACCACCTAAAGCAAGTACTGGTTCATATTATTGGTGACAGTAATCTTGGTCGATTGGTTGCTTTCATCGGTGATCAACATTCTCAACGACCAACTCACCAACTGCACTCATCATCTATCGTATAATGAGCATCCAGCGTGTTGTGCTCTAGGTACCCTTCCAGTCATCAAATTTGGGGCACGGGTATCCGAATTAAAGCACCCCAGCCATGCGCAGTCTCGACCGAGAAGCTACCAATCACTTGGGGGTACACCGGCCACGAACCTTTGAAAGTTGTGGGGTGGTTTATGGAGCATCTTTTCCATTTTTTCTTGTGGATGGTCCATGGGAGTCGAATGCTTAGTCGCGCAAGGATTCACACAATACCTCGTAGATTAATTCTCCTTGAAATTTTGCGCCAAGAAGGATCTCTATCTTACTTCATCCCCTCTGGGCAAAGACGTATAGGAACTTCATTGAACTTCCACTGCCCAAGCACCCACCATAGCGCTTCCAAGCCTTGTTCGAAATATTTTTGCTCGCAACCTGAAGAGCGCAACGCAAAATCATCAGAACCAGTTGACCCGTTAAATCCTTGGGCAGTCTCTCCCGGAAAGTGAGTGTGGAATCACACATTTGGGGATATGGGAAAAATGACTGACTAGTTGTTAATGGTTACCCTGGAAGCGAAGTTAGAAACATAAAGTCGTTAACGTTGGTTTCTAAACTTATAGTTAGTTTAACAAACAAGTCAACATAAAGTTTCTTACTAATTGCTGGCTAAAATCATTACTAATGCTTAATCATGAGAATGAAACAATTGATAGTTACTTATGATCTATAGCTAATACTCAAGCTAGTTGCTTATACTTAGTTCAAAAAATAATCCAACATAGTAACTATAATCTATTGTAAACATTGTGAGTTCATAGTTGCAATTCTTTGGACAAGCAAAGTTCGAAGGCGACCAGGCTCCACACGCATAGTGTTGCCAGGAACGCCTCAACGCGAACCCCTTTGCTGAGAGAAGCTTAGACCACACAGAAAGGTCCAAGGCAGTTCACATAAGGCAGTTCACACATAAGACCAGGCAGTTCACATCGACTTCACACAGTTCATACTGGGACATACTTGTCCTCAAAGGAAATAACTTCTGCATACTCCTATTTTTGCACAAACTTTCTTTGAGGATGAACTTATAACATGAACAATTGAACTCTATCTATTTCAAAGTGATCAAAGGAAGGTCTTGGTTCGGACTCATTGTCGCTGATTTCAGTTGCACCACGAGTCATCCTTCAAACAAACAAAGAACAGGCGATGCAATCACTGTGCCACTACGTGGCGATGAACATGAAACCCAACAGTCTAAAGTGAACAATGAGAAATGTTCAACTTTACATCCTCAGCTTTTCTCATTAAACAAAGAAGCTCAAAAATTCCCCCTGGCACCTGGAGGAGGCAAGGTCGTCGACCTGTCTCAAGGTGAGCGCAATGATTCAATGCGGTGACTGGTCCAATTGAAGGTCCACATAGATGGCACAGGTAGCTGATGCAGGTTGTCATATTGGCATCGGCTTTTCTGGGCCAGCTACTGGAACCACTATCATTTCTACGGATGGTTCACTCATGTTCACTGTCACCAAGTAACTTGTTGTGAAAGGTCGGAACGTTGGGGTTGTAAGTGTGATATCAGCCAGGGACATGCTGGATACTGTGGTGACAATCCACCATCATCATCATCCTCCTCCTCCCCCTCCTCAATATTACAATCCACCATTGACTTGTTTGAGGGACTGTTGCGCTTGGCTAGCAAAGCCATTTCTTGGACTTAAACAGTTCCAAAGTTTCCTCGAGATCAACAACCACCTTAGCAGCTGATACTTGGACAACTCCAGGATATCAATGCAAATTCCTACCTGCCTTGCTGCTGGTTGGGGTATGTTGTGTGCCATTCTGGCCCTTCTTTGGATTACTTTGGTCCCTTTGTGACAGCAACAGCAGTGGACCGTTGTTTTCCCTGCCTTTGGAAATGGCTACCTTTGCACAAAAACACGGAACTCCTTACAATTTACAGTAACTCACTTGAAATGAGGCTCTCACTCTTTCAATGAACTGGCAAAGGGCAAAACAGAAGAACAGCATGAAACGAAGGTGTGCATCGAGTATTGTTGGTTGCTATTCCCTATTAGCAATCCCAATCATCATTAACCATCATTAACCATGGTTTACCATCATTGATCATCATAAACCGTCCTCATCCACTTCCTTCCCTGCCCGCAGCCGAAGATGTCTGGCTGGTAAATATTGGTGCCATGAAGGGCTGTGTGCTTCGTCCCTGACAGCTCAGAAACCGCAAGATGCTCTCTGCAAACCAATAACCGCAATTGAATGAAACCAAGTTGACATATGGCAAATATAGCAATTCTCACTTGACCAACTACACAATCCCCCACCACAAAGGCAACGATTGCAAATTTCAGGCGAAACGATTCCCACAAGGAACGTCAACCTGATCTTTTTTGGGATTTCGGGCTGGATTTGAAATGATCAGTGTATAAACCATCAAGCTCAGGTAAACGACATAAATTCAGGATGAAAAACTGGTTAAACTGTTCTTGGTAAACTCCTTTTTAAGATTCCAACAGCTTGATCGCCAAACAGGAGTTTGCCAACACCAAACTGATTGTTTAAGCTCTTTGCGTAAACTTTGATCACCAACAACCTGAATTTATAGATCCTTACCATCCGCAATGGAGCAACGTCGTGTGACATCCCTGCGAGAGCCGCCTGTTGCAGCAAGATGCTGACGCTGGCACCTGGTCAAGCCATGGTGTACCCAGAAAGTGCTGGGAATCGCGCAGCTCCCATGGATTGCAACTAGCACCCAGCGTGTTGTGCGGTCAAATTTGGGGCATCCCAATTAAAGCACGCCAGCCATGGGCATTCTCAACCAAGAACCTACCAAGCACTTGGGGGCACAGCGGCCACAAACCCTTGCAAGTCATGGGGTGGTTTATGGAGCCACTGAACGAGACGCACCTGAGCAAATCACGGTGGTGTGTCAGGATGGATCTCCTATTCGCAACTGTCCCCAACTATCATTGACCATTGCCAATAGCCATGTGTTCTATCAATAACTCACCATCATTAACCACTGGTTTAAAAAAAAAAAACGCAATCCTTTGAAAGCCATCATCAACCGTTGTAGCCTATGATCAACTACGGCTATCAACCATCATCATCCAGTACTTGTTGATCATAGCCATCATAACCAATTGTGGTTGATTCCTCAACCAGCAATTCTGGTTGATATCAACCAAAGTTATAACATGTTTTAACCATTATAATTATACACATATTTTTTAACAAGCCATTCTTAGCAACCATCTGATGGCTGGTTATACAAAGCCACATGCAACTGGTAGGGGCACCGCTCGTACACCACCCTGGTTACTTCTATCCATCATCTGATGACAGGATCACCCAATGGCTGGAACAGCTGCTATGACAAACCACATATGCCATGAATGGGGGTGATGGTTGATAGTTGTGGATGATGACCAGGGTTGCTTATGATGGTAGCTCATGATGGCGGGCTGATAAGGATGCTTCATCATTCACCATGATGGTCAATTATGGTCAATGATGGTTCTCAATAATGATGAATGATGATGAGTGATGATGAAGGATGCTGATGAATGATGATAAATGATAGTTGGTGATGGATGCAAATGGGAGACCTGATACCCCAGCCTAAATTTCACTACAACTCGCCGGTGTCATCACTGCAAGTGGTTTGTCAACATCTCGGGATGGGTGGGAATGAATGACTACCACTACGGCAAATCGTAACGAACAGAGTTTGGAATAATCAGACATCATTTTTCATCTACTAACACTATTATGATCACCAAATCCACCAAATAAATGATTACCATAATCATTTGACATAAGTTTATATAGTTGGAGATTCCAACCAAATCATGATATTCATTAATAGCTCAGATCTCCGACAAACCATACGCCTCCTGGCATCCATCATCAACCCATCCGCGCCACTTTTCCGTTGCGACGAGCGCACAGCCGACGGGTTTGCTACTGTGGTTTCGTTGTCGTGTTGCCGTGGCTTGGGCGCATCATCTTGTATCCGCCTTGCTTGGTTGCTTGATTGCTTGGGGTCCACTGATGTTTCCCTGATCTCCGAAGCAACAGCACGCCTTAAAAGCTCACGTTGGGTGAATATGGGCAGTCGCTGAAATGGCCAATGTGATTCCCGATGAGACACGCGCGAAGGTTGAGGTAGGCCGCATCTGAGGCAGCGTTTTGGTAGCCCAGGGCACATTTCACATAATGATGCTTGGCAAAGTCTCGGGGTGTGATGGGCTCGCAGTCGTCAACACTCTTCCACTTGGCCTTTTCCAGGACTTCTGATCCCATATTCCAGGCTGGCGCGCCGGCACTGCAAAGGACTTTCGTCGCAAGAACCTGGTTGTCATCAAGCCAGTCAGCCAACACCAGCTCTTCATCTGTGAAGTTGTAAGTGCTTTGAATCTGTTGGCATCTCTGCGCCACAATGGAGATCCAATTCGTGTTGTTCTTCACCAGGGATGCATCTAAGCCTTGCCCTTGCAAGTAGCCCAGAGAATATCCATACAAATCATCAAAGGAATAGTGACCTCCGTCCATCTGCGCAGTAATGACCTTCCCATCAAAGTGGTACGTCAAGATAGGTCCTGTGTGGAGGCCCAGGTAGGGGGGGAGCCCGGGGAGTGCTCGAAGTCCCAGGATGCCTCGGATGGAGTACTGCTCAAAATCTGGGTCGTCGCTCAGCGGAGTGACCCAAAAACCTGTGAAGTTGAAGTAACCTGGCGGCGATCAACAGATATCAACAGGCGCTCCAAAAAACATGTCTTGGGACTTAGCCAAAGCGTATATTCACAAGTAGACCAACCATAATTGCCAATAGATTGACGAAGGAAAACAACAAAATCACTCTTTGCAGCTAGCAGCAGTAGCCATCTTCTCCCGGATGCTCTGCCATGACTTGGGTCACAGGCCGGTAACAATCATGCCCATTGGTGTGGATGGCGCAGTTGTTGCTGCATAAATGGTTGGCACTTGGATCACACTCATCTCCCACAATGTGCCCGCAATTCTTCAGCGATTTCTGACCTGCCGAAGTCTGATGGTCAAGAGACATTCTGGAGCCCTGCTTTTTGATGCTGGTATCCAGCTGCAACATCTGAACATCTGCAAGGCATTCGCTGGGATCTTCGGCTGCAGCTGCGATGAAGATGGATACAAAAGAAGCAACAAGCCGAGTGGCCATGGTGATTCGCACCACCCGAACGTTGCAACGGTCAATTGCTTGGAGGCCGATGGGCTGAGGTTGTGCGGCACATGGAAAATGTCCGTGAGGAAATGGTGGATGAAATCCTGAGAAATAATCATTGGTTGGTGCTTGTCGCGCCTCTGAAAAATATACTTGTCAACCAACCAGCGAGCCATCCCAAATATCGAGGGAAAAATTGTTTTAAACCACTAGCCAGAGATGATGTTTGGCAAGAAAACCATCCATCTATTCCCGCTAAAGACAGCACGATGGATGCAATCTGTTCGGTTATCTTCTTCTCCTTTCGGGTCAGCCTTGCGAATACACCCTGGTGATGATGATGATGATGATGATGATGATGATGATGATGATGATGATGATGATCACTTCGAAGCTTCGGAAAGAAACAACATACTCGGGCCACCGCACCATAGCTATCAGTAATGGAATCTCTTTGCTGGTGGCAGGCTGTGTCACTGTAGTCATCCTGGTGAACCATCCAAACCCCGGGCGAGGCCGGAGTCACTGACCAAGCACCAGCTACTGTGAGGTGTGGTGTGCCCGCCCCGCCTCAATGCTTCGAGTCATTGCACTTCTCAGCGAAGATCTTCAGCTGGCAGCAAACTTCGAGGTACCAAGATTACCAAGAAAAAATCGAAAGCGAATCAAGTGGAACGACTGCGAACGATCACCACCTGTCCTGATTCACAAAAATAACTTAGAGAATAGAAGAGACAGAAGGAGAATAGAAATTAATCAACAGAATAGTATAGAGAAAAGAGATGTAACATTAGAATCATATAGAATATACAGAGACTGAAGGAAAGTCATTTCTGATTCATGGAATGAGTTGTTGATGTCGCTGGCCTCGCCTTGATCCTTCAAGGCAGTCCTGCTACGACAGTTTCGACCTGGTCAACTTGCTGCTTGGCCGCGTACGCCGCGTGGAGACTCACACAAGCCAACAGGTTTCCAACATGGAGCCATGCCAACAACTGCCTGAACCAACCTGGAAATCAGCCATCAAAACATTGTCTTGGCACCAAAAGGGCTATTGCCCAAGAAACAATGGCGATTTTGCGAGTTGACACAGAATGGCAAATTACCAGCAAAATCAAATAGACATCGAACATGTTCAAATCAAAAGGCCTGTGATTGACCAACAACCGAATGGTGGCAACTGGCATGCCTACACAAGTGACGATGATGACTAACCAACATGGCTTCCACATGCCTGAGCTGAAAGAACACAGCTAGGTTTGCACCGTTCAGGCCTTTAGAAAACGGCAAAATGCCATCATGCACATCCATGTGCGACCCAGCGATGTCCCATGAAATCATGAGAAATTGGCGGTCAACTATACATATAGCAACCAAAAACATATTTGTATATATGCAAAAGTTACGTTTTCCTCTCTCTCTCTCCAGCGCCAATCAGCTCCATCTATCTATCTATCTATCTATCTATCTATCTATCTTTTCGTTTCTTTTCTATTTTATCGATTCTATTAGATTCTATTCTATTCTATTCTATCCTGTACTATTCTATTCTGTTCTGCTCTATGCTGTCTATCTCTCTCTCTCTACCTACCTACGTAGCTAACTATCTATCTGTTTCTATCTATTTCTATCTATTTCTATTTGTTTGTGTCAGTTTCTATCTGTTTCTATCTATTTCTATCGACGTTCTATCTCTTTCTATCTATTTCTATCAGTTTTCTATCTTTTTCTATCTGCTTCTATCAGTTTTCTATCTCTTTCTATCCGCTTCTATCTATTTAGCTGTCGATCTAGCTATCTATCTATCTGTCCGTACATGTGGTACCCGAGAGCATGTTGAAGAAAGAAAAATGGCAACTTTCAACTTTGACACAGGACCTTGGAGAACATTTTGGCATGACAACACGTTGATGCAAAACACAACTGCAGCAATCTTGTGTGTGTGTGTGCGTGCGTGTGTGTTTGTTTAATCAGCAACTTAATGCCAGCTGCCACTCAAATACAAATGACGCTAACAAAGGAAAAGTTCCGTGCACATGCCTAACCTCAAAGAACAGAAAAGGTTTTACGTTGCCTAGAACTGCCTAAGAACTGTCCACACTTCAGAAGAACCAGCCGAATAGAAACCACCAATGCCACCAAACATGTGAACACAAAGAGGATCGTGCGTTCTGTTTCTTGCGCCCTATTCTGAAGTTGCCCTTGCCGCCAGCAGCCAAACATCATCATGCGAAACCAAAAACAATTGGAACCACGGAAGTGGACGGTGTGGCTCTGCAAACATTGCTGCTGCAAGGCTACCAGGAAAATCAGGGCAACAAAGCACAGCCCGGGGAGTGGGGAGCCAGGAGAAACATTTGCAAGACCATCGCGGAGCACCCAATTGGCTTGGAATCAAGCGGCGACACTTCAGGACCGACTCAAGGAGGACCTTCATCGTGTCCCCAAGCTGTACCACACATGGCCTCCCCAGTCCCCGACTCACATGTCCTCAGGGCCGGTCCCAACAACCTTCGCAAGAGAACCGATGCGAAGAAAATGAATAAACAACAAAAATAAAGCCAAACTTCAAAACATTATAATAAACAAAAATGCGCAAACAACATGAAGCAAACAACTTGCCTGGTGCTCCGAGCGTGATGCAATGGACCGAGAAAAAACCGGATAAGGATCACAGTGTCTGCGCAAGGCCAACCTAACTTCCAACTTACAAGTTGGAGTTGGAGCAAGAAGGCGAACATGAAAGGAAAAACAACAAAAATCTTCATTTCTTCTGCGCCACCATCATCTTCCTATTCAGATTCTATGAAAAGTGAGCAGGGTCCATCCAATCTCCTTCGCTTATGTTTGGATATTTTCTGTTGTGCTTTTCTTTCAGTATCAGATTTGTTCTGACCTGAATTACGTTATCAAGATTGTGTGCGTTATTTGGTGTTGTCTTGGTGCTACTGTGGATTTGGTTGTTGTATCTGTTCAATGAGGGCTTCAGCACTTCCACCCATGTTTTGGTTTTGTAATGCCTCAATCTGTCCCCAATCATTTTTTTGACCGTGCGTATCATCCTTTCTGCCTGATTCGCGTGCGTCTTTGTTATTACGTGCGTTATACCTTCCTCCTTAAAGAATGTTTGCAGCTTCTTGCTGTTCAACGCTCCTTCGTCGTCGCTGTAAATGGACAAAGGCTGACCCAATACCTTGAAACACTCCATGACTGCTTTATAAACGTCATCGCCATCTTTATTCTCGATAGGGACTATGTGACATTTTTTGCTGAATATGTCTATGCAAACTAAACCATATCTTAGTTGATTTCTGATTTCAGAACCTACGTCTCGCAACAGACTGGTGACATCCATCAAGTCAATTTGAAACTCATACTTGGGAAACGGAGCAGTGTAAGAATTGTAGTTCTTGTAGTTTCTTGTTTGCTTGTTCGCTTGCGCCCTCATCCATGTAGAAACCATATCCAAACTTATGCCCACATCGACTTTCCTAGCCTTTTCGTACAAGTCCCTCACCGAACCGAAGCCGTCCTCCACGTCGTAATATATCCTTTCCAAAACCTTTTCTTTTTCCAATCTTGTCATTAAAAATACTTAGATTATAATTTTATGATACTTTCTTGCATCATAAAATCATAATGAACTTACACCAAGAACCTCTGGCACTTCTTCGTTTTCTTGTGCTTTGCCAAGTTTGACTTGCAGCTCACGGCAGAACCGCATATATCGCACACGCACGGTTGTTTCGTTTTCTCTTGGTAATATCTTTGGAAATACGTTTCGTCGTTCGGTTTTCTGTTGTAGTATCCGTCGTCCTGCTTTCTCCATTCAGCATTGGTGTTCTTGTTAACGGATGAGTTTGCTTTGTAGCTATCTTCTGATGAAGATGTTTCGCTGTCAATGAGTTCTTTGTTTCCAAAACCGTTCCAAATAAAGTCAAAGGTTTCATTTGTCATCGGGATTTCAACTCCACTTCTTACAAAGTAACAAGGCATATTGTGTATATAGTTAGTTATATATCTTAATATTTGTTTAAATATGTTTTTACCCAATGGAAACTATGTATATTCAGTGTTTGCTTGTGGCATCTCATACAAGTCCTTAGCACAAACCCCGAAAATAATTTCAACATCAAAGTTTATAGGTTTCAGCAGTTTACCCTTCTACCGGTTGATTTATTTTTAGAGACACCCAAAGCTAAAACCTCAAAAATCCAAACCCAAACATGCTTAGCATTCAAAACACTGAGACTTGAGCTTTGTTCCAAGCCAATCCAGACACCAAACCAATTTCCCCCAAATCGAGCCAGTTTTTCCCCAAAACCGAGACAGTTTTTGCCCAAAGATCGTAGCTGATTTCCCCAAAGTCGGTGACGGATTTCCCCCAATTCAGTGACGGATTTCCCCAAAGTTGGTGGCTCATTTTCGCAAAGTCGGTGGCTGCTTTTCCCAAAGTCGGCGACGGATTTTCCCAAAATCGGTGACGGATTTCCCCAAAATCGGCGGCTGATTTTCCCAAAGTCGGTGGCTCACTTTCCCAAAGTCGGTGGCTCACTTTCCCAAAGTCGGTGGCTCATTTTCCCAAAGTCGGTGGCTCATTTTCCCAAAGTCCGTGGCTCATTTCCCCAAAGTCCGTGGCTCATTTTCCCAAAGTCGGTGGCTCACTTTCCCAAAGTCGGTGGCTCACTTTCCCAAAGTCCGTGGCTCATTTTCCCAAAGTCGGTGGCTCATTTTCCCCAAAATTGGCGACGGATTTTCCCAAAATCGGTGACGGATTTTCCCCCAAAACCGAACCAATTTATTGCCCAAAACCGGAGCCATTTTTTCCAGTCTTCTCCGAAAACGTATTTTCTGTTGTTGCTACAATTTAGGATAAGCACGCACAGTCCAAAATGATACGAATACCAGAAAGAAGAACTGCCTGCCACAAATGTTCTCCAGATTTTCCCTCGATTTTCCTTCGATTTTCCATTTCCCATCTTGTCATGTCACACACGGGCAAAAGTCAAAACAACGGCGCTTGCATGCGCAAATCCATCCCTCAAACCAATCACCACTTCAATGAGTTTTTGCCACTCCATTTTCCGTGTTTATTGCCACGTTTGGGTGAAACTCTGCGCTGAACAGCTCTGCGGCTTCTGTACCAGCTGCTCACCGATTGTTTGTGGCAAGTTGCCTCTCCAGCTCGTTTTTTTCCAGTTTAATATGAATGTTTATACCAGCATCCCTTAAAGGAATGGAAAGTAAAATCACACAATCACAAAACCAAAGCGCAAAGCTTGCCACAACAAAACATATTACATATACGCATCTTCCAATGGAGAAGACGCACATGCACGGAGCAAATTGTCCTATGCTCACAGTGAGATCGCCAAGAGCCTCACAAAGCAAAACTGCTCCAAGATGCACCATTTAAACAAAGAAAATTAAAAACATTGCCACACTGCACACGTTGCTCGCAAGCCAGCCTCTATGGCACAATGTAGCCATAAGGAGTGTCTTCATCATTATCACGAAGAGATGCACTCATCTTCCCTTCCTTGCTCCACTTGCCGTCCTTCGCAGAAGGCATTCAAACTAGAAAGAACTCACCAAACACAAGCTGGCAGGTCATTGACGCAACTGCAACTAGCAAAGAAGTTGCTGGCACAGAAAATGGCAGTCCTCTTGGCTGTATATTTCTATCTTGGAAGGTGCGATGGATAGCTTTTCCGCTGTTTCAATCGCCTCACGGCAAAAAAAGCACCACCCTTCCCGTTAACATACCTTTACAAGCTTTCAATTGAACATGTTCTGGCTTTTGTCACTGGCTGCTTTGTCTACTCAACTAAGGCACAGCATTGCACATGAACAGAAAACCATGAACTCACAGCAAATGTTGTAGATGCGGACGCTCTGCTTTATATTTGTCATCTCTCTTCTGAAAAAATGTTCCACAAAACAAGATGAAAGAAGTTCTGTTTGAGGTCAGCACTTTTTTCAAATCATCAACGTCACCAACTGCTCCAGTGATTTTGAAGGCATTGCCGACGAACTCAAAGCCACCCTTGCCGTCCTGCAAGGTCAACAGCAAGGACATTCAAACTCAACCCTTCCAATCGTGCGCTACTGGCATTTACTTACCAAAGGACACAGCAAAGGAACAAGCGCATGGCAAAAAATCATGCAAAGTCTTTAGTCTCAATCCTCTTTGTCAAAATGAGGAAGATGTTGGGAAGATATCATTCAACAAATCCTGAGGAATAAATATGCTAATGTTTTATGCAAAATCCTTCAAAAGAACATGGCAAAGGAACAAGCAAAAGGGCAGAGAAACAACATCTTGTGTCTAAGTCCTTTCGAAGTTGAATATTGGAAGACATCCAAATAAACAACCATGCAATCGCCCCAACCTTGCTGAAACAAAACGTGACAAGGCAAAGGATGCCAGAAAGAAACCTCTTGATGAAGTTTCGGCTGAACCAACCACTTGTGTTTTAACCTAACACTAGTCAGAGGAACTTCGAAGGGAACAATGGCATCAACTGTTGCAGTGGCTCTTGCATATAACAATGCTTTTGACGCTTGAGTGGGAGAAATGATGGAACACAACCCTACCTTTATCAACATGACCAATCCACACCGGCTTTAGCACACGAACCATGCAAAGCAACACATGAAAGGAACATATAAAAATGACAAGGCTGCTTGTTCAACACTTGCTGTGTCACTCAAAAGGTGAGATGTTGAGGTGGAACAGTCAAAAGGACATAGCAGAGGAACATGGGCATGGCGGAAAATCATACAAAGTCTTTAGTCTAAATTCTAAATCCTCTCTATCAAATTGAGGAAGATGTTGGGAAGATATCGTTCAACAAATCGTGAGGAATGAACAACCCTGCAATCTTCTCCCCAAATAGTGCTGAGCATTACCAAGAACATAAAATGTCAAGGTAATGTCTGCGCAGTGACTTTCCCAAAATCAGCATCGCGTGAACACCCTCAGCCCATATTGTTGTGAACAAAAGCTCAATCAAACCAATTCCATCTTTCTTTTTCACTTGCAGAAATTTTGAACTTGGTGTGGGGATTCAGAATTGATTGTCCTAAACCGAAACGAGCGTTTACCAAAGGAATTCTTAAGATGAGCTGTGTACAAGTGTGTGCAGCTCTTGTCAGTCCTTCTGCAAATGCCTTACCCAAACAGCTTTGGTCTGGGTTCCAGGGTCGGGGCCTTGCAGAGTTCGATGACAAGTTGTGTCTACTTTGCAAGGTTCCACTTGATAACTCAAATTAGAAAACTATCTTGAACTGTTCTTTGAATGCATTGGACTTGTCAGTTAATTACAGTGAAAACCGGTTACTGCCTACACTGCATGTTCTGACATATATATATACACTTCAAAACACAAACCTGTGAGTTTGAATATGTTTGAATGTTCAAGAGAAATCCAGCCTGGCTGAATGGACTTCAACTTCTGAGCAGAACTGATTTCAAAGAAGGGTTTTTCTTCCTTGAAGGAACAGCTCCTTGCAACTCCATCGCACGGAATGTAGAAGTCCAAAACTTCCTTCCCTTGCTGCTCTTGCTGCTTGACATAGACATGGTAGCCGGTGTGTGCTGCATTGGCAGCAAATCCGACAATCTCTATACCACCCCGTGTGTCTTGCACAATTTTTCTCAAGTTGCTGTCCTGTCTTCCAATGATCAGCAAGCACTTGTGCTTGGCATCTGCATAGTTTGTCACTCGGTCAAAGCGATTTCGATGTTCTTCAATGTCAGGTGGTCTGCGAGCAGCCATGACCGCTTCAATGGCGAAAGTTGACCCGTCCTGCATCGTACAATAGATGTCAACCTTCCCCCAAGTTGGGCTCTCCAAACTATTTGCGCGAAGTCCCAAGCGGTTCAACACCTGAATTACAGCGGCCGTGTAATGAACCTCAAATGGGAGCTCTTCTTGTGAAACATCAGAAAAAAAATGTGCCTGCTCTTTCCCCGTTATGGCCACCACATCCGCAAAAAACAAATATGGCAGCGCTCGCAAAAGTAAATCTGTGCAAGAAACTGGGTTTCTGTCTACATCCACTGTCAACTTCCGCATCTTTGAAAGTGTTTGGCGATAGTAGGATGCCATCAGGCAATTGGCGACTCCATATTTTGTCCCGGCGTTTCCCCAATCCAATAGCGTAAACTCAGAATCCTTCAGAAGAGGAAGTACTAAACCATTGATTGTGAGCTCACGGCGGAGATTTAGGTCCAAACCATCAGTTGGACCCTCACACAGGATGTCCACAAATTCTTGTGGTATGTTTTCCAGAGCTGACAAATATCCGTTTGCACGAATGGCACGCACCGTCTGAAGTTTCCACATCAAGCTATCATCAGCGGCTTCATTCCAACTCTCTGTGTCCCATGCCTGACTAGCCTCGCCAAGGGCACGTTTCAAATCCCATTGAGTGCTGTTCTTGCTCTGCTTCATCTGCACCCATTCCATGGCTCTCATAAAGATACCTCTGTGTCCACCACAAAAGCTCATAAAGAACTCAATCGCATCCTCAGACAAATAGACATCAGCTTCAGCAAGTTGATCAACAAGCGCATTCGGATGTGGAATTGGGGGCGTCCACATGTATTTTCCAGTAATCTCAGCAGGTGTCTGCGAGAGTCTCCCACGCATATCCACAGCTTCAGATGCGGCTGATAGCAACAACATCATGGGAGGCTTTGACAGACCTCTGGGTTTCAAGAACATGCTTAAGAAGTCCGGACAACTGAAAAGCAAGTGGCACTCATCAAAGACCAGGACCTGATCATTGTCATATACATGTTTGATTGCATCTTGCAAGTCCCCTTCCACGTCCTGGTTTTTGCCCCTCAAAGTTGCCCTCAACTTTTCCTGCCAGTTCTGAAAGCTTGTAAGTTTTTCAAAAGCAGGGGCAAAGACTTGCAAATACTTGGACGGCTGCTCCATACAAAGATATTGCGCCAACGTAGACTTGCCGCTAGCAACACCAGCACGAATGAAAACAACCCTCTTCTTTTGCAACAAAGATTCAAGCTTTTGAACCGTTGCATCCAAAGGGATGAAGACATCGGTGGCAGGGTCAGCGAGTGTCAGTGCTTCTGGGATTTCACGTTTGCCACTTCTCACTCTCTTTATCTCCATCGTCATGTGTTTCACCAGCCGCTCGACAAGATCTGCTTTTCGCCCTGACACCTTTAAACCCTTCTCGCGCAGCTTTGTCTTCAGTTCTTTCATCTTCAATTTCTCTAGCCTTGCTCTACCAGCTTCTGTCCCTGAACCTGGTACTGCAAGAGTTTGCGAGCCATTGATGGGTAAGTGCAAGAAGCACAGCAGGACAGTCGCAATAGCAACTAACAGTTTGTTGCGACGTGATTGACCAACTCGTTGACAAGCCATGGCTTCGAAAAGGAATGTGCCTATCCTTAAACTTTTCCAGGAGAGAGGTAGAAGAACATGGTTGACACTCAATGTATCATCTTTTACGAGCTTGAAAGGGAGGTGCACGGTTACGTTTTGTTCTAGTCCAAAATCCTGCCTGAACCAGAGTGCTTCCCAATTCAATTCCATCATGTATGAAGTTTGATAAGGTGCTGTATCTCGTTCCGTCGCTCGTTTGTAATTCAATCTGGACAGCGCAGGAAGAAAACACCACAGCGTAAGAGCATGGAAGCACGCAAGTGCGAAACAGCTGGCGCTAATCAAATCTCAGCAAGCATGACAAAGAGGAAGGACACTCACACGCACAGGAAAAAAAAAAAAAACGGAACATGTCATATGATCTTGCCTGAAACAAGAGGAGGTTGGTGTATTCAAAATTGGGTTCAAGGTCGTTGGGGAAAGTGCCAATGGTGGAAAAACCATAATGAGGACAGTTTGGTTGGTGAGAAGCATCACCTCGCCGTGGAAATTAGGAAACCTGCCTCTGTTGTGCAGAAAAACTATATAGATAAAACCTGGTTCCGTCTCCAAGAAAATGCGCCACTTCTGAGGAAATCCGTGACCGACTTTGGGGAAATCCGTCACCGACTTTGAGGAAATCCGTCACTGAATTTGGGGGAAATCCGTCACCGATTTTGGGGAAAAATTGGTTCGGTTTTAGGGAACGACTGGCTCTATTTGGGGGAAAATTGGTTTGGTATTTAGATTGGCTTGGAACAAAGCTCAAGTCTCACTGTTTTGAACGCAAAGCATGTTTGGGTTTGGATTTTGGAGGTTTCAGGACTGGGTGTCACTAAAAATAAGTCAAGCGGTGGGAAGTTGGAACGGTAAATGGCTCAAACCGAGAAACTTTGATGTTGAAACTGATTTGGGCTTTGTGTTAGGGACTTTTATGAGATGCCACAAGCGCAAGCTGGAGATACATAGTTCCGATTAAGGATAAAAACAATTACTTAAACAAATATTAAGATATATAACTAACAATATACACAATATGCCTTGTTACTTTGTAAATAATGGAGTTGAAATCCCGATGACAAATCAAACCTTTGACTTTATTTGGAACGGTTTTGGCAACAAAGAACTCATTGACAGCGAAACATCTTCATCAGAAGATAGCTACAAAGCAAACTCATCCGTTAACAAGAACACCAATGCTGAATGGAGAAAGCAGGACGACGGATACTACAACAGAAAACCGAACGACGAAAGATATTTCCAAAGATATTACCAAGAGAAAACGAAACAACCGTGCGTGTGCGATATATGCGGTTTTGCCGTGAGCTGCAAGTCAAACTTGGCAAAGCACAAGAAAACGAAGAAGTGCCAGAGGTTCTTGGTGTAAGTTCATTATGATTTTATGATGCAAGAAAATATCATAAAATTATAATCTAAGTATTTTCAATGACAAGATTGGAAAAAGAAAAGGTTTTGGAAAGAATATATTACGACGTGGAGGACGGCTTCGGTTCGGTGAGGGACTTGTACGAAAAGGCTAGGAAAGTCGATGTGGGCATACCTTTGGATATGGTTTCTACATGGATGAGGGCGCAAGCGAACAAGCAAACAAGAAACTAGGAGCACGGCCCTTAGTTGGCCGTGCGTTTTTTCTGACATGTGCATATTGTTGGTCATGGGAAATGTGTTTTTGCCCCTATAAATGAAGGTCACACTCTCTTATGTGTTTTGAAGTCCTCGTTTACAAGCAGAATTACCAAAATCGCAGTTTCGTGCTCACGAAATCACCAGTTTCAGGGTTTGTGGATTTACCCCAACTATTTGTCCAGGCATGTTTCGCCGGCGTATTGCTTTACAGCAGCGACTCAAGCTCCTCTAAGAATCTGTGCGGGTCAGGGTTGACCAAACTCGCTCGCCAGCACCACATGTGGATATACTGAGTCACACAAGGATGCAAACAGGAATGTCCACGGTCTTTCACTTTCAAAACCATGTGAGCTGGCAAGAAAGTCTTCAAAGCTTTCCATGATCGGTCCAAGGTTTGGGTACCGGCAATGTGGGAAACTTTGGGAAAAATCTTTGCGCCTTCCGAAGTGAAATTTTTCACTTGGTGAACCACAGCCTGCACGTGCAAGCCACGAAGTTCAGCAGCTCCTTTCCAGGCTCTGTTACCATCAGGGCAAATGATGCTGGCACCTTTCACACGGTCCAAGAAGCCACTGGCTTCCACCTGTTCAGAGGTCTCGGTGATGGGTCGCGAACCAGCAGGTGTCACCTGGAGAGACATGGTTTCATCTATGGTCGTGAGCGCATCATGTTGAGGAGCGCTGTCCCTAGTAAAAGAAACAATGAGTGGATTCTTAGAAGACAAAATGATGATTAGACTGGTCACATGAGGTCGTGGTACAAAGACAGCTGCAGGTGCGTTGCGAGGCTGAGCTCCGAGAACCATGATGTGCGCCAGGTACGACTTTGGCTTGGACTCTTTCTTCTTGAGGAAGGACTTTTCAATCTTTTGGATTTGGTCTGCATGCCACAGGTTGTTGGCAGCAATGTGGAACTTACCCACAAAAGTGGCGTCCACTTCAATGGCTCCTCTGAGGCCACACGTCTGACTGAACGTTTCCCCAGCTTGACTTTCCAAGGTGCGCAAGCAGCTCAGGAAATGCTCCACACATTTTCGCGATCTGCCAACTTCCTGGTCAGGGGAACACCAAACAGAAATCAGGTTGTTTCGAAAAACCAAAAATAATTCGTTGGACCACACAGGCCTGCACGAAATCAGGCACAGAGGGGCACTTCGTCAGGTCTGAAGTCACGTACTTGCGCAGCAACTGGACCAACTCCAAAGCAGAGAGGCGCATGCCGTGAAAGATGCTGTTGCTGAAGAGTGTGATGCGAGTACCACAACGGGAGCATCTCCAATGGGCAGGCCTCATCTCATTGCACAGTACGTCTGTGAAGGTCTGGCTGTCACAGTGTTCACACACAGACGGCTTTTTCAGCTTTCCAGCCACCCGCGGCACCCCAGCCACTCGGCTGACTCCTGCACTGTCTGAGGCCAGGCCAAAGTCTGGACAGACATCTTCCTGCGACGAATCTCTGCCGGAGTGGGCAGTCTGGCAGCTGGTTTGCCTTTGTAAGCCATGGAAGCTTTCTGCTTGTAGGCACCGGATGTCTCTGGACCCTTTCGAGTCTTACCCTCTTGCCGCAGCACTTTTCTTTTGGAAGCTTGCTTGAGAACTTTGTTTTCTTTCCGGAGACGCAAAATCTGCTTGGCTGCCGGATGGGGGCATTTTTCTATCCGATGCCCACTTTTCTGACAGACCGTGCAGTAGTGCACTTGACCTTTGACGCCCCTCGCCGCAGGTCTTTTCACGGCTGCTCCACGGAAACGAGCAGCCCGGTCTTGAGAGGAAAATCTAACATTGACGACTCGGCTGAAAAATGCAAGTCTCTAGCTGCGTCCTCCAACAAGTGACAAGTCAGCAATGTGTGTAGATATCTAGGAAAAGGATCTTGTTTTGTCCACAAGTGAGAAACAAACTCCCTTCAAGACATGCTTGCGTTGATTCTTTCATGCAAAGATAAATCGAAGCACCTTTTTTTGTTCTCACGGATACACACGTCAACGTCTGGTCTGAGGTCCGCGCTGCAGCTGAAATTTCAAAGTCTTTTTCATTTTTTCTTGCTGGCGCAGCATGCTGGGTGGGGGCTCGCCCAGAAACTTTTTGCCGCGCCAACAAAGTGGTTTGTCATCTCTTCCACGCTGCCAGAAATTCGGACAACGTGTCCAAATCTCTCCAGCATGTCTGCCGGATTTCACCAAATGCAACTTCCTAGGCACTCCACAAGATGTACACAGCCCGTACTTCGATGGACGGGTCTGCATGGTCAAAAAACGGAAAGCACCCAAAGTCTTTGGGCGCCTAGAAGAAGAACTAGAAGCAACGGCGCTGGAGGAAGCAGGCTCAGGAGGCGTCTCAGGGTCTGATTCAGAATCTTCACAGGCAAGCTGTTCTCTACCACGCATGATTTCCCGAGACAAAGGTGAAGGTGGAGAATGGCAACCATCAGTCAGGTCGACATCACCAAGGCGATCATTGGAACCATCATGAAGCAACCTGATTATCCAAGAAAAGCCAAAAGCACATGCCACTCATCCAGACATGATTGCGGGAAATCCAAATTTTTGTTTCATGGGGATAAAAAAGGAAAGCACTGAACATGAAACGAGGAACTGCAGAGGCTCGGAAACACGTGTCCAGTATGCAAGCTTGGCTCTTCTGCACGGAGATGAATCAGCACTGTTGGGCTCCGACAAGGACTCTTCCGA
>VSDK01002149.1:478539-495271 GCA_009767595.1 Symbiodinium kawagutii | reverse complement strand
CATTATTTGTGACATTGGGAGGTCCTGTCCCTGCCAATTACTTACTAAAGCAAGAGCAACTTCAGCTAGCTGACGCTAGCTTTCGTGATAGGGATCTATCATCAAATGAAGAAGCGTCGAAGGACCTAACTACAAAACTAGTTGAGTAGCTACCACTCACTATGAACTACTCCCAACCAATTAATCAGCTAATTGCTCCAACCAATTCGGAAACTAGCTAGCACCAACTATCAACCGACATCAACCACCATCAACTTGCAGACTCACCAACTACAACCCTTGCCACCGCACCGGCCTGCTCCGGCGACGTGGGAATTTTGTTCTTACCGATCTTGAGAGCTCCCTCCTGTGTCAGCTGAGCAGCCCAACACTTTTGATCAATGGTTCTGCACTCAAAAGATCAACACATGCACAAATGCACACACACACACGAGCATATATATGTAAGTAAGTATGGATATTTAATGATACCTCAAACTATCTATATGTATAAATAAATATATCGTGCCAATACGCCAACGAATGCCAACTATATACAATGTATATATGAATAATTTGTTGCAATTGTCGATGATACATGGTTCCTTGAATTTGTTGATGCTAGAGGTGTAGTTTGAATAGCTTTCTTTACTGATGGTTCATGGCACGGTTAAGGAGATCGTGGGCGATGTTGAGTAATTAGTGGCTTCGTAGCAATGGTCAATTAAAGAGATTCATCATGGTTCGGGATATGGTTCGTCAAAGTCAGCAACCAAATAGGTGGTCATACCATGAATCATTCATCTACCGCTGGATTCTGGCTGATGGTATGCCAGGAATTGTTGACAATGCTTGAAGCTGGCCATGATTCAGTCTAGGCACGGATACACGGTGAATTGTAATGTCTACTGTGATGACGTTTAATCACCAAATACTGTATATTCGCTATACTCGTTACATGGCTGACAGGGTATGAAACCCAACCATCACCATAGGCTAGATGATGATCGAACAAGTGCGTCAGTGGTCGGGGCAGCAAAAATAAAACACCATCAGAAAGGAATCAAGAGCGACAATTCCAATTGTGAATCATCTATCGTCAAGATCCCACTAATTTGGCGGATTTTGGCGGTATCCCTCAACAACCTGAATTGATGGTTCGGCCACCATCTATTGCTGAGAGGCGGCCTAGCTATGAGCAGCAGTAACTCCTTGTTTGCACGATTGGCAGGCCGGTCTGTCACCATGTGTTGACTACGCCCTGGCCAGCTGCACCCTAGGGGACGGCCCTGCTGCTGACATGCGCCCGTTGGATTACAGTGGTTGAAAAAATCAATGGGGGACTATTTGAATTGGTTAAGCAAAGTAACACATAGCTCAGCAATTGGACAACCAATTCACCATATTTCAACCATAGTTCATCACTATTTTTGTCCCCAAATTCATGGTTGAGGGACAATGGTGGAGCCACTTTAACCCTGCCATCAATTGGACAACCACTCATCAAGCGGTATTGTTTAGCAGGCCAATGGGTAACTGAAGGTTCATAATTGCGAGGCATGGGATTGCTTACCATGGTAAAGACCCATTCGCCGAGCAAAGAAAAACACATCATGGATCCTCACAAATGAATGTCAACCATCATACTATGTCATATAATTATACTCCAACCCCAAAAACCTCTAAGAGTAATATGCCCATCTTGGCCCAACCAGCCTCCTCCTTTGACTTCTCTGAAACTTCCGCCACTGGCGACGTAACTTCAGCCTTGGCGTCAGCTGCTTCCTCATCTTCCTCCTTGGACTCCTCTGCTTCTGCCGCAACTTCAGCCTTTGCGTCAGCTGCTTCCTCATCTTCCTCCTTGGACTCCTCTGCTTCTGCCGCAGCTTCAGCCTTGGCGTCAGCTGCTTCCTCATCTTCCTCCTTGGACTCCTCTGCTCCTGCCGCAGCTTCAGCCTTGGAGTCAGCTGCTTCCTCATCTTCCTCCTTGGACTCCTCTGCTTCTGCCGCAGCTTCAGCCTTGGCGTCAGCTGCTTCCTCATCTTCCTCCTTGGACTCCTCTGCTTCTGCCGCAGCTTCAGCCTTGGAATCAGCTGCTTCCTCATCTTCCTCCTTGGACTCCTCTGCTTCTGCCGCAGCTTCAGCCTTGGCGTCAGCTGCTTCCTCATCTTCCTCCTTGGACTCCTCTGCTTCTGCCGCAGCTTCAGCCTTGACGTCAGCTGCTTCCTCATCTTCCTCCTTGGACTCCTCTGCTTCTGCCGCAGCTTCAGCCTTGGAGTCAGCTGCTTCCTCATCTTCCTCCTTGGACTCCTCTGCTTCTGCCGCAGCTTCAGCCTTGGCGTCAGCTGCTTCCTCATCTTCCTCCTTGGACTCCTCTGCTTCTGCCGCAGCTTCAGCCTTGACGTCAGCTGCTTCCTCATCTTCCTCCTTGGACTCCTCTGCTTCTGCCGCAGCTTCAGCCTTGGAATCAGCTGCTTCCTCATCTTCCTCCTTGGACTCCTCTGCTTCTGCCGCAGCTTCAGCCTTGGCGTCAGCTGCTTCCTCATCTTCCTCCTTGGACTCCTCTGCTTCTGCCGCAACTTCAGCCTTGGAGTCAGCTGCGTCCTTGCTGGTTCATTCGAACCGAGCCAGTCAGCAAAAGGGTAGGACAAGGGTTGCCACGTGTGAGAGCCTTTCTTGTATTCCACAAGCGGTATTGTTTAGTGATAGCGATTGACAATGTGGTAGCCCCTTCGTACTTACCATGTGTAAGACTACCACAAATTAATATCACTGGACACTGCAAGGCTTTGAGCCGCTTAGAATGATATTTCTGCGGAGTTCCCAATAGTGACCTGACCTGACCCTGCCCTCTGGATCTCCCAGCACTGCGGCAACGGTGCATTGGTTGAGCGGCACGGCAGATGAATCCCAGCGCAAAATTTGGGACACACACGGCTCGAAACGAATCAACCACAGGAATAGCATTGACGAAACACCCACGAAGCGTTCCATACTAACTTGGAAACCGTGTGTTCAGGTACTATCACTTGCGGACAATAAAAATGCAGTTACGTGGCTTGCAAGCCAAGTTCAATCTGCGGCGCTTGCCTTGTTTTGGCGACTGCACATGAAATATCATTTGCAATTTACTAACCATACCGAACCATCGTTAAGCATTGCCAAACAGCATCAACCATCATCACTCATCCTTGGATGTGCAGGGGTTGTGACTTGGATATCTTGGATATCGCCACAGTAACGAACCCTATGAGGTGAACTAGCATGAGCTAACCCCTATAACCACATGCTACCAGGTAAGTGGACATGGCACATCCAAGTAGAGACTCATCTCCATAGCAACAGTCCACAGCCGTTGCGCTGCTCCGCTCCTTTTCCACTTCTTCGATTTGCGTAGCCTGCTTTGCAGCTGAAGAACCAACAGCATCCAACGACCAACAAGCGAACCAGCAGCGACTTAGCAAGCGATCCACAACATACAACAAGCAAGTTAGTAGCCAATGTAAACCAAGCTCATCACGAATATCATTTTAGCCGATATTTTTGCCAATATTTACACTACTCAACCAACAATAACCACTAACCAATGATAACAAAGTGCCATACCGCTAGTATCTAACATGGTTTCGGTGTATCTTTCGGTGTATCAGCTCGACAGGAACAAAGAGAGAAATGCATGTAATACTGATATGATACGTAAACATCATGACAAGCAAAGCTCAGGACAATGCGTGGGCCCCAAAAGATATTTCGCATACTGGAACCAAACTGATAACTTGAGGTCTCTCTTTGAATTGATTTGTTTCGGCTGGGCTAACTTCAGCATCTTCAGCACCCAGCATTCATTCATTTCATCAAGCTTTGGCTGGGCGCCTTCACGACTTCCTCGGGATCAAAAGGCGTCGGCCCCTCAGCTCCCTGCGGCACTGCTGTGAGAGGCGCGAAGAAGCGGTCCACGTAGGCGGCTACGTCCAGCCACAGCCGCCGCTGATGGTCCTGGAAGGCCGTGGGGGCTGCCGCTGTGAGCCCACACAGGATCCAAAGTTGGGCTGCGATGGCTGTGATTCCTGACATCGCCATGCCCAGCGTCAATGGTTTATAGCCGCCGTCATCAACTATCAAAAAGTATTCATAGCTATGATTGGCTATCTATGGCCAGTGCTAGTTCAATGAGGATGATTTTTTTTGAACCATCAATTTGTGGCCGGCCATCAACCATTGCTTAACCACAAATATACAGTTTGTTGCCACTAAACAATTAAAAATGCTTTGCGCCCATTGGTCATGGCAATCAACCATTATCAATCAACCATTATGTACGGTCATGTTTTTTGATTTTCGCCCAGCCCATATCCAGCACCCCCACCTCCAAGATAGCTTGAAGCTTCCGCATTAGCAAGGCCTTGTCCAACGCCATGACGGCCCCGAACAGGTCTTGCTGAGGTCAGCACGTGTCGTTGCTGAGTTTGGGCTGGAGAACCGCGGGCATGGGTGACAGGATGAATCTCTAAAAAAGCCCCTTTTCGATGGGGTTAACTACCCCACGGGGGGGGGGGAAAAAAATGGTAAAAGGAGGGTTCTAAGGTTTAAATGTTCATTTGTTGGTTTATCTGTTTTATGTTCCATGTTCATTCTCACATCTCCCCCTTTGCTGTTTTTCATACTAAGGTTTCTAAAGTTAAAATCTCCTTAACTTTCACCCGTCCCCTGTTTCGTTTTTCTGTCCATCTTATTGTCTGTTGATTGGTTCATAATATTTGGTTATATTATGAATTAATCATTTAATGGTGTTTTGATTTCCATTTTACTGATTAGTCGTTTGGTTCTTCTTCTGGTTCGGATTTTGTTAAATGCTCCTTTTTCAAAAATAATCGTTTCTTTTCTACGAGATAATCTATCATTGTATTTAAAAAGTTTTCGTTGAATATTGCTTTTGATTTCAATAAATGTTTTCGGTCTATAATCCACCATTTCAGTATTTTAACTAGTAATCTGTCATAAGCAAGGTATGTGTCATCATCAACTTCTCCAGTTCCACTTTTTGGTCTGAAAGGTCTGAAACATAACTGTTCGTATTTATATTTTAGATAGTTGTAGTTTTGTTTTCTTTCAATGTTGAGTTCATCATATTCAGGTTCATTCATCATTTTCCGTCTCAAGTCTTGAAGTCTGGGGAAGTGGTGAAGAATAAGGAATAAACCAATATTGTCATCCATTTGTGTTGAGTTTTCAGGCTTGGGGCGATTGACTGACATATCAATCCAGACATTGAGTTTTAAACACTTCTTACAAGATATAAATTCTGGATTGTTTCTCAATATTCCCGCTTCTTTTCTATTTTGTTGTTTTTCTTTTTCGGTTGTTTTTTGACAGTCCTTACATTTTTTAATTTCTTCATACATCTCATTTTGTAAGCACCTCATATTTTTCTCTTACTATATAAGGTATTATTTCTTTAAGTATTTTTTCTAAGGTTGATTGGTTCATAATATTTTTGATTTATATTATGAATTAATCTTTCACACAATCAGTCTAATTGAAATGGTTTCGCGCTACACTATGAACAGGTTCATCACTATCTTCTGCTTCTGGTTCATTTTCTCTCTCCTCCTCTTCAAGTTGCTTAATCAACATATCTATTTCGTCCATCCCTTCGTTCGGGTCTAATCCATTAGCAAGGTTTCTCAACCTCTCAAAGTCTTTCACCTTATGTCTTTCATCAGGTCTTAGGGTTCTTAAATGCTCCTTCATTTCCCTCAAGTTCTCAAAGAATGTATCTTCATCATCAGGTTCAATAAACATTTCCATTCTTTGCTTTTCCATTTCCATAAGTTTGTTCTCCATATATTGGAATTTCATTTGCCTCTTCCCACAACTCCCACATATATTGACAAAGGTTTTCAAGCGATAACCCCAATAGATTTTATCAGTTGAATTTTCATTCAGGTTAATTACATCAGTAATAATACGACATCCACAAGTAAATTTAGTCATATCTTATTTACTCCTTACTATTATAGGGTCTTATTTCTTTAAGTATTTTTGAAAATGTTGATAATTAAAATCTAATAGTATAATATAATGGCGAGACAACTTACAAAAGAACAAGTTATAAGCAACATCTATTACGACAAAGAAAGTGGTTTCGGCTCAATCCAAGAGACATACAAGAAGGCGAAGCAACAAAACCCAGAAATAACATTAGACGAAGTAAAAGACTTTATGAGGAAACAACCCAACAAACAGATAAAAGGATACAGAGGGTCTAACTCATACACAGCACCATTCGCAAGGTTTGAATACCAGATAGATATAATGGTCATGGCGCCGCTTTCCAAGAAACCAGAGGTCAAGATTGAAACATCCAAGGGAGAACCGAGATACGCGTTAGTGGTCATAGATATATTTAGCAAATATGCAGATGTAATACCGATGAAGGAGAACAACAGCGAAAGCGTCCTCAATGCCCTAAAACAAGCATTCAAGAAAATGGGATACCCAATGTCTATATACTCCGATAACGACGGTGCATTCCAGTCTGTAGTAAAAGAATTCTTTGAAGGCGAAGGCATTGAACACATCATCACACAAACACATGCCAATGTCGCGGAGAGATTTATTAGAACAATGAAAAATATGATACACGACAGGGTCAGGTTTAACAAAGCGGGATGGACTTCAATGCTTACACCGGCACTTAACAAATACAATACCACAGTCCATTCGTCAACGAAGATGACACCGAAACAAGCACACAAAGACGAGAACAACTCAACGGTAAGAGTTAATCTAACATTGAAGGAAAAGAACAAACGAAAATACCCTGAGATAAAGGAAGGCGACAAGGTCAAATACTTTCATAAGAGAAAGGGCAACTACACCGATAGGAAAGAGTATAACAGCAAATGGTCTGAAAGAGCATACAAAGTTGAAAAGATAAAACACGACCTGATGGGCAACAGGACTTATCAACTTGAAGGTTTAACGAAAAAATATTTACGCCACGAATTATTATTAGTCTAATTCATATAAAACAAACAATATTAACAGCATCCATAATTTCTTCCACTAACTTAACCGGTATTTTATATAAATCATCTTGTTTAAACAAAGTGTAGTTTTCTTTCCAAGTTTCCTTCTTTCCGCTCGGTGCTCTCTGCGCTGTTTCCTTATGCCTGTTCCCCTCCATCATTCCACAATCTTTATTACATAATGGTCGCGGTTTCCAGTTACTAAGGTTGTTCCACAATCGGGTTCGCTTCCTATAAGGCATTCCATACTTACAATAATCAACATCGTTAAAATTAAATCTATCCATAAAGGATTGCTTTTTCAATAGTCCAGTCTGAGGGTTTTCAATGAACCAGACCTTTGGTTTAAAGTAATCAATTATCTCAATAGTTTTTAAAACAATTTTATTTGCTTCTTCAATCTTTCTCACTCCTGTCGTCTTCGCAATGCTGTATTCAATGCACGGAGGCGACGCCCATATAAAATCCCAGTGTCCAGAAGGATATTGTTTGTAATCCCATTCCAGTATATCACAAATAACATCGGCATTTTTCAAGTCTAACGACACTACATCCCAATGCAGTTGTTTCGCAACAGTCCCAACACTGCCCGTCCCACTAAAAAGTTCAAGTAATTTCATATAATAATATTAGAAATTATTTTATGAAATTTTAACTCACCACCACAAATTTGTCACCCTCCTTTACGATTTTGTAGTATTCAAGCGTGAGCTCTTTTGGTTGTTTGATTTTTCCATCGTTTAAAATTTTAAGATATTGCTGTTGCTTATTTTCATACGAACCAGCAGGTCTGCCGATACCCTTCTTCTCAAATGCCTTCTCCATCTTTTCTTTATCCTCATCAGTGGTCGCAGGTTTCGTTGGTGTTTCAATTTTCTTTTCAATATCTTCAATCTTAACCAACAACAATTTCATTTGTTTAGCGATTTTGGTGAGTTTATCCAGCACTACATCCTCACTACTCATGTCTCTATATCAATTATTTAGATATTTAATTAATTAATTAAATAATTATTTAGCAGTTCAAAGTGCGTTTAAAACTACTCTTTAAGTCGTTTTGTATTTCATCGTTTCAGTCCATATCATTTATCCTCATTTGTTTCTTGCTGTTCCGTGGAGTTCCCATGACATTAGTAATCATTTTATTAGTGCTTTCTACTTTCTGGTCTTCTGGTGTGATTTGTCTGTTCCAACTAAACGAGATGCTGTGGTCTTCTGTATCCAAAGTAATCCCTCCCTCATCATCCTTGCTGACATTCATAGTTTTAATATTCTTAGTAATTTTAAAACTGCACGGATTACATTTACATTTTATGCCCTTAGGGTTTATTTCTATTTCATTCCTCAACTGTAATTTACCCTTGCATAAGGGACAATCAAACACAATATTTTTGCTGGTTAATTTTTGTTCTTCATTCAGATTAACCGTTGCTGGTTCATCATCGCTTAATTCAAAATCTTCGGGGATGGGTTGTTTTTTCCAACTACTTTTCTTTTTTGACATCTATATAATGTTTTATATTATATATGATTAGTTTAAGTGCTTCCATTGAATACTTACAACAGATTTTAATTTTATTATCTTTTATTACAGGGTATTTATTATCGTCTTCTATTCTATTTTCTATCTCTTCAACTGCTTCTACATACAAATAGTAGTCATCCATTATATAATTAGATGATATCTTTTTATATAATCTAATTATACATGCACGACGCTTGCTTGGGACTTAGGGACTTCAAAAGTTGAATTCGTGAAACAGACAACAACTGGCGCTTGATTTCTTCTATTGCTTGAATGAATTAACTGTTCTGCAGTCTTATGCTGGGTATATGGCAGTCTGTTCCAAATCCCGCGACACCCTTTCAAGCAAGATAAGATATGCCATTTACAATATATACTATAAATTAATTTCTTAAATAAATATATTTATGAATAAATTAGATGTTCCTAAGATAGAACCCATCAATGTAAAACAGTATGAATTTAAACAAAGTCCATACCCACAAGCAGACAAACTGCCGTTTAGGTCAATCATTGTTAGTGCATCACAAGGTGGTAAAGGCATACTCATACAAAATTTAGTATTAAAGATATACAGAGGTTGCTTTGAACGCATTTACATCGTATCACCTACAGCACATATAGATGAAGCATATAAAGAGGTAATAAAATACATACAAAAAGAATTGAAAATAGATAACAACAAAGAGCAATATTTATTTGATGAATATAATGCAGAAGCGTTAGAACACATAATAGACACACAACACAAAGTAATAGAGTATCAGAAAAGAATGAAGATGAATAAATTATTCAGTTGCTTATTGATTATAGACGACTTCGCAGAGGATAAAACTTTTATGAGATATTCTAAAATCCTCCATGGACTATACACAAAATCAAGACACTTCGGATTATCAGTTATAACAGCATCGCAAAAGTATAACGCGTTAGCACCGATAGTTAGATTAAATACATCGTCTTTATACATCTTCAAGTTGAAGAATATGGCGGAGGTTGATGCCTTCGTCCAAGAGCAGTCAGCATTAGTTGATAAGAAAACGGTGTATGAAATATACAAATTAGCGACGCAAGAACCATACTCATTTTTATTTGTAAAATTAAGAGAAAGCGATGTTAATAAGATATTCATGATTAGATTAGAGAAGGCGATACATATTAGTCAGGATGAAGTTATTTAATAATATTATTTTGATTAATATTATTAAATTATAACAATGAAAAATTGCACATATCCAATTTAGGACTAACAAGGTGAAAACGCTCTTTATCTTTCTTTTGTAGTTCTTCCACTTCCTCAATAATTTCCTTAAGGCATTTAACTAATACAATATTATTAATAGGCAGTTCGTCATTTATCTCATCACTTTCTACATTAAAATCCTTTATTTTAGTCATATATTCATTTTCTTTTTTAGTCTTTTTGTTCCATACATTCCCCATTAAACTAAATTAGATTTTTAATTTTTTGCTTTAGACTTTGCCTTACTTTTGGGTTTGGGTTTATCTTTCATTAACTCTTTCAATGCCTCTTGTAATTCATAAACGCTACTTTCTAAATGTTCAATTTTACTTTGCTGTTCTCTACACACCCCCCATAATATAGAATTTAACTTAACATAATTTAACTGTTTAACACCTCTTTTATTATAAACAATATTTTCCCATTCATCAGGGATTACATTTTCTAAATCATCTGCTAAGAACCCGATATGATTTTTATTAACGCCTTTTTCTTTTTCATCTAACATTTTAAAAGTTTTAGGTTCAATTGATTTTATAATGTTAGTAAAATTATTATCAATAGTTTTAATATCATATTTTCTAGTTTTATCGGATGTATCAACAAGCTCCCCAGTTAAAGTGTATGTTGCTTCAATCTGGACGTCAGTAGAAATACTTAATTCTTCTACATTATGTTTATATTTCATATACAAGACCCTTCCGTCATCTGTCACATTACCACCATAAAACAAAGTGTCTTTATCATAACTTCTATTAAGAAACTCATTAGCATAGCATTCCTTAGCAGAAATATTAACCGTATCGCCAAATAATACAAAAGGTTCAGCATTTATTTCAGTTAGTTTAAAATATTCAACACTGTTCCTTTCAAATGCTATATCACTATCACCCTTAGAATTAATAACATCAGTGGATAAATCAATGTTAGTGCTTAATTCCACTTTACCATTTCTTAAATAAAAGAAGTTAATACCATTCCTTCTAAATGAAACATCGCTATTACCTAAACTATCATAAATATCAGATTGACACCCTGTAAGCATTCGTGTTCTTAACGAAGTCCCACCTAATTGTATATAATCAATACTATTTCTTTTTAAATAAACATCATTATTATCGGCGCTATCATAAACATTAGATGAAATCTTATAACCGGCATCAATCAATACATCTCTTAATATTCTTAAATCTTCGTTGGTGTGTCTATAAACCATAAATGTAAATCTGCCATCTTCAGTAGTATTAGCACCATCAAATGTTGTATCTTCTGTCATATGTCTAACTCTAAATCTATTCGCAAAGCAGTCATCACCGTGTATAGCACTACCTGTTATAACATCACCTGCTAAAACTGCTCCTGTATCCATATTTACTTTTTTATAGAATGTTAATTCTTCACTTGTTCTATTATAAGTTAAGAAATTAACTTCTCCATCACCTGCAGTATTTCCACCGTAAAATTCGGTATGCATTGTATTACTTCTTGGTTTAATTTCATTTACTTTAATCGTTGGTGTTCTTAATGAATTGCCCCACGGTATAACTAATTCCGGTTCAACAGTTGCCTCATCTTCTAACCTAAATACTAAAACTCCATTTCTATGAAAATCAACATTAGCATCACTATTGCTATCAAAATTATTACTTTTAACAGTATAATCACCATCAATAATAATATCTCTGTAAAATGTTATGTCTTCATTTGCTCTAGTCCATTGCATAAAATTAATTCTACCAGACCCAGCGCTATTAGCACCGTAAAGACGCATGTTAGCAGTTAATGTTCTACTTCTAATTTCACTTGTGTAAATTTGGTCGGACATAAAACCCTTACCACCGGGAATTTCAACTAATGGAATTGTTATTGGTAGTGGATTACTTTTAAACGCTATGTATTCATCATTGTAGCGTCTAAATGAAGGGTCTGTATCACCATAAGAATTAAAAATATTTGTTTTAACTTGACCTTGACTGACTAAATTTTTATTAGTTTCAGTTATAAAATCAGTAGCATTTAATTTTACTATATCAACATCATTTCGTTTAAATACAATATCGCTAATACCATTACTATTTATTGTATTGGTTTTAACTCCACCACTCACTGTTAAATTAGTCCCTTCAATATCTTTACTAACTAAAATATCGTCTTCTAACTTTCTAAATCTCATAAATTCAAAACCATTCTTCAAAAATAAAACGCTACTATCATCAAATGAATTATAAGTGTTTGCTTGGACTTGAGCGGGTGCTACTAAATCAATACCGGCATTTAATTCTAAACTACTACTTTTTAAATAGCAAATGTCAAAGGTATTTCTTTTCAATGTTACATCGCTAATACCATAACTATCTATAATATTTGTTTTAATATTATCACTTACTGATAAAGTAGCGCTTGCGATATGACCCGTTGTATCTAATGAAAACACGCTCATATTTCCACCTATTTCCGCATCACCATTTACATAAAAATCCTTATCTGAACCTACAGCGTTTAATATAATCTTAGAAGTGCCTAATACATGTCCGATGCGTAATGTTCCCGCCATGTCCTGTGGATTGTTAATATTGAGTTTGTTATTTAATAATGTGTCTGTTTCTCCTTTATCGTAATAATTGGTTAAGTCAGCACCACCACCACCTCCGCCCTCTGCTACTGCTGTATTAACAAATGCTTCGGTTGCTAAATTAGAAGTTCCTGTAATTTCTAACTTAATAAATTCAGTTCCGATAATAGTATTGCCTCCATCTAATTGTAAAGAACTCATTAATATAAAATAAATTAGAAAAACTTATTTTATATCAATTATCTTTTTTTAGGTTTTGTATTAAACATATTGGAGCATAACTTATTATATTTCTCTTGTTTTTGTTTAATGTATTCATTTTGTAAGAGTTGATAATGTTGTTGTATATTCATTAATGGATTTACTGCTTGGGGTTTAAAAACTTGATTTTTAACAGGGGTGCTTAATCGTGGCGGGATATTCTCTTTATCCTCTTCTTCTTCATCTTCATAAACTGGGACTGGGACGGGTTTAGGTTTAGGTTTCGCTTTCCCCTTTGGATTTGCTTGCTTCTTGATTGGTTTGTATTCAATTTTGTCCTCTGAACAATGCTCATCGTGATAGTATCTAAAATTTTTGTAGGTCATACTCTTATCGCAGGTGTTGCATTGGACTTTGGTTTTTGCCTTTGCCTTTGCTTTCTCTTTGGGGGTCGGTTTAGGTTTTGCTTCTTCTTTTGCTTCTTCATTTGTTTCTTCTTTTGTTTCTTCAGTAATTTCATTTGTTGTTTCTACTTCTTCTTGAAGTGCTTCTTCAATTTGTTCAGGTTGTTCTTCTTTGGTTGCTTCTTCATTTAAATCAACTACTTTTACGCTTGTCATATATATTACTTATATTTTTTCCTAAAATATTTTTATTTTAAGAAAAAATAAATACACCTAAAATAAATATGCTTAACTCTTATGATTTAAATTAATACGACGGGTGGTCAAATACAAGAGCAAATTCCAAGGGGATGTTGTATAGATTAATTGTTTTGCTTTGTTCATTTGTTAATCTAAAACTTAATCTTTTTAAATTCTTTCCACTGACATCAATATAGTCTGATTGCATACTTCCAGAATGATTATCATTAACAATTCCTCCCAACTGTTGGTCTATTAGAATTTTACGGATTATAGAAGATGAATATGTATTAGGTGCTGAGTAGCGGTGGTCTGTTAATTCAGGAGAGTTGAGATACAACGCACGAAAGGGTACAAGGTTAAGATATGAAGAAGTCCAGACCGTGAGACCTTGATTAGTAGGAACATAATTGCTTAATAGATAATTTATTGATACTATATAACTTGTGTTATAGTCAGCATCTCCTCTATTCCATTCACTGCCTACATAGGTTTCTAATTCTTCGTCAGTTGGTATTTTCAATTTAAAGTTTAACCCATCAGCAACTTTTATTTCCATTGTTCGCGTAGCGCTTGAATAGGCATATACAAAAATATCATTGTTAGCATTCAAATCTCTAACTGCATCATTCAATTTAGATACAATATCATAACTCAACTGCTCAGCAAAGTATATTTTATTAGACAAGTCTAAAATAACGCATCTTAATAAAGTGTCGGTATTATCATAAAGCATTGCATAGAATTTTTCATAGAAACCTACTTCTGTTGTCTTGAATGTCGCCGGTAATGATACTTCTGTGATATACATGCGCGTATTGTCAGGACATTCAAAATTAGTGTCTAATTCAATTATAAAATCACTGCTTGATTTAGACTGAGGCAGTCGGTAATTAGAATTGACATAGACCTTCTTATATGTTAATTTATTGCTCATTATTATATTCTTAATTTAGATTTTTCTAAATAATAAATATTAATGCTTGGAGTAGTAGCAGGTGTTGGAAGGACAGCATTAGCACAGGTAGGGCGTAGATTTGGTAGGGATGTTGTAAGGAGAATAATGCAGGGTGAAAGGATTGAAGATATTTTAACAAGAGATGAATTGAGAGGATTAGGTAAAGATTTGGGTAAGGTCGCTTTTGGTGAATTGGTAAAGCAGGGTAAAGATTACATCATTGATGACCACGCTAAAAAGAATAAGGATTGGAACGATAGAATGAATAATTTTACACGAAATTTAAATGAGCATTTTAGACAACATAGGACATTATATGCTGAGGAAAGGAATGTAGGAAACAAGGAAGCGATTGAAGACCGTCGCGGATTATGGAATGCTTATTCATCACCAACGGGTCTTTATAAAACGGGTAAGACACTATATATTAGCGGGACAGGTGGCAAGGATGGAAGCATCACCCGCGACATAATGGATGACTTATTTTTACTGCCTACACGCAACGCACACCACACAGAAAAATACAGAGATGCAATGAAGGAAATAAACGAAAGTCCTGAAATAACAAGATTAGTAGGTCATAGTTTAGCGTCAGCAGTAGTAAATAAAATCAACGAAGAACAACCTAATAGATTTAATAGCACCACCTACGCCACACCAACAATTAAGAAGAAGAGACATGGAAAGCAAGACCCGCGTAGAATTGACCTGCGTAATCCTACTGATGTTGTGAGTATTCTTGATGGTTATGCTATAACCAGTGATTTAAAAGAACCTAATCCACTCATGTCCCATTCGTATATCAACTGGACTGGTCAAGGTAGAACAGCAATAAATCCCGGAACTGCAATCTCTAATGGTTTTAATCCTAATCACTCATTGGGATAAATATTTAAAGAATAAAAAAGATTATAAAAGTATATAATGGATTATTCCAAAGGTAAAATTTATTACATATATAATACTGTTGATGATGACATTTATGTAGGTTCTACTTGTTGCCCGTTATTATCTCAAAGATTGGCAAAACATAGGTCAAATATAAACGACAAAAAAATAAAGCATCGTGGACTGTATAAAAAAATGAATGAAATAGGAGTAGAGAACTTTTTTATTGAATTGTTATTTGAATACAAAGATTGTGAAAACATAGACCAGTTAAGAAAGAAAGAAGGTGAATATATAAGAGAACTGAAACCAATTTTAAATAAGGTTATTAATGGTAGAACACACGAAGAATGGAAAAAAGAAAACCCAGAGAAACTACAAGAATTAAGTAAAAAACATTATCAAAAATATAAAGAATGGGCGAAGGAAAACCCAGAAGAAGCAAAGAACATGATGAAGGTTAAATATCAAAGGGACAAAGAAAACTTCTTGAAAAGTGGAAAGGTCAGAGAATACACAGAAGAACAAAAAGCAAATAAAGCAGAATACGACAAACAGAGAAGAGAAGAAAAAGGACAAGAAATTAACCAAGAAAGAAGGAACAAATATAATAATGATGAAGAATATAAAGAAAAAAGGAAAAAACAAAATTTACAAAATTATCAAAAACATAAAGATAAATACAATGCAAGATTAAAGGAGAGAGTAGAATGCCCATATTGTAAAAAAGAATTATCAAAGGGGTTCATGACAGAGCATATCCAAAAACAGCATTCTTAATATTATAAATCTAAATAATATTAATAATGTTTAATCGTAGAATACAACAAAACAATAAAGAAACCTTAACATTGTTTAAGGGTAAAAACAATTATAGTAAAGTGATGAAAGAAATGAACGAAGCGCCTAAGGATTATGAAAGTATTAAGTTATTGGTTGAAGAGAAGGATAATAATAATTTAACAAATAATATTAATTTAAAATCTAAAAATAATATTAATTTAAAATCTCATAATAAAACTAAAAAATAAAAAATATCTATTTTAAAATATATAAGTTATGGATAACATTATTAGTGAGAGTTCAGACCAAATGATTAACCAACTTAACTTCGGATTACCAGAGACCAGTCAATATATCACATCCCGCCGATTTGTTAATTTCTTCCCATCAGGTTCTAATGTGTATGCTCCAAATCAAGGAAATAAAAACATTAGGTTTAACCTGTCAGCAGATGATAATAATTATATAGATTTAAGTTCAATAAGAGTATTTGCCACATTACAAAATACAGATGGAGACCAAAAGAAATTCCTGCGACCACTTGCTGGTTTGCATTCCTTCTTCCAACGCTATATGCTGAATGTAGCAGGACAGCAAGTTCAGGATATTATTGAATACAACCGACACTGCGAATTGTATGAATGCTTTAAACCAAAAACTGTTAGAGACATGGATGATATTGAAAGCGGTGCTAATCCACGCTGGGATGCAGACTTCCACGATTATGCTAATGGGTTAGATGTATTTTTACAACCTAAAACTGCTGGTGATACTGATGGTGCTGGTGTTGCAACAGTTTATACTGACGGCGACCACAACGAATGGGGCAGAGTAGATAAACGCTACACGCGCCATAGTTTAACAGGTATCCCCGGTGCTAACGGTAAAGCGCGTTTTAGTCATAAACC
>VSDK01002149.1:447302-478522 GCA_009767595.1 Symbiodinium kawagutii | reverse complement strand
ATTGAGAGCGGTGCTAATCCCCGTTGGGATGCTGACTTCCACGATTACGCTAATGGACTGGATGTATTCTTACAACCATTAACAGCGTCAGCGGATGCAAACACAGCAGGTGGTGTTGTTGTTTATACCGATGGAGACCACAACGAATGGGGCAGAGTAGATAAACGCTACACTCGCCATAGTTTAACAGGCATTCCGGGCAATCAAGGTAAAGCGCGATTTAGTCATAAACCATGTTGCGGATTGTTGAACTCTAACTATTATGTCCCTCTGCGATATGCACCATTAGAATTGCAATTCCAAATTGTATCCGATGGCACTGAACCAATTGTAGTGCCAAAGGGAGCAGGAGCAAATCAAACCGACAAAGAAGGATATTACTTTAGAGATGGAGACACATCCACATCATGGGAACTGAACAATGTATTCATCCGCGCTGAGGTAATAACCTTAGACAATACGGTTAATAATAACATTGTTAAGCATCTATTGGACGGTCAGTCATTAAAATTAGTTTTTCCAATGTATCATACCATTACTCAATCTTTTAATGCTGGTGGTGGTGAGATTAATATGAATATTGTTAAGTCATCTTCTAAATTAACAGGAGCATTTATTACACTGTATCGTGCTCCAAGAACCGGTGAATTTGATAATCGTCTTTTACCTGATAATTATGTATTTAAACGCTGGAATTACATGTATAACCCTATGATTAACAAACGAATTAACAACAGCGGATTAGCAGACACCGATGCCCTGCAAGGTGAAGGATTTCAATCGTGGTCTAAAAACTTATCGTGGCAAATCCAACTGTCCAACTCGCAGAAGTATCCTGAGTTTGAAGCACAATCGTTAGCAGAAACATTCTACTTTTTACGAAGAGCGATACATTATATGAACCCCGACCAAGATGCCTTATCATTCAGTTATAAGCAATACCGCGAAAACAAATTCATTATCGGAATGTCGTTTGAAAAGATGGCGGATGTCAATTTTACAGGATACAACAGCAAGATGTCCGGCATAACCAATTTTAAAATCAAGGGAACAGAAGGAGCACTGCCCGTGGGTGAGCAGATTAATGAAATCTTCGTCCATCTAATTAGCGAGGCAGTGCTGGAACTGCGTGAGTCGGGCTGTGTAATTTACGATTAAAACGACTAATTAAACAAATTAATTACTATAATTTATACTTAAAGAATAGTTTATTATAGTAATTAATGGTAGAATTGTCAAATAAAAACTTTGATAATGCGAAAGTGTATTGTATTAGAAATTTTGTTAATAATGAAGTGTATGTTGGTTCTACTTGTCAACCCTTAAGCAAAAGAATGGCAAAGCATAGAAGTAGTATGAATAGCACAGCAAAGAAGCATAGAAGGTTGTATCAAGAAATGATTAAGTTAGGTTATGACCAGTTTTACATTGAATTGCTTGAAGAAGTAAACTGCAATAATATTGAACAATTAAGAAAGAAAGGAGGTGAATACATCAGGTCAATAGGAACTTTAAATAGTCTTGTGAATGGTAGGACAAGAGAAGAACTGATACAAACACAAGAATATAAAGACAAGAAAAAAGAACAAGATAGAAATTGGTATTTAAATAATAAAGATTATGCGCTTGAATACAGCAAAAAGTATAAAGAAAACCACAAAGAAAAATGTAATGAATACAAGCAAAACTGGTATAAAAGAAATAAGGGAAATGTGAGTGAAAAATCTAAACAAAGAATTGTATGTGAGTGTGGTATAGAAGTATGCCAAGGTGCTTACACCAGACATTGTAAAAGTCACCATCATCAAAATTATCTAAATAATAATATAGAAAATCATGATGAAATACAAGAAGACAAATGCCAAGATGGGAGCACGAGTCCATCTACATAAATCACCACTTAACTATAGTCCTTTTGATATGCGCGACACAAAATATTTAGAACATCTACACCACGAAATGAAGTTAAGGAGTAGCAAAGAAGCGATGGTGAGTTTAAGAAAGGATATGATGGAGAGCAACAACAGAGCAAATTTTCAGGGTGAGGTTGATAAAATTAAAAAAGAATTAGAAAGACCTAACTTACCTTATGCTACAAAAGAAGATTTAGAAAATAGATTACAGGGATATAGACAATTATTTAAATTTTAAATAATGATATAAAATAAATTATCTAATTTATTTTATATTATCAGATGGCAACAGCAACATTAGAGATGATAAACCCTTATTCCAAGTATGGATTGAAGAGACGACCAACTTATGATGAAATTATCGGATTGATAGGTGAGAATGAAACAATAACCGGCACACTACCGGACAGAACGGCAACACATTTTAAAGCATCGCAAATAGGCAGTTTCTTTGATGGAATGGACCATTTAGAAATACTAAAAGAGCAACAAAACAGAATACACGAAAGACAAATGAGAGAACTATTGATGAGACAAAACTTAGGAGGTTGGACATATAATTTAGCAAGATTACAACAACAGCAAAGGAGCACCTCTAACCAACAATCGGATGTGGAGTTTCATTCCGACACCAATTCTTCATCCAGCAGTAGCAGTAGTGGCAGTAGAACCGATGCATCAATACAGGCGGAATTAGATGAGATTAGAAGGAGAGTAGTGGATAGAGAGCAACAGACAGGAGAAGCGCACAGACAAGGACCATTCTTAAGCAGGTTAGCAACGCCGATGATTGAAGGATTAGTAAATAGGTTAAATCCAAACATTCAAAGAAGACCAGAAGAGGATGAAATACAAACAAGCACAGGAGTAGTAATAAAGAAAAGGAAAGAGAAAAAAGAAAAGAAACAGAAACAAGACACAAATATGGCAAGTAGCAGTGCAGGTTAATTTATTAATATTAAAAAATCTACTTAATATTAATAACATAAAATGATTTTAGTGAAAAATAAACTGAAAAAAGTAAAAAAAGATAAAGATGATGAAATGCTACACTATATGAAATACTCCCATCTTGAGGACATACCTGAAGAAGTTGAAGAAGATTATTTTCCAGTAGTTAAAAGATATAAGAATAAATCTACTCAATTCCCAAGCATCAAAAACAAATCCACCCAGACTTTTTTTAAAGAAATGACAGATAAAGCAACTGATACAATGGATGATTTACATAAAATAGATTACAAATATGTTTTACGGGGCAAGTCTGACAGGTTGAAAAGCGACGAGAAGTTAAGAGGTGATTTTAATCAAGAAGTTGAGGCGGTTAAAGTTAAAGATGGCGTTGATGAAAACAAAAACAGAGAAAGTGCTGTTAATCTTTTAACTGAAGGTGTTAAGACAGGTTTTAGAGTAGCAGAGTGGGCACTACACGGTTCAATAGTCGGAGCAAATCTTACTATGTCTTTTGCTAATGCTGTGTCTAACGCATTATTACCTACTCTTAATGGTGAGGATGAAGAAGAAAACACTAATGAAAATGAAAATCAACAATATGCCATGTCCAGCACCGCGCAAGGGCACAACCAAGCATTAGCAATAGCGATTATGAATACTCCACATATCAACGAAAACGATTTAGAAGTAGTCAGCGTTAATAGTTCTCCTCCCATAACAGTTAATTCATCATCGCCTGCGCAAACAGTTCATTCATCCGAAGCATCAGTATCATCAGCATCATCCGTTCCTGCTCCTACATCTCCTCAATCATCAAGGGCATCATCACAGGCATCATCAAGAAGCAGAAGCAGTAGAGGCAGTTTATCTAATCCTAAGAAGGGACTATAAAAATAATTAATGATAATTTTAATATTATTATCATTAATTAGTTAATTACTTAATGAATAATGCCCGTAAGGCACACTATCAGTATCATTAATCCAGTATCTTTTGTTGTCATAAGATGTCAGACCTACTTTACTTTGATTGATGGAATAGATTTGATGGTTCTTGCTCCTGATGGCATTGAAATTGACATTCTTAGGTATGTGTTCGTGCAGTGTTGCTTCGTAGTCGTTCATATCTAAGTCCTTTTTCACTTTAAGTTTTGGCACTCCCTTCGCTTTCTTCTCCACCTTGTTTTCGTTGTAGATTTTTAAGCAATACATCTTAGGTCTCAACGCTATAAAGTTTGTAATGATTTTACCGTCGCATTCGTCCTTGAATTTACCCAGCACCTTTTTGTTAGTAATGGTTCTTATCATAACCGCTGAAGTCCATATATTCTTTTATCTCCTGCCAGTCTTCATAGATGTCATCGGTGAAGGTTTGTATTACATAACTGTCGGTGTCGGTGTAGATTAACCTGATGTCGTCCTGATACTTTGCTTTTAAAACATCGTAGTAGAAACTATACATATGGACCTTTGACAGGTCTAAGATTGACATCCCCAGATAGATGGGTTTGTTTAACTTCAGCACTGTTTTTGTTTTTTCCACTCCTGCCAGTTCTTCATTGATAATATAGCATCCCTTGTAGTTGGGATTAGCGACGCACTTTTGTATCCTCTCTTTGGTTGCGACCAGTTCATAGTCCAAGTGGTTTCTTACATTCTCCATCGTCTTTCCATAAACAGCGTTGTTCATTAACTTAAACATATCCTTTTCAAAGTCGCTCTTCGCTTCCTTTCTCTTTTCTGTGTTGAAGTCTATCCACGGTTTTAACCATTGCCTCTGTTGAAACTTTACTCCTTTATGGACTTTTACTAACTTCATCCCTTTCTTCAAGTAAAACTGCAGTGCCTTTATATGGACTACATAATTTGTTTTGCTCAGTTGGTTCAATATTAATTTAGGTTGCTTTTCGTCCTTTGCTTCCTTTCCATTATAGTAGTGTCTGTATAGTTCCCTCTGATGCTTTGATAGTAATTTTTCTTCAACCTTCATATTTTCAGGCGCTAATGGATAATCTGCCTGTTCGTCGTGTATCTCCTTTGGATATTCTAAATCCACTTCTAGGATGTAGGCATTGTCATCGTTCTCGTTCCAGTCCATTATCATTTTCTCTGTTAAGATTTTCTTTATCCATTTCAGTTTCCCTATGGGTAGTTTCATTGACATCGCCAGTCCATAAAGATTATTAGCATCTAAGTAAGTTATGTAGTTAGACGGTCTGTTTTCGTCGTAGTCATCCATCATATACTTATTATTTGCCTTCGCTTCCTTATGACTGACTTGACACATCCCACCCCTCAAACCCTTCTCTATCATCTCATACATCTCTTGGTCTGTTAATGGGTCTATTGCCACACCTGTTTTCAATAACATAGCGTCCCAAGCAAAGTTAGGCAGTGTATAGTAATGAGCAGGGTCTAAACCGTAGTATTCTAAACACAAGTCCCTGAAATTTTCAAAGACATCAGTTAATAGTAAAACATCGGTTTTTAAATACAAATCGTGGTATTGACCGAGGTTTCTTATTCCAAAGTGTTCCCATATCTTCTGCGCTCTTTCATACTCATCGTCTTCAATATGACTTTCGGTTAAGTTGCTGTAAAATGCCTCTTTCGGTGGTAGTTGCTTTTCCCTAAACCTATCAAACGAATTGAAGTAGTCATAGGGATACACACCTTTATCAGTGAGTAAATCTAAATCTTCGTCATTGCTCTCATAAGGGTTTCTTCTGCTAAACTTGAAGTTCTTTTGCCAGTTCTTTTTCTTCTCTCCTTCCTCATACTTGCTCAACTTAACTAACTTATCCAAAGATGAAGATAAGAAACTGAAACTGTCTTTAAAACATAAGTTTTTAAAAGCAAAGGTTATAAACTTCTCACTGTTCAGTGCTATTACATCTATCTTCGCTCTCTCTGATAATTCATTTGCCCTCTCAATGATTAAATGACTGTCATAATTTTTCAAGTTATGAAGGAAGACGGGGATTTTGTAATACCTCATTGAAAACTGTAAATTACAATCATCGTGGGCAGCGCCCCTGTATCTGCCAGTAAAGTGGCAGTGGTCTCTAGCTTTTCTATCTCCCTGTTGAAACGCTTTACCACAAATGAAGCAGTGAGTAGCATTGTTAAAATCAATTCTATTGTTGTTGTTGAATATCATATCTTTGTTTTCCTTCATCTTATCCACTATCTTATCCTTAACCTCAATCATCTTTTTGACGAATACATCCATACAGTCCTCACCTCTGTATAAGAAAGGTTCATTGGAATTATCAATAGAATTAACGACATTAATCATAAAACCGCAGGGTCTATGATGTTGATATCTATCAGTTTTAATTTCTTTCGTTGATACTGTTCCAGTCCTCGTTGTTAAACATTCAAAGTCAGCATATATTACAAACGGTGCTTTTAGTTTTTTATAACGGTTCTTGAAGACCATTATGTCATCTTCGTTTGGCATTTCTACCCTCTGACCTTCTACTGCCATACATCCTTTTTCGTTGTGTTTATCTAACAGTTCTTGCGATTGAAACCCATGACTGCAATGAAAGCAATGATACTTCCTTGTTTTGTCTTTGCTGGTTTGACTTCCCATCAGTCTGTCATAATCTTTAATATATACATAGTGGTAGTCGTCTTCATCTTGAAGTTTTAGGAGACTGATTTGGTGTTCCGCTCTTTCGTTCTTGGTCTTCCTGTATAGTAGGATGTTTTGTTTGCCCTCTTCTTCGTCTAAGTAATAAACATTGATGGATACTTTGCCTTTGTTGTTCTCTTCAAAGGTGTCTATGTCAATGTTGGAGGATGGAAATTTAACATTAGACCAGTTCAATGTATCTTCTACTTTTTTGTAATGAAACATCCTTTCGGGATGGTCTTTATTACAGATGCCATACACTCCACACTGTATAGAATATAAGAAGCATTTGTTGTCTTCGTTCTTGATGTTGATGCACGCTTTCTTGGTTGAAACCCACTTAGGCAGTGCTATGAATTTTCCACCGCGAGTTGGATTGAATTTATCCATATTAAATTTTAACTTATCAATCTGAGTTATGACTAATCCACTCTCTGACAGTTCCATCTTATCCATTTGAAATTCAATGTCAGTTGCCATTTGGTTAAGCACCTCTGGTATTTCGTCTTCGTTAGTTATTTCGTATCTTCTGCTCTTGACTTCTTTCCTAACCACTTCGTCTGTCTTCTTGTTCTTGAAGTTGCCGAAGGATTGTAAAATAATTTTCATTCCCTTATGTTGTCTTAAATAGTCTTTCATTCTTACATCTTGATATTTAAGATATTGTAATGCTTTTATGCCTCTGACCTTGATGTCGCTGATGGCATAGGATGAAGCATAGTTCTTGAATGCTGATTGTTCGTCTGTCATTGTTGCTTTATATCTCTTCTGTATTCCAGTCAGTGTCTTGTTCTTGTCTAAATTCACCCATCTAAGTCCTCTCTTCTCTTTCAGTTCGTGCTTCTTGTATTCAATGGTTTGCTTTACTTTGTTGAGTTTTCTTTTCAGTCTATCTGTGAGCGGTTTGCCTCTATCAAAGTTGTAAGTCTTTTCACCTATCTTAATCTTCTTCAATTCTCTTCCATTCTGTCTAAGTATTTCTCCCTGTTGGGAGGTTAATAGATAATCTAGAACAAACTGCTCTGACCTATCAACCATAATACTATACCCTATATATTATATAAATAACTTTTCTTTAAGTATTTTTGGTCAGGTTGGGGTTCGGGGTCATTTTTTCCGAGTTGGAGTTCAACAATATAAACATTCTTGATTTTGTTTATCAAGAAGGTTTAGCGGTGTCGGTTTTGAATACAAACATTGGTTTGGCGGTGTTTGGATAAGTTTGATTTACTGCTTATGGTTCGTCCGCAGTCTGGGCATTGATATGGTTGTTTGAGGTGATTTTTGTAATACTTGTTGAAGTAGTTTGGGTCTAATGGGCGTTTGTCGTAACTTCCGTCTGGTCTGTGCCTGTTGATGGTTTCGGGGATTGGGGGGTTGTTTAGTTCTACTTGGTGTAGTTGTTCAACCATTTGATTGAATAAGTCTTCGTCTATCTCTTGTTTTATTCCATCCTTAAACATATAGCAGGGCATACTTGTTTAATATATAAGGCGACTAGTCTTTAAGTATTTTTGGTAGCGCTCGTATATTTATATATTGTGAAAAAAGTTGTCGTCGTCATCGTCCTCTATCGTCGTCATTGACCTTGAACTTGATGAACGCCTTCTGGTTGAACTAATCGTCAAAAGTGATGATGGTGATGTCATGCTCCTGTCGGTCAGGGCGGATGCGAACTGAAAGAAATCCCCTTTATAAATATAATATATATGAGGGACGGCTGACACTAACACTAAGGAATACAAAACATTTTTTCAATTCTTCGGGAAGATACGAAAATGTGAGAAGGGTCGCATTGGTCGCACTGTCTGGCGACAAAATGAACCCAACCGCGTGTTAGAATGGGTTGAAAAAAGGCAGTATGGGACTTAACATATTGGAGTATGTGACTTGACATATTGGAGTATGGTAATATGCATATTGGAGTAGAAAATATTGAAGTCTGTATACTGGAGTATGGGAATTATCATATTGTAATATGAAATATTGGATTTTTGATACTGACCCCTTTCAATCAACCCATGCGACAAGTGGAGGATGTCTCTGAAACTGCCGCTTGCTCACTACGACTGCTCTGAATGCCTCTACGGTAAGATGACAAGTTCAAAAGGTAGTCAGTCATCTTCTCAGGTTTGCAAATGAGGTCAGTCCCCTTTGGGTCATTGAACTCACGAACGAATGCTTCAGCAACCAACAGCATCAGGTGGTGGCGAAGGTTCATCAACCTTGGAATGGTGCGGTCAATCAAATGGATGTCTCTTGAAATCATAGGCGATGCCTTGTAGATGCGCTCCTCAGTGTTCTTTCCTGTGGATGACTTGAACAGGTCAGTCAAATTCTTCAAGGTGTGGTCATCCAATGTCTCCAAGACATCACGCAATGAAATCTGCGAGGCATGGAGTTTCATCCGGAACTCTGCCATCTTCTCCTCAATGGGTCGCACAAACGGTAAAATGCCATCCACCCATCCATCGTCAATCAGGTCCTGCTCACCTTCAATGCGACCTTGGATGAACTTCTTGGTGCGTAGGATGAGAGCATTCAACCTGTCCTCCTTCTTGACATATACCTTCTTGGTGAATGGGTTTCCAAGTGCTCCGCCCCTCAACTTTGGATGAATGTAGAATGTGCAACCGTCGTGTCCCCAACTGGCAACATACTCGTGGTCATAGGCATAGGAGAATTTGCTCCCAAGCACCCACTGCGAAGAACCGCTAGGAGGTCCGATGTCAATGCCCTCAGCAAGAAATGCCCCAAACAGCATTCCAAACTGTGTGTGAGCAGAGAAGTAGAACTGGAACACAATCTTTCCTTGGACGCTGATGTAGCAAACCATACTGTTGAAGATGTCCATTTCATTCAAACTCCTCACCGGTTCAACCTCTGTCTCGGTCAAAAGTCCAAACACGGAAACACAACCATTGTTGATGGCATAGTGCTTCGTGAGGACCTCCCAACTCTCACGAATTGTTGAAACCATAGTCGGTTTGTTCATCTTGGTTGGGTCGCCTGTGTTGAGTGCTGTCATCAGAGTTTCCAACGGTGGTCGTGTCAGGGTCATCAACTGACTATGCTCTGGTGGGACACAAAGGTTCATGCGGAAATCTCCCAAGTTCATCTCAAAGTCAAAGGTAGGCAGGGTCAGGTCAAAGAACTTGAACCCTCCATACTTGCCCTTCTTCACGAAGACCAATGCCATTGCTCACAAATCAATCTATGCTGAAATCCTTGAATTGAACCTAAACGGAACGCAAGTGAAATTCAGTCCAATCAAGAAGGATGAGCGAATGCCAAACCAATGGTGGAAGCAATGACAACAACCCTGACCACATCCAAACCCAAACCCAGTCAGCAAGGTCTCCTTTGAAGTGATGGTGTTGTTGAAGAGGAGGTGCTTGATGATGAAGAGCAAGTCATCAACCTGTCGCGAGGTGTCAGTGGCAATATGTGTCAAGGTGAAAGGGACGAACGACGAACGAAGGGGATGAAGGGGGAAACTGAAGCACAACTTTTTTTGTCTGACCTCGGACAAGGTTTCTGGCACATCTCAACGCACAAATGCTGATGGAAGGAAGTATCCATATCGTGATAGATTTTTTTTCTCACTGGGACACATCTATATGAAACTTTGATGATGCTTTCACGATGGTTTAATCCTATCCATCTGGAAATGGCGGAGCACGGCGCTCAGTGAAAACATTTTACTGCTCACTGTCATCATCTTCCTCTTCGTCGTCATCGTCATCGTCATCGTCATCGTCATTCACTGCTGGTGCTCTTGGTGCTGGGAGAGCAATGTATCCATCACCGCCATCCTGTCCTTGACCTTGTGGTTGGGGCGGCGCTTGAAGTGCAACATCAATGGTGCATCCGTGAACCACACTGAATGTATACAAGTAGGAGTGCGGGGTTGGATGTCCGCCAGTCTTTGGATGCAATGGAAAGGTAGTGTTGTCCAATCTCAGGTAATCCAACTTCTGGCGCTTTTTGAAACCCATCCTTTCACAAATTGCTTCACGAAGTGCGCCAAACCTGTCGTTCTTGCTCAACTTGAGGGAAAATGTAGCACCTTGAATGCGAATTGTCAAAGTCATCTCGCCCGAGTCAAATCTTGTTTTGGTGGAAGGCTTCTTGGGAGCGATGCCATCAATCAAATGGTTCTTCTGGTCAACTGTCAGGTCCATCTTCTCAATCTTCTCAATCAGTTGTGCCAACTTTTCGTCCGTGGTGGTCTCGGACATCACCGCCAAGCGTTGCTCCATCTCTGCAAACGCTTCTTGATGTGCCTTCTTAACGAAGAGTTGGTCTTCCAAGGAAAGCATCTTGAACTTCTCACACAGTTCATTGACCATCACATTCGGCTCCCATGGGTCAAAAGTTGGGTCTGTGGCATCTGTTGGCATGCTCTCCACATTAATTTCCACAGGCGATGCCACAACAGGCACTGCTGATGTTGAGGTCTCATCACTTGAACTCACATCGGCATTGGTCGTTTCAGCGATGACTTCCTTCTTGGGCGACATGCTAAGTTCAAAGTTAAGATGTAAACCGGCAAAGATGATAGTCAATGCTATCAAAAGGTCAGCAATCAGCATACTTCTTGAACCAAAAAAAAGCAATGCAGTAAATCATTCAATCAACCCATCTATTACATAAAATCTGGTTAAGTAATCCATTTCAAGTCAAGTCAATCAATTATTCAAGCAATGAAGCACTCCCAGTCCCACGAAGCCGCTCAGCACGAACGAAATAAACAAGCAAGGCGCACCAGTTGATGAACTCCATGAAGACGAAGCGGTGATGCGGTGGCGGCGGTGGTGGTGTTGGTGGTGGTGGTATGAATATTATGAACCAATCAACAGTTAAGAAGATAGACAAAAAAAAAACGAAACAGGGGACGGGTGAAAGTTAAGGAGATTTAACCTTAGAAACCTTAGCATGAAAAACAGCAAAGACAACAATGAGATGATAAACAGCAAACATAAAACAGATAAACCAACAATTGAACATTTAAACCTTAGAACCCTCCTTTTACCATTTTTTTTGGGGGGGGGGTAGTTCCTACCACATCAATGGAAGCACCCCCTCGCTATGCCATGGTTGGCTGCCATCAAGCGGCATCTTTTCGACAACCCCTGCCATCAACCATGGCTACCAGTGATGGGACCAGTGGGGGCCAAATGTACGCGTGAACATGTCTTGACTTCGAGATCTGCCTTTTGAACTTATCAATGGTTGATTCATGATCGACTCATGTTGCCATATGGGGTGAGATCCAACGGAGTTCACTGATGAGGCTGCACCGATGAAGACCTCAGAAAAAATTCTGAGGAAATCTGAGGCATCCACCAGGGGAACGCACCTATTCTCTTTCTATTCGAAGTGTCTTTGATGCCCCCTGAAAGCCAAACTGAAGAGCATAAGGTTTCCCGCAGTGGAACTATGGAAATTCCAACAACATCAAGGATGACCATCTGCCAGCAACACAGCTCAAGATCCAAGAAGTCAACAAATGTGGCCATGCAAACATGACATGACCCACCAACCATGACATCCTCGTTTTCATGTTGGCATTCCCGCAAGTCTTCAGTGATTCCATCGAAGATAAGCCTATAGGCCAGTCTAAATGATCCAAGTGGATTGCGCTCACGCAGACCGTTGCCGTGCGTTTACATCTTCGGAAACTATATCCATCAACCGGCTATCCAGTGATTGCTTGTGATCTTCTTGTTTCTGAACAGTCAACTGAGGCCCCGGCCCAAGACACTCGGAAGTCCTCAGCACCAACTCTCAATGTCATCTGATGTCACAGACATTCACAGACTGCAAGCACAAGGGATTTCTTCTGTTCGAACTAAGAGATTGGAAGTTGAAGGCTGCATATTTGCGGGGTCGCGAACTTTTCAATTCACAGAAGCAAATCAAACATCGCAGTGCAAATGCCCCTCAAAAAATTGCTGCCTTATCCATAACATGCATGACATTTCGATGGTGGCACCATCCCACTATGGGCCATGGATGGCCATGGTATCTGAGCGATCGAACTGGAAGCAACGTGAGCCATGAGGGACTGCAGTGTTTCAAACCTCGGTCATTGCCAGACTTTTCTTAAGAAGCTGCCTAACCTTGCTGCTATGTTGACCAAGGGAAAAGTACATGCCCAAGCAAACAGAAACCTTGAACTTTATAGTGTCCATAGAGCATCAGTTTGGTCAGAGCAACTTGGGCATAACGATAATTGCTAGGCCACCCTTTTGGAAGACCTGCTGAAGCCGATTCTGCATAGCACCCTCACACATCAAGGATGCTGCTGCCCCTGCAAGTTCTTTTCATGATCGCTGGTGAATCCAGCTATATATAAGCCTCGCACGAAGCTTGTTCCATTGATATGTTTTGACTTCAAAACCAGCCATTGCTGCCTGGCACTGTCCACATGGAGGCTGTATCCATGATGCTGTGGAGGGTGAAACAACGCCCGTTGGTTCTTTCCAGAACTCTGAAGATAATCCGTAGTGGTTTGACCTGGGACAAATCATTCCGGCAGTATTTCCCTGATCACCAACGAAGCAAACAGCACGCCTCAGCTTAAAAGCTCATGTTGGGTGCATATGGGACCTATGCGATTCCCGATGAGACACGCACGAAGGTTGAGGTAGGCCGCATCTGAAGCAGCGTTTTGGTAGCCCAGTACGCATTTCACATAGTGATGCTTGGCAAAGTCTCGAGGGGTGATGGGCTCGCAGTCGTCAACACTCTTTTACTTGGCCTTTTCCAGGACAGCTGATCCTGCGCCAATTGTTGGCAGGCCGGCACTGCACATGACTTTCGTCGCAAGCACCTGGTTGTCATCCAGCCAGTCAGCTAAGACTAGCTCTTCATCTGTGAAGTTGTAAGTGCGCTGAATCTCTTGACATCTCTGCGCCACAATGGAGATCCAATGAGTGCTGTTTTTCACCAGCGGTGCATCTAAGCCTTGCCCTTGTACCCAAAGAATATCCATAGAAATCATATTAAAACATCATAAGAATAATGCATGGAGTCGATCTGCGAAGTAATGATCTTCCCATCAAACTGGAAGGTCACCATAGCTCCTGTATGGAGGCCTTGCTAGTGAAGTTAAAGTAACCTGGTGGCGATCACAACAAAACAGGCACCCAAAAAAATGTCTTGGCAAAATCAACCCCTGCATTTACCAAGTGGATCAAACATCATTAACCATGGATGAGCCAAGGAAAACAACAAACAACATCACTCTCTGCAGCTAGCAGCAGTAGCCATCTTCTCCCGGATGTTCTGCCATGACTTGCGTCACAGGCCGATAACAATCGTGCCCATTGGTGTGGATGGGGCAATTGTTGCTGCATAAATCGTTGGCACTTGGATCACACTGATCTCCCACGATGTGCCCGCAATTCTTCAGCGACTTCTGACCTGCCGAAGTCTCATGGTCAAGAGACATTCTGGAGGCTGGTATCCAGCTGCAACATCTGAACATCTGCAAGGCATTCGCTGGGATCTTCCGCTGCAGCTACAGCGATGAAAATGGATACAAAAGAAGCAACAAGCCGAGTGGCCATGGTGATTCGTACCACCCGAACGTTGCAACGGTCAATTGCTTGGAGGCCGATGTGCTGCGGAAAAAAAGGGCGATCGCAGCACATTGGAAGGCAACAAAGCCAACACGAGAAGTTGCAATGAAGGTGGAAGGCAAGCTAGAGGATTTAAAGGAAGATGCCACGCTGGAGACCAAGGCAGCAAACAGAAACAAGAGACCCAGATGAAAGAAGGCAAGAGACACAGGGACCTGAGGAGGAAAGAAAGCTGAGGACACCAAAGAGAATGCAGGTGAGAAAAGTGAAGGATGATGGAGACAAAGATGAGACATCCTGAAGATAGGCTGGGGCAAACCAAAGGAGGATGGCAATGAAGATGGCAAGGAAGAAACAGAGGAAGGGATTCGCAAGAAAACTGAGAAGCAGAAAGAGCATGGCAAAGCCTTGCAGCAAGGAAGGCTTTGCAGGAAGGTATTTCCGAGGAGGAGGCCACAGGAATAGAACGCGCCAAGTATCTGACCCCATTCAAGCCTTTAAATCCATCCACTTTTGGCTTACTTTGATTTTCATGCTCATGCGCATGCTTCACCTCCACATTATGCACGTACTTCCCTCCTGTGTCTGAGGCCTACAAGTCCACTAAGCGAATCCAAGTGAAATCGTTTGATCTATGATATTGCCGTGCGTGACAAAAATTTGGTCAGGCTACGTGAAAGGATAGCCAGTGCTTGGGTATGGCAGGGGCATGCTCCAGTCGCCAAAGGCACACAGTGCTCAGAAGCCTTCGTGTAAGTTTGCAACTGCAATCATGTGATGTTGATTAGGGCTAAAATAACAGAAAGAATTCTGCATTGATGCTCTTGGGATTCCGGATTGGCTAGTTGAATTATATGCTATATTGATGAAGAATTCCAAAAATATGTTTGAACTTCGGCCCTGAGTGACAACTTTATTCAATCATACCCGTCAAACAGTAGTTTTTGCCACTACCCCACGCAGCATGCCCCTGACTGAGAGGTGGGCCATCTGAGCTGCAAACTGCGGAGGTACCATTGCAGCCATGGATCAATTATGCAATGTGAATCTCTGGAAATCAGCATCCCGCAGTTTTTGGTACAGGTAGGTGGTCAAGAATGATGCCATCCCCCAGCATCCCTCAGCATCTCTCAGCATCCCTCAGCATCCCTCAGCCATGGAAAATGAATCCGGTGTGGTGAATCTGCTGCCAGGGGTCCCCAGGATGAGTGCATATTAATAGCTAACCGGTAAGGTTTTGGCTCCGGCTGTTGGCAAGGAGACGCCCCCCTTGTCACTGCTCAGCCATTCTCTTAGGGCTCGCGGTGGATGGTCCCTCCGCAGCTCGCCCCTCGCAATTGCTCTGTCAAGGGCATCATCTTTCTCTGCATCCTTGTTGGAACCTGCCTGGCACCGTGCTCTCCGGTCGCGAAGATCGAGGGCACGCACCTTCATCCGGCAGCAAGCCAACAAGCGATTGGGAACGAGGACCAGGAAGAGGCTTCGCAAGAGCTTGGCGCTGCTCTCCCAGCACCACGCTTGGAACATCTCCGAGATCCCTCGACCACTTCGGTGGCTGTGTCCCAAGAAAGAGATGACTTGGCATTGCAAGTATTGCCTAGTGCCAAATGGCATTACCCTCGAGACCTGCAAGCAATGTGGAGCACATTGGAGCCAGGCATGGAAGCAATCGAAACGGCGAGATTCAAGTCAGCGCCCGAACAGCCGTCCTCGACCCAAACAACCAAAGCAACCTGCGGTCAAGGAGAAACCAGCAGGGAGCTCCGATGGGGCACAGGAATGGGCAATTTTCCCGGGGAAGGCGCCGTGGATGCCCACAACTCCGCAAAGCCGAGTACCTGTGCCAAAGGATGTGGACCCAGCGCAAGAGACCAATCAAGCTCTGCCGGCGCCACCCAATCCAATTCTACCTGCTGCCCCTGCACCAGGACAACCGACGGTGAAATCACTGTCAGAGGAGGACCAGAAGTTGCTCGCCCACTACAGAGGACTTCGAGATCTTGGACATCTCCCGGATGTCCTCCAGGCACACCTGATGGAATTGGAATCCAGGAGCCACGACGCAGAGCATGGTCGTGGACTTACCCACGGACACCTCAATCGACTCAACAAGGCTCGGTCGCAAACCCAATCACTCCACAAGAAGATAAGGGATTTGGACCAGGAGTGGCAAGAGTTCCTTCGAGATGTCACAAGCAGAGTACAGGTTCATGCAAGTCATTATCAGCAACATCGTCTGGACTTGGTGGAGAAGCTCCAGAAGAAGGTCCAGGAACTGGAGACCATCAAGGCGGAGGTCTGCATCGCATCGCGGTCAAGTGTAGACCAGATGCCGAAGCTCGATGCAGTACCGGAATAGCCACACTCAGGTCGACGTTGCGAACTTCATGGCCATGACTCAGCATATGACAAATGTCGAAACCGTGACGGATTCAGACATGGAGGAAGAAGACGAAGAAGAATTACAGGCGGAGGATGCCAAGGCCAAGAAACCGATTGTACCTCGAGCCTTCCGCATGCCAGGGTCACCCACCAAGGTGGCTCAGCATACCCTCAAGGAAAAGGAGAAGGACAAGATCAAAGGCAAGGGTGCGGACAAGCAGGGAAAAGAGGAACAGGCAAGCTAGTCAAGCTTCGACCACAAGCTCAACTTGGGATTGCTGACACCCAAGCTGGCGACTTCCTGACCCACCCTTTGACACGTGGTCCTGAATGGAAACCATCGCACTCAGTTGCAGAGGAGAGGGAACAGGGGATCTTGGGAGATCACCCTCTACAGCCTTACGCCCGCACTGAGTTGCCCAATTCGACCGAATCGGGAGCACTGGGAGCCTGCTATGGCCCTGATCGTTCCGCTCCCCCCACTTGGTGGCCTTCTACATGGGTTCTTCGAGATTGTCAAGGACTGCGACCAGTTGCTGAACCTCGAGACCCACGACCTCTTCCTCGACCAGCTCTTAAAGGATCGAGAGGGTATCTGCCCCTCCACGGTGTTTCTTTTCACCCTTGGGCTGAAGTCACTTGCATTGGGGATGATTGCAGTGGCTCCTTTGAAGCTCGAGTTGCACAAGTTCACCACCTTTGCAGAGCTCTTTGGCACATGCACGGACAGCCGTCCACTGCATCACTGGTCTTCCAACTTGTGCACTCCTGGGCCACGATCGGCCATCCGTGCGCAACAACCCGAGGTCTTGCACAACCCGGGGGGTTCCTTCAAGATTGCACGGGATCAAGCAGAATTGTAGCCAACCAAAGGAGATTGGCTGCGCTTGTGGAAAGTACTACAATCATCTCACAGCTTTCGTGGGATCATGTCACTCAGTCGATTGACGCAACTCCTGAGAGACGTCGTCACTATGCAGAGATTTGGTTCCTCTCCACAGAGACCACCTATGTTTGTCTTCGTTCACGTCGCTTGTCCATTGAGCCAGGCATGACACAGGCAACATTCGAGCGTAGTTGTCTTTGGATTTGGGCGGACCACCTGCAACAGCGCATTGCCACCCACATCTTCGAAGTCACCCCTCGTCCATCATCTATGCGAACCACAGTCGGACACTACATTGTTGTCCAGGGTGACATTGCGAGCCATACTGGTTTCCTCCTTCAGTGCGACGACTGGCCGCTTCTGGCCATGAGCCGCTATAGAGCAGTCCTCGCATACAAACACTACGCAGTCCATGATCTTTATCGTGTGGCACAATTCGCAGCCTATTGCACCAATCCTGGTCAGTTGCGCTACCTCCGTGACCTTGCAGGAACCTGAGACTCTCTTCACCACCCTTCAACGGCCTCTTCTTAGACCTGGGGCCCTCATGGAAGGCAATATCATTCCCATGGAACCCGAGGACGAGTTCAATGAAGAGCCCAATGAAGACTCAGGACACTCTGACACCACAGCCCCCTCTGACTCTGATCAACTGGAAGAACGTGAAGACAGCGACTGTGAGGGCTTCTCAACTGTCCAAACATCAAGTACACTCATGTGGGGTGATTTGCCCTTGGATTTCAAGACCGATGATGTATTCTTGGAATCCTCGCCATCCTGGACAATGACATCCAATGTAGACGAGACCTCCTTCATGCAAAGGGAACGCTCGAGATCTCGCAACTCGTCCAATGAGCTTGCAGAGGATACTGGCAGCGATGGTGCCTCCTCCAGCTCACAAGATCCTGCAGCTGACGACACGTCGGATCCAGGGATTCAACAGGATGATCCAAATCCGGTCTTCAATTGGGACATGGTGTACTCTGAAATGCCTTTCACTCCTCCTGCCATCGCAGCTGACAGCCAAGGTCCCACCTTTGATCAGATCAGCCACGCACTACATCTTCCACTGTCTGAGCTTGTGGCCTTCTATCCTGTCACCCACTTGATGGAACGCAGTCAGGAGCACATCATCTTGATTCGATGCAGAGGAGATCGCATCCACAACACTGAGGAGGCCATGATTCTCTTCGATGTGGTCTGCATGGATCGCACTATGGGGAGCAGTGCTGGAGAAGGTCATCATCTCTTCCACTCACTCCACATCTCACGGAAGAGTGTTACGTATGATGCCTTCATCTCCACCATGAGACTCACAGCCATGAGCAGACGTCACCATGACAAACTCAGCATCTTCGTCAACGGTGATTTATGGACTGCTGCTGATGCGGCGCCCAGGCTACTACATCATGGCGACCATGTGGAAGCCATCTTCGAAGAACACGACAGTGATCCTTATCGTCTTGATCTCATCGATTGGCTTTTGGGGCAGGGCTTGGCACTCTGGCCAAACATCCTACAGCCGGTCCTGGCCACCAACATTACACCTACAATTCCATTTGTAGCGGAAGAACCTTCCCCACCACAAGTCTGCAGTTCTCTCAGTCGGACAGCGGGTCGTCGCTTCGTCACTTGGTACCTCTCACATTCCCGCTTCCCGCACTGTGATGAGGGACGCATCATAGTCCTGGACGACTTCCCCTACAACTGGAAGGAAGTGTTGGAACGCACATGGCCGGATCGTTTCGATTCTTTCAGGACATTCTCTATTTCATGGATCACACCGCAGCCTCCGCAGATTGATCGCTTGGGCTATCCAGCCATTCCACATTTGCTCATTGAGCAACACCATTCACCCTCTGACAGTGGTGTTCTTGTCACACTGGTTTCTCATTGTGAATCCATTGTATCTAGACAGGAAGCGGCAGTCGTGGCCTCTACTACGGCTCCAAGTATATACCTAAGGGTCCTTGAGGTCGAGTTTGCCTGCGCTCTGCACTATGACTGTGTGATCACTATGGACCACTACATTTTGGCTCCTGATCATCGTGTTCGGCGACCACCAGGTCAATCTCTGGTTGTTTCCTTGCAGCCTCGGCGTAGTGCACCCTCGGAAGCCGCTGCAGCGGTATCTTTGACGCAGACCTCCAGAACCTACGTCAACCCCCAAGGCCTTCCAGCAGTTGCAGCGGACACTGGCTCCACATCTTCAGCTCTGTCTTTGACGGTTCCAGTCAGCGCCGCGTGGCCATGCACAGGTGGAATTATCCCCTTGGAAGAACACCCCACAGATGTCACTGCGTTTCGCACTATTGGAGACATGGCAGAGTACTCCGGCCTGATGGTTCAGGATCCACACGTCACGATCACGGTCTCTACTTACTTTTTGTCGCCCGTGACAATGCCCATCTGTCCATTTCCTCGCTACGTTGATCTTTCGCAGGATGCCAGGACGTGGCGAGCAACATTGGTATCGTCATGGCGCGATTTGTTGGATCCTCTTCAACCAGTTGAACTTTTTGTGGTTCAACCGACTCCAACACAGAACCCTATGCGAGGAGCACCGATTGTGGCCTTCATCCTTCTGGTTCAGGACCGCGGACCTCAAGACCTACCCTACCTGGCTACCCTTGGTGAAGATGGTCATTTCATTCATATCGCCCAAATCATCACCACAGAGGTCACCTTGCGCCAAGTCATTTGTGCCTTGGGACTGGGACGTCGCTGCTACTGTCGCGCTCCAGAAGTCTCATGTCACGTCCTGCATGGTCTTGAGGTCATTACTGATGATGAGCCCTACACTCTGCCTCCAGGCGCAAATCTTCTTGTTGGTATTCAGAGGCTGGATGAATCCCTGCGACCCCTCTGGGCCCAAGCAGTTGCGGATCTTCGTGAACAGGCTCCACCACACGATCCCATCCACAGTGTCCCCTTGGAACAGGATTCAGCGACATTCCTCCAAAAGGCATCTTCAGTGCGCCCAATAGCTGGTGTGGTGGCTCATGCCCAGCAGCCTGAAGTTGCTTTCCCACCTCTTCCATCGTCCTGGTTTTCTCCCAAACCTCTTTGCTTGGCAGCGGTGGTTCCACCCCCCCCTGGATCAGTTGGAGTGATCTTGGATAGTCAAGACCGCAAAGCTACGTATCTTGCTCCAGATGACCTCCTCAAACACGGTCCAGCTCACATCGAATGGCCACATCCCAAAGGAGGTGTTCTTTTTCTATTTATCCCGCATGTCTTGCCGTCGACCCGGCTCTTCATTTGCGATGATGGACTTTCCTCACTCATGGACCAGCAGCCGTTGGTTCTTTGGGCGGAACCTTTTGATCATCCTCGAGCTGAGCGCAACGCCATGTGTTTCCTGTGTGCCCAAGGTCTTCGCAGAGCAGTCATCCTTTCAGTACACAGAGTGCGACCCAACCTCGAGATCGTGCGCTTTGTCAATTCTGTTGGCCAAGAAGCCCCCAGGGCTGCAGTTCTTAAAGAAATCAGCTGGCCTGAGCAGCTACCCATTTCGGAGCTCCCTTTTTCTCCCTTGTGGTCCGTAGTGGAGCGGCCCTCATCAAATGACAGATGCTTCATTCAAGCACCATTCGATGATACGTACTTTGAGCACCTTCGTGGTGGTCAACTTCAATTACAACGTACTCTTCCTGACATACCCGCATTGCAACCTTTGATCGCACATCTCGATCCATCATGCCTCGTTGCGCATTCCGACATCCGTTCTTTTCATCGCCTAGTCATCTACACTGATGGATCTGCAAGCAAACAGCCTCGCATTCACTCGCAGACCTCCACTGCTGATCGTTGGTGCTTTGTGGTCTTGGGCGAACGATACGATGAAGAGCTTACTCTGTCAGTCAATTTGATTGGATGGTGTGCAGCTCATGTTTGCTACACTGAGGAGGCTCCTACGTTTTGGGGCACCAAGCTCCATGGCTCTGATCAGGCAGAACGTGAAGCCCTCTTGTGGGCCAGCTTTTGGAGATGCGCTCTGGGCTGCACTACACCCACTACCTTTGTATCTGATTCCTCTGTTGGTCTCGGAATTTGTCAAGGCACTGCGGCCCTTCCTCCTTCTCAAGTTTCTGCCCAGCTCCTTCGAGGCATGTGTCAGTGTTTGGAACAAGGCCTTGGAGCCTCTCATCTTAGTTTCCACCACACACATGGACACAGTGGTGACACATGGAATGAGGTTGCCGACATCATCGCTGGTCAACCTGATTGTTGCCCATTGGAGTCCTTCGAGAATGTGGACCTCAACTTGCACAAAAACGCCATCCCTCATTGGTGGATGGCAACAGCCAATGGAGGACCAACTGCAGGTCTCACTACTTCTGGTTTTCTTGTTCCGGCACCTTCACTTCCAAAACCGGACAACAGTGTGGAGGACCCAGCCAGCCACGTTGCTTCGCTTGAGTTGAACCTCAACTTCACTACAGCGAACGTCAACTCAATGTACTCAGGAGAATGTGGATGCGCTGGTAAACTGGGATTCTTGACCGAACAGTTCTCTCAGTACCAACTGCTCATTATTGGTCTACAAGAAGCACGTACTCCACGTGGCAGCTTTACAACGGGGCCTTACATCCGTCTTTGTTCAGGAGGGCAGCAAGGACAAGGTGGCCTGGAACTTTGGCTATCCACGCAAATACCCTATGCCACCTCTGCGCAGGGACCCTTGTACTTCGCACGGAACCACTGTGTGGTAGTCGAGGCCCATGACAGACATTTTCTCTGCTACCTCACCGCCCCAGGTTTGCAGCTTTGGATTTTAGTCGGACACGCACCACACACTGGAAAGAGCCCTGAAGAAATCAGCGACTGGTGGAGTTCTATGACGGCACTTCTACACAAACATGATGTCCAGGGACATTTGGTGGTCTTGGTCGACGCCAACGCCAGCATGGGCCATCCAGATGGTAGAACTGTGCGGACTAAGGGCACATCATCATCACCGAGCACACCTTACCTTCGTGATTTCGCAGCCACCTGGGACCTTTGTATCACTGGGTCACTCCCTGTTCATCAAGGTACCCAATCCACCTGGACCACACCTGATGGCCTACATTCACGTGACCTCGACCATGTTCTTCTCTCATCGGGTCTCGCTGACACTTGTGTTTGGTCAGGTGTAATGGAGGACATTGACATCACTGGAGGACACGTTGACCACGACGCACTTTGTGCTCAATGTCATCTTGCATCAGAATGTCTGGATCCTGCCAGGAAGCAACGGCCCTCTATCGACCGGTTGCAGATCAAAGGAAACACACATCTCTTCTCTCAGCTCCGAGATATCCAACCTTCACCTTGGAGCACTGATATCGAAGAAGAGATCAGATCCTTCAATTCCCAATCTCTTGATTGCCTTCGCAATGCATGCAAGCCTGCGCGTCACTTGCCCAAGAAGCCTTACATCACAGCAGCCACTTGGCATCTGCGAGAATGTTGTCAGGCATTGGCATCCAAACTTCGTGTTGTGAACAAGCACTTTCACAATTCCGTGACATCCAGCCTGCCCAGCTGGTGTCAGCCAGTACAAATTGCAAACTTGGACCTCGTTGCTCTGCGATCGTCTCTCGTTGAGAGCCTTTCAACCTTGCGCAAGCGCCTGAAAGCCTGCCTTCGGAAGGACAAGCAACTCAAGCTCCAACACGTTCTTGACTCCTTCACACCTCATACCCCAGCCACTGACATCCTTCGTGCCCTCAGACCTTTCGTTGGCTCTTCGAACGCCAAGAAGTTCTTCGAGCAACCCTTGCCAATGGTGAAGCATGAAGACGGGCATCACTGCACCTCTCCTCAAGAAGTGCGCGAAACGTGGACGACCTTTTTTGGCCAGATGGAAGGAGGGTGTCGAGTTACTCCAACCCAACTCAGATCTCTGTGGATTGAGAATTTGGCCAATTTTGCGGAACCTCAACTCCAACTCCCACTGGATGAAATTCCCACGCTCTGCGATCTCGAAGCTGCATGCAGACGTGTTGCGAGTGGGAAAGCAGTTGGACATGACGGTCTCCCACCAGAATTGTTCCACTTCTACCCGCACCTCCTTGCCAAGCACATCTACCAGGCCCTTTTGAAACTGGTTTGTCACGGACAAGAAGCTCTTTGCCATAAGGGCGGCAGACTTGCAGTGGCATGGAAAAGGAAGGGTGCTACTGATGAATGTGCCAATTTCAGATCGCTGCTCATCAGCTCACACTGCGGGAAGGCTATCCACAGAACCCTCCAGCAGAAACAGACATTTCTGCACGAATCCTTTATGCAAGCTCAGCAGGTCGGTGGTCGACAAGCGATGCCAGTGCACTTCGCTGGACATCAACTCAAAGCCTACCTTCGCTGGCTTCGTTCCAATAGCAAACCTGGTGCTTTGCTCTTCGTTGACCTCACTGAGGCCTTCTATCGAGTTCTTCGTCCACTAGTGACAGGCCAGGTAATTACAGATCTGGAAATCGCGGATTTCATCCACCGCATGCATCTCCCGCCAGAGGTCTTCCACGACCTGCGTGCGCATCTCAGTGGGCCGACTGCTCTTGACCAAGCACGGGCGCCCAACTCCGTTAGAAAAGTGGCCACGGCTTTACATACTGACACGCACTTCTGGCTTCACCACAGCTCATCTACGATGAGAACTACGCGCGGCACGCGCCCCGGTGATTCATGGGCCGATGTGGTTTTTGGGTATTTATGGGCTACTATACTCAAATCCTGCGAGCGAGTTCTTCGAGATCAGCAATTGTTGGAGCACCTGCCTTACACATCGAGTCCGGGTTTGTGGGCAACGCCCACTCAGGAAGTTCGACCTTTTCTCGGTCCTTGCTGGATGGATGATTTGGCTGTCTGTGTTTCGGGTACTGATTGCCATGATGTGCTGTCCCGTTCTCTGCAAGTGAGCAGTGTCATCCTGGATGCGTGCACATCTCATGGACTTTGCCCTAACCTCAAGCCAGGCAAAACGGAGCTCATGTATCATCTCTGTGGACCAGGCAAGACCGCAGTGCGTCAGCAGCTCTATGGGCCCACAGCACCACCTACTGCGCAAGCGGTTGGCGAGTATGGCTCCTACGCCATACATGTCACGGGGGAGTACACCCATTTGGGCGCCAAGCTTCATCATACAGGACGAGAAGATCAAGAACTTCGTCGTCGCGTGGCGATTGGACACCAATCGATCTCGAAGCACACCAAGATCCTTTACTCCAACAAGCACCTTCCTCTTCTTCAGCGTTCCCAGCTCTTCCAGACCCTCACGGAGTCCCAGATGACCTATGGCCTGGAAACGATGGTGCTAGGGGCTCAGGATCTTCGCATTTGGCAGGGCTCTATACTCCGCATCTACAAGCGCCTTCTCAAGATCAAGAAGGACGACCACGTCGCCACGGAAGAGATCTTACACCGCATTGAGCTCTTGCCAGGTGACCTTCTTCTACGTCGCAACAGGCTACGCTATATGGCTGTTCTCTACGCCAATATCGACTCAGCTCTTTGGCAGATTCTCTGTTGTGACCATGAATGGCTAGCGCTATGCCATTCTGATCTTCGCTGGATGTGGCTACAACTTTGCAACTCCAGCGACCTCCCTGACCCCATTGTGGATAGTCAGCCTTGGGAAGCACTTCTCCGTCATCAACCCCGCCGTTGGAAGGGTCTCATCAAACGTGCATGTCGTCACTGGATTCTTCAACATAAAATGCACCATGTGGTCGCAGGACTCCATAGCCGTGTCGGGAGAGCTTTGGGGGCTGTCGTCACCAAACCGATCATCGCGCAGGACTCCCATCAGGATTCTACCTTTTGGGCTTGCATGATGTGCCAATCGTGCTATCGCACCAAGGCTGGACTCGATGTTCACCTTTGTCGTCGTCATGGACGTGTTGCTCAGGTTCGTTACCTTATGGATGGGACTCAGTGCAGGGCGTGTTTGAAGGAATACCACGTCTTGCCCAAGCTCCATGCTCACCTGCAACACTCCAGTCAATGTCGCCTCAACTTCAACAAAAAGGGCACTTCTATGCTCCGCTACCAGGTAGAGGCTCCATTCATGTTGCCACCCAACAGCGTCAACATCTTGGTTTGGCCCCTATTTCCCAAGGCTTTGGACCGCAGCTTCCTGCACCTCCCCTACGCCCTGAAGTCTTGGAAGACCTTAATTTGGACCATGCTCTGACAGCAACATGCCTCGACCTCACCGAGCACCTGACTGACTTTGACCTCACCGAGATGCTTGCCTCCACCATTGAGCGCTACGTGGTGACCTTTGACGAAGCAGTCCTCACCATGAAGGCCTTTGTCGAGCGCTATGGCCTCGTGGAAGCGACTCACACAGGCATCTCCTGTGAACGCATGAGCGACATGTTGCATCGCCTTCAGACCAGTGCCTTTTGGAAACTCCGATGGGGCCTCGATGTTGAGACAACAGAGCAGGACAAGCATACAGCCAACACCTGTGAGTTTTGGCAGCCCTCAGATGTTCCAAGTCCTCCTCTTGGTGGACTTTACCGAGAGCGCGTCTTCCTGCACCTTTTTTTCTGGACGCAGGCGTGCTGGAGACTTTCAACAGTACTTGGAGCGTCTACATTCGGAACTGCAGGACATCACCCTCGTCGTTGTCAGCGTTGACATCGTGGCCAACGAAGAGTGGGGCGACGTGGCCAGGGATCATGTTCGCTCCTTTTGGGTCACAGCCATCAGGTCCGGCCGCGTAGCCGGCCTTTTGGCCGGCCCACCATGTGAAACATGGTCGATTGCCCGCAGTCAAGAACTTGCTGGAGACGATTGCACTGCTCCGAGGCCGGTAAGAGCGGTTGCAGATCTCTGGGGGTCACCGTCATTGAGATTGACAGAATGTCTTCAGGTGCTGCTGGGGAATGTGCTTTTGGCATTTACCCTAGAGGCACTGGCCTTTCTTTATTTGGGAGCTGGCATTGGACTCATGGAGCATCCTGCTTGCCCCCTCGAACCCGACGCTCCGTCAGTGTGGAAGCTTCCGATTGTGCTTCACTTGCTGCAACTACCGGGCTTCCGCCTTCGGACTGTTCAACAGGGCCGGTATGGCTCCCGAAGCGCGAAACCAACGTCCCTGCTGACTTTGAATCTTGGTCATTTAGATGCAGCGCTGGAAGAATGGCATATAGACCAACCTCCCTACGAGGAGATTAGCATCGGACGCGATGCTTCCGGCACTTTTCTCACTGGAAGGCTCAAGGAGTACCCTCCGGCATTCTGCGCCGCCCTCAGTACAGCTTTTTACAGGTCGTTTGAAGATCGGCCTGTGCTGGAGGGTTGTGCACTTCCCTCTGGCTTCCTGTCACGTTGTAAAGCAATGCAATGCGGCTTCTCAGCATTCATTGGCCGTGATTTCGCAGGAGCCTAGGGACTCTTTTCTGAATTCAATAGGCCGCGGTGCACTGACACCTCTGGTTGCCTCAAGGTCAAAAAAAGCTAACCGGTCACAACAATTATCAATGTTGGGGTTGCAACAGTTGTTGAAGTCCCCTGATTGCAGCAAATCTTGGTGAGCATCGCGCTCCTCCTGATGTGTGGACAAACCTTCCAGAGATCAAGCCTCGATTTCCCACTTATTGTATCTGTTTGCAGGTGTTGCCGGCCCCACAATTTTTGTTGGAAGTTATCTCAATTAAAATGCTACATGTTCATTCTGTCATAAAAAGGTCGGTTTCCTACAAGAATTGTGCTGTACCCACAGCTTTGCCTAGAGGTGCACACAGCTGCAAAATGCGCAACCGTATATGAAACGTATTTTGAGGGTGAAAGGACCATAGATTTCGCGGCGCCTGCTGGCTGGCTGTTCTCTGGATGAATTCTATGGATGACAAATCATACCGACAATACAAAATTGCACCGCACTCTTGCCTGCCCAAGCTGGCGCATTGCTGCCGTCTGAGCCACGCATCACCGCAGAAATAAGCACAAATGCGAAGATCGCTGGCGTGGAGTCTGACGATTTTCGTCGGGACACAGTCAGCGCACCATGTTGAAGATCAATCTGGAGCATGGTTCATGCAATTTCCTTCGATCCGGCAAGTGATGCATGCTGATTAGCACCGTGAATAATCATATTGGCAATGCAAACCCTGATGACATTGGTGATAGTGATGATGGTGATGGTGATGTCATGCAAGTTCGCAGAAGTTTGAGACCAAATTGGTCCAAAATATTTGAACATATCTATTTTTGTTGATTCACATCTTCTGAGCACAGCCCATAAACAACCATACCGCTCTCCGGATTCTTCAAGTATGATTTTCTGATGAAGCAGCTACAAACTCATCATGGCCCTGAAACTTGACACCAGGTATTGAAGAATCTCTACGTGCACCCTGAAAATTCTGCTCAAAGTGCCTTTTCTGCACAGCCAGGTCGTGGATCCAAGAGAAAATGTCCCAGGCACCAATGGCATGGCAGCGCCACAGCTTCCAAGTTTCACGAAGTCCATGGGCGACTCGATTAGTCCTCAGAGGCCCGGAATGACACCCCATGCAACGGTGAAGAAACTGATGGCGCAGCTGCCTTACCTGAAATCAGGTCAGTTTCCATACATATAAATGATGCGTGTCAAGCTATCTCTGTGTTCGTCTGTCTACCTGTCTACCTATCTGTCTATGTGTCTGTCTGTTCATCTGTCTGTCTATCTGTCTGTCCATCTGTCTACCTGTCTATCTATTTGTCTATACGTCTGTGTCTATCTGTCCACCTGGCTATCTGTCCATCCGTGTGTCTGTCTATCTATCTGTCTATCCGTCTATTCATCTGTCTATCTGTCTATCCGTCTATTCATCTGTCTATCTCTCTATCTATCTGTCCATCTGTCCACCTGTCTATCTGTCCGTCTGCCTATCTGTCCGTCCGTCCGTCCGTCCATCCATCCATCCATCTATCTATCTATCTATCCATTATTACATCTCATTGGTAGATGCCCTGCTGGCATCTACCAGGGTACAGTCTGCCCCCTCTACCCATACAGAAAAAAATACTCAATAAAGGAACAAGGCACATGCTGGTTTTTGAGGTGGGCTGCGTGAAGTTCCACATCTTAGACTTTGCGATTGGGATTGTGTCTTGTAGTGTGATCTCCTCGGCACGCAACGCAGGCACGGCATTGGAAAAACATTTTCGCAAAGCGGAGGCGTCAAGGTTGCAGCACTGAGCTGCGCATCAACGGAGCCTGGAATGAACAGGCGAGACACACACAGTTTTGCTGACCCGCAAGAAGAGAATTGTTGCTGCCTCCAACAACGAAACCATCTTAACTAAGAGAGCCACATTGTTTGATTTCTGGACCAGCCATCCGCAAAGTCAAGCAATGATTCCAGCGCAAGCTCCAGGTGCTTTTCTGTCGGTGGGCAAACGTTGGTCTGAAGCAAGTCTTAATGGCCAGCTTTTCACACTTGCTGGGTGAGTGACTACCAGTGTCCAGTGCTTAAACCCTGCAAATGTGAAAAGGCCTATGGGCCATGTTTTAGCCAGTAGACGTGACTGAAGATTGGGAGCAGTGTGTCAAAAGCAGCACACCAAACCCTGCTAATACTGATCTGATTCTGATCTTACACCGAACGGAGTTTCAGGTGAATGATCTGGACAGGCAAGAAAGGCTATCGGCAGCAACATGGCGAGCGAAACATGTTCATCACTTTTTTCAGGCAACGCTTTGCAGCGAAAGCAGCTTGGCAGCAACGAGGGTGGCTTAAATTCTCACCCGGCAATGAGCGGCAATGGAAGCTTGCAGGAGAATGCAAACTCTGTTTTCCTGTGCCACTTGGCAACCTGAAGCGGCGTTGCCCAAAATCTTGAAGCACACAGCTGCTGATCAAATTCATTCCGCATTCAAGAGATCAGGTGAACTATCCATCATTGAGAGGAAAGCACTCTGATTTGCTCACGTTCATCACTTCTCAAAGAAAATGTTGCAGCAAAAGGAGCTTGGCAGCAACGAGGGTGCCTTAAGATTCTGGTCCGGCAATACTGCGGTAGCTTGAGCTAACACACATCACGCTATGCTTTTAGACCGTCAGTGCCTGTGCCACAGGGCTGACGAAAATGTCAAAAACCATGTTGAGAAACCATGTTGAGCCAGAGTTACAACATCAGTGGCAAGTCTACGTGAAAACCAGAGTTGAAATAGTGCATTTCGAGGTCTTAGGTTGGCCAACGTCGCTGGGGAGGTGGGCGGCCCGCCAGCCCCCTCAGTAAGGCCCAGTCGGATGCCATGTCTTTGAATTGGAATGCGTGAAGGCAATCCAAGTTCTCTGTGGGGGGTCTTTGCTAAGGGGTCCGGCTGCCAGCGAGACTCCTTCGTGACGTTAGTGAATCATGAAGACTGTTGAGCGAGCCACAGCCAACCTGAGGCATGGCATGGAAAACCAAATCCATAGTAAAATGGTAGCACATCTATCAACATGAGCGAGCGGCGAAACCTTAATTTAAAATCGCGGAGTTTCTCAATTGTTATCGTTTTTGGGAGTTCACTATATCGTTTCACAGTGTTTGGTGACATTGGATACCCTCCCACCACACTCTTGATGCGTAGTCAATTACTTTCATGCTTCCAGGTTAGCATCTGCCATGTCTCAATCACTTTTTGTTTCCATTTATTCCCGAGAGCGCCTGCGAAGGGTTCTTCGTAAAAAATCAGTCGTATATTAACATCTGTACATCATCACATCAGCATCATCAACACCTGTACATCATCACATCAGCATCATCAACAACATCTGTACATCATCATCACATCAGCATCATCTTCACATCATGACATCTTCAGATCTAGATCCTCACAACATCACATCATCATCACATCAGCGTCGTCAAGAACATCTGTATACATCATCACATCAACATCATCTTCACATCATAACATCTTCAATTCAAATGATCCTCGCAACATCACATCAACAACATCAACATACACTATCATATCTGCAGATCTAGATCTCAACAACCGTACATCTGCAGATCTAGATCTTCACAACTGACATCTGCAGATTTAGATCTTGACAACTTACATCTGCCGATCTAGATCTTGCAGAGCTAGATCTTTCAACTTTTCAACTTTCACATCTGCAGATCTAGATCTTCACAATTGACGTCTGCAGATCTAGATCTTCAAACGCTGGCATCTGCAGATCTTTCTTTCTCTCGCTCTTCTTTCTTCTTCTCTCTAAGGCCGGGGCGGTGCCGCCGGACCGCCACGAAACGTGACATGTGCGTCGTTTCGTGCGTTTCGGACGTCCAAAACTTAGGTAAAATTGCAATTTTGAGGTGTCAACGTTGACCGTTTGGCGTTTTTTGGACATTGAACGTCAAAAACTGAAATAAAATTGCGATTTTGACTTGTCCGCGGTGACCGTTTGGCGTTTTGTGGACATTGAACGTCAAAAACTGAAATAAAATTGCGATTTTGCAATTTATGTCGTGACCGTTTCGCGTGTTCTCGACATTGAACGTCTCAAGTTTCGACATGGAACGTCAAAAACTGAAATAAAATTGCGATTTTGCAATTTATGTCGTGACCGTTTCGCGTGTTCTCGACATTGAACGTCTCAAGTTTCGACATGGAACGTCAAAAACTGAAATAAAATTGCGATTTTGACTTGTCCGCGGTGACCGTTTCACGTTTTCTCGACATTGAACGTCTCAAGTTTCGACATGGAACGTCAAAAGCTGAGGAAAAATTGCGATTTTGCAATTTATGTCGTGACCGTTTCGCGTTTTCTCGACATTGAACGTCAAAAACTGAGGAAAAATTGCGATTTTGAAATTTATGTCGTGACCGTTTCGCGTTTTCTCGACATTGAATGTCCAAAACTGCGGTAAAATTGCGATTTTGAA
>VSDK01002149.1:392047-426378 GCA_009767595.1 Symbiodinium kawagutii | reverse complement strand
GGAAACCCATTGAGGGACCAACACCATCACCTTTCATTTCCTTGATGGATTTTTTGCACCAACGGTAGATGAAACACCAACAGGCAGTGGCTGCACGAAAGCAAACTCTGCATCAAATTTAAAGTGAAACGCCTTCCTTGCACATCACCTTGCGCAATGAAAATTTTGGAGCACACTCCTCTTAACACCAGCGACGGTGCCCTAACAGTCTGGGCCAGGGATGGCGGGGCATACTTCGCAACACAGCACACAAACAACATGTTTGGATATTCTTGGCCCAAAAGAGTCTGCGCCGCTTTAGAAACCCGAATCGATGCTGCCCAAGCTCTTCAGCTAGCATGCTGCTGATGAAATTCATCCAGCCACACATTTTCTAAGAAAGAGATAGAAAGAGGTCTTGTGAACATGAGGCACTTCAGACTATTTCAGACGTTTATTCAGCACACAGCTCCAACCTTTAACGAAACTTTTCTGGCTCCCAGCCCGGAAAATACTTCTCCGCACATGGTTGGCTCCAAAAATGTCGCTGACTTGTCGGGCAAATGCCTCAACCAAAGGCTGATGACACCTTGAGCTTTCTGGTTTGCTAGCTGAGATTACCACGAAAGCATCGACTGACAAGGATTTGGGATCTTGAGTGCTGAGCAACGAGAAAAATCAGCACTCCCTCTCCCAAGAAATGGTACATGGATTAACGTTGAGCCCACCAGGCAAACTGTTGACAATCTCTGAAAGTATAGCAGGTCTCTGCCCAGAACCAACCGGGCCACCCTTCGTCGATGGTTTCTGGATCAACAGCAAATGATACACAAGTAGGCAAAACCTCGCCAAAACAAACACTTCGGCGCAACTGAAATGAAGCTAACCCTGCCAAGCACCAACTATGGCGGCCTGACAATCTGGACTAGCGATGCCATGGCATACTTCACACCACTGACTCTGCAAACAACATTATTGGCAAAATAAAGATTGCAAAGTCTGCGCCGCATTGGGTATCTGAAGCCATGCTGCCCAAGCTCTTCAGCTACACTGCTGCTGAGAGAGCGCATCCAACGATAAGGAGATCTAGCCACCGCAAACCGCTTGAGCCAGTCACTCTGCACTCTTCCCCACACCTGTGCAAAAGGCAGGCTTCGACATCTGAGAAACAACCTGAAACATTGTGGGTCACAAAAAGTCATTGCTTGTGGATCGAATGCTTTGGCCCGAAAGTTCTGCCGCCTCGAATCCCAAACTCTAGCCAAGATTGTCACGAACGAGTCCCTGAATTAGATCCCAGATTTGTTGTTCTGCATGCATTATTATTAGTGACAAGTCGGTGTCCGTATTTAATGAGACTGTGTCGGAAATCTTTGTGGCCATTCCTCAAGCATCAGTCAACCAAAAAGGTAATTGACCTTCACATGTTGCCACACACAGAGCGCACATCTCAGTCGAAGTAGCTCATGATGTCAATTTCCTTGGCCCAACTGCACGGAGATGGTTCGAACATCTTCAAGCGCGGGCGGTAGAGGCTTTCAATCTGATTCTGTCGGAGCATCCATGGTCAGCACTGATCCTACCAGGCAAACCTGTGGAAACCCATTGAGGGACCAACACCATCACCTTTCATTTCCTTGATGGATTTTTTGCACCAATGGTAGATGAAACACAAACAGGCAGTGGCAGCACGAAAGCGAACTCTGCATCAAATTGAAAAGGAAACAGCTTCCTCGCACATCACCGTGTGCAATGAAAATTTTGGAGCACACTCCTCTTAGCACCAGCGACGGTGCCCTAACAGTCTGGGCCAGGGATTGCCGGGCATGGTTCTCAAGACCGCGCACAATATTTTGGGCCCAAAAGAATCGGAGCCGCTTTTGAACCCGAAGCAATGCTGCCCAAGATCTTCAGATACATTGTTCTTAATGACAACCGTCCATTCCAAGCCTAGAGAGATCTGATGACTGTGCACGGCCTGATCGGTACAATCTGCACACTGCTGCAAGAATTGCCTAAAGTCAAATGCCTTCGATTCGGGAAAACAGCTTCACCCGCGGCGTGCGTGAAAGAACATTTGGCATTCATATGCTTTGCCCATGCCAATGAGACTTTGAGTTTGCCGAAGTTTTCCGTCTTGGTTCCTATCATTCGCACAAAGGGATCCGTAATCTTTTGCTCTGAATAATGAAATGTCCATGGAAATCTTTGCGGCCAGACCTCAAACATCAGTCATCCACATAGGTAGCTGACTCGCACCTGTTGCCACACACAAAGTGCACATCTCAGTCGAAGAAGCTCCTGATGTCAATTTCCTTGGCCCAACTGAAGGAAGATTGTTCGAACATCTTCAAGTGTGGGCGGTAAAGGATTTCAGTCTGACTATGTCAGAGCATCCATGGTCAGCACTGATCCTACCAGGCAAACCTGAGAAAACCCATTGACCAAAAGCATCACCTTTCCTTGATTCATTTTGCGCCCACAGGCGCTTCAGCCGTTTATTTGGCACACCGCTCCAAACTTTGCCGAAGATTGTTTGGCTCGCTGTCTGGAAAATATTTCTTGGCACATGATTGGCTCCAAAAATGTCGTGGACTTGTCGGGCAAATGCTTCAACCAAAGTCTGATGACACCTTGAGCTTTCTGGTTTGCTAGCTGGGATTACCACGAAAGCATCGGCCGACACGGATTTGGGATCTTGAGTTCTGCGCAACGAGAAAAATCAGCACTCCCTCCTCACAAGAAACGGTACATGGATTAACTTTGAGCCCACCAGGCAAACTGTTGACAATCTCTGAAAGTATAGCAGGTCTCTGCCCAGAACCAATGGGGCCACCCTTGCTTGATGGTTTCTGGATCAACAGCAAATGATACACAAAAGGCAATGACAGCGCAATACCAAACACTTCGGCGAATCTGAAATGAAGCTAACCCTGCCAAGCACCAACTACGGCGGCCTGGCAATCTGCACTAGCGATGCCATGGCATACTTCACACCACTGACTCTGCAAACAACATTATTGGCAAAATAAAGATTGCAAAGTCTGCGCCGCATTGGGTATCTGAAGCCATGCTGCCCAAGCTCTTCAGCTACACTGCTGCTGAGAGAGCGCATCCAACGATAAGGAGATCTAGCCACCGCAAACCGCTTGAGCCAGTCACTCTGCACTCTTCCCCACACCTGTGCAAAAGGCAGGCTTCGACATCTGAGAAACAACCTGACATGTGGGTCACAAAAAGTCATTGCTTGTGGATCGAATGCTTTGGCCCGAAAGTTCTGCCGCCTCAAATCCCAAACTCTAGCCAAGATTGTCACGAACGAGTCGCTGAATTAGATCCCAGATTTGTTGTTCTGCATGCATTGTTATTAGTGACAAGTCGGTGTCCGTATTGAATGAGACTGTGTCGGAAATCTTTGTCGCCATTCCTCAAGCATCAGTCAACCAAAAAGGTAATTGACCTTCACATGTTGCCACACACAGAGCGCACATCTCAGTCGAAGTAGCTCATGATGTCAATTTCCTTGGCCCAACTGCACGGAGATGGTTCGAACATCTTCAAGTGTGGGCGCTAGAGGCTTTCAATCTGATTCTGTCGGAGCATCCATGGTCAGCACTGATCCTACCAGGCAAACCTGTGGAAACCCATTGAGGGACCAACACCATCACCTTTCATTTCCTTGATGGATTTTTTGCACCAAAGGTAGATGAAACACCAACAGGCAGTGGCTGCACGAAAGCAAACTCTGCGTCAAATCAAAAGTGAAACACCTTCCTTGCACATCACCGTGTGCAATGAACATTTTGGAGCAAAACCTGCTTAGCACCACGGTCCCCTGACAGTCTGGGCAAGGGATGGCGAGGCATGGTTCCCAACACAGCACACAAACAACATGTTTGGATATTCTTGGCCCAAAAGAGTCTGCGCCGCTTTAGAAACCCGAATCGATGCTGCCCAAGCTCTTCAGCTAGCATGCTGCTGATGAAATTCATCCAGCCACACATTTTCTAAGAAAGAGATAGAAAGAGGTCTTGTGAACATGAGGCACTTCAGACTATTTCACACGTTTATTCAGCACACAGCTCCAACCTTTGACGAAACTTTTCTGGCTCCCAGCCCGGAAAATACTTCTCCGCACATGGTTGGCTCCAAAAATGTCGCTGACTTGTCGGGCAAATGCCTCAACCAAAGGCTGATGACACCTCGAGCTTTCTGGTCTGCCAGCTGAGAGTACCACGAAAGCATCGACCGACAAGGATTTGGGATCTTGAGTTCTGCGCAACGAGAAAAATCAGCACCCCTTCTCGCAAGAAAATGTACATGGATTAACGTTGAGCCCACCAGGCAAACTGTTGACAATCTCTGAAAGTATAGCAGGTCTCTGCCCAGAACCAACAACGCGGCCACCCTTGTTTGATGGTTTCTGGACCAACGGCAAATGATACACAAATAGGCAAAACCTCACCAAAACAAACACTTTGGCCCATCTGAAATGAAGCTAACCCTACCATTCAAACGGGTGGCGGGGCATAGTTGGCACCAATGCAAATAACATGTTTGCATATGTTTGGCCGAAAAGAGTTGGGGCCGCTTCAGAAACTTAAAGCGATGCTGCCCGAGCTCTTCATCTACATTGCTGCTGATGAAATTCATCCAGCCACAAACTTTCTACGAAAGAGATCTAGTGAATCTAGTGAGCACAAGGTGTTTCAGCCATTTATTTGGCAAACTGCTTCAAACATCGCCGGAGATCGTCTGGCTCGTCTGGAAAATATTTCATTGCGCATGAACAGGTGCAACAGAGTCGCTGACTCGTCGGTCAAATGCTTCATCCAAACTTCAGCCGATGGCGGCAGGAAAGAGAATACTCTCCCGTTCTCCTCCCCGATGCTGCAAGGTCCTCCAGGTGCAGCCAGCAGTTCAAGGCAGAGTTTAGGCATGCAGCCATCATGGAACGTGTTTTTGTTGTTTGTTTTCTTGTGTTGTTGTGGCCGTTGCTGTGGCTGTTGTTGGTAGCAGTTGTGTTCTTGTTGTTATTTCTGTTGTTCTCATTGCACAATTTGATGTTGCGTGTCGTTGTTGTTCTTATTGCTATATTGCTACTGTGCTCGCTCTCGTTGCCGTTGTTATTTTTGGCGTTAGTATTGTTCATGTTGTTGTTGCTGCTGACATCCAGGCGTCTTTGTGCGCAGTTCTTGTTGGCTTATCTGCAACTCCAGCCTCCTCCTCCTCCCCCGCTTCCTGAATCACGGTTCCTACCTCTCTCTACTATGTTTGCGCAGGTTTCGTTGTCTTTCTGAGTTTGCTTCAAACAGTTTTCGGACTTGTCTTACATTGCCTTACAAGGGTTAACATGCCAGATCGTCTGGTCTTTACAGTCCGCTCCGCGCGGGAACGATTTGCGTTTCGGCTGATTCACATGATTGTCCTATGGTCAGAAGTTCTATGCCAGCCCGTGTCAGTTGAACACTTCCCACAGCATGGCTTCTCTGGCGAAGTCGAAGAAAAACGCCAACGTAAAAGGCAGTTGAGCAGCTGCTCCTGTCGGTGGCCAATTCCACTCGCAGTGCTGTGGCATGGCAAATGCAAATCCATCCCAGATTGATCTCGAATCTTGAGTTTGCTTATCAAGAACTTCACGTATCACTACCATGTTGAATCAGTACAACTTCAATTCTGCATGCATTTCGACCTGCCATGGCTAAGAAAGAGGAGTGGGCACATCCATTCTGATGGCACTAGTGAACCAAGTTTGCAGATGCTCCGGCTATGCGGTGCAGGTTTGACAGAAGTGCAGGTTTGACAAAACTCATTCCCCCAGATTAAGCTCACACGAAAGGGATTTGGAAAAAGAAACACTGCAGCATGTGCGGTTAGAAATGCTGTTTCAAAAAAGAATTGTCCTTGTTCACAGTGTGAAGCACAGTGTGAAGCCCTCTGCTTCAAGCGCTTGCTCACGAGTTCCGCAGCTAGCACCGAACAATCCAGCCATGGCGAACAGGGATGCTGTCGCTCCATATCAGCACTGAAGCGCAGAGGGCCCAATTGCTTCTCAGCACTCCTACTCACTTGCCTCTCACCTTCGAAGCGAAATGGTTCCCACACGATCCTTGGTCAACAGTTGAAGTGATTTTGACATGCCTGTACTGAGTTTACATATGTTTACATGATGACATGAATCTGCCTGCTCAACCATCCTCAAACGGCTGCAGTTCCATGCAAACAGTTCGTACGTGCAAAACATCGAATCGCCTCATGATCTACGTCACTCTCTACTCCCTGTACCATCGGTTCTGTGAAAAAGCTTCCGCATCAGAAGAAAGCACACGTCATCCAAATTCCCCTCAGCGTAGTCTCATCTGCAAAAACTTCCCGCACATCTTTGCCACATCTGTCACTTCATTTCTTCGCCAACTATTTGAGCTGTTGCAAGATGCAACAGCTCAAATAGTGGGAGCTTGAATTCATCGAACTTAAATCGCACACCAAGTTTGGAGCGTAGTTCAGTGAAGGTGGCAATTCAGGCAATGCAAGGTATGGCCTCGCCAATGGAAAAAGTGTGCTTATAAAGATATCCATAGCACAAAAACATGCAAAAACCATATAGGCCTCCATGGCTCAGTTCCCATTGGTAAGGTTGAGAACGTGAGTAACCAAGATTTCCTGGCTTTACTAAATAGTTTGTGATTTTGCTTCCCCTGGGATCTCACAGTCATTCTAATTTCCATCCCTAATTTGCAAATCATGGACATCCTCAAGGATGTTGATACTGTCGGTCGATCGCTTCAAGAGCCCCTAGTCACAACCCTTGCAACAACAATCACCCACAAATTGGTGGAAGAATTTGTGCACAATAAGTTCAAGGACAACATGCCGCAATACTCACTTCCTTTGCCAGTTGTCTTGTTCACATTTTGAGTCTGTCGTTCAACCAGCTAATCCTGGATAGGAAAGCTGGTGGGTGAGCGACAATTCGACCACCCAGCTCAACCTGACTTGCCATTAGACTATCCCTCACCTTTCCTTCTGCAAACATTTGCAGTCAAATGAAAGCTGAAAGTTGGGTTCCGGCAAGAGAACTTCCCACACCAATAATGAAAGCTGCAAACGCGTATGATATAGGTCCTCCTGCCAAATGGCGGATATAAACTAAAGACCGACTTGCTGCTTTATCAATGGGTTTTTCACATTATATGTGGATCCGCTATCCAGGACAGCCAACGAAAGGATGTTCTGCGAGGTGGCAACCACGGTTCACCTTGCACTTGACATTAGTCCCTTCTTCCGAAGCTGACTCCCTTCAAGTTACCTAAAGAGATTGGATGTTTATCTAGATAAACATCTGCTTCTTGTGACTCTGTTTTCCCACCTCTGGTGATCAACGGATGTGAAGAGCCCCAAAACTTTGCTTCTGTCGAGCTTGTGAAACTCTATCTGACTATGCTGGATGGCCTCAGGGTGCCTCAGAGACTGGTGGGATTCAGGTGGGCCTTGTGTGTGTCTCGGTGTGCAAACCGTCCCATCTGTTGTGACAACAACTCCTCTCCCTTACTGCAGACTTGCATGCTTGCCGAGCAAAGAAATCCATTGTGAAATCAAACACCACTTGGTATTGAGAATCTCTGGTGAGGTTCTGCCAACTCTTTACGCTCACTCATGAATTTGTGAACGAAAGTCTGTTGCATATTCTGTTCTAAACTCTGCCATGTTGCAAGAATTCCCAACTGTCAGAGCTGGTCCCTGGTGATCTTATATCATAGTAAGGCAACTCACTTCCTGCAAATGTTGGAAGCAGGACAGGTTCATGCAATGCAACCAACATCACAAAAGCCATCACATTTTATCTAAAAAATATCTCCAGGAACTCTCTTCCAAACTACTGCATCTCACCTGTTGATCAAATCTATAAGCGGTTGCTCTGTGAGATTGTGGGGTTTTGCGCATCACACTTGAATACACAAGACGGCTGTCGACAGGTGGATACGCACTTTGAACCTGGTACTTGGGTTCCTGCACAGCCAAGCTGTCAAGCTTGTCCTGGCCAGGACACGAGACACAGCGGGAAACGAGACTTGAAATGCTCTGCAATTTTAGCAAAGACTCAATTCTCTATACTATAAATATGTTCGAGTTTCATGAAGGTTTGATCGTATATGTGAGATCGAATCCTTCTAAATGCTTCTCTGACTCCCACATCTTCTCCATCAAAACTAAACTGCAAATTAGAGAACCGGCCCCTGTGACTGTTTCCCTTGCCTTCCAGGGCACGACATGATCAAGTCATTCGGCACAAAGTGGTGATCTTGTGCGTTGTGGTGTTGCCCTTTCGCCACTTGCTTCCTGAGAAATGTTCACCAAAACCATTGATGACCAGAATCTGTTACACAATCTTGGTTGCACAGTTCCTGCTTGGTTCCTGAAAAACTAATGGATGACTGATTAAGCACCGGTTGTCCATTCACAGTTGATGACCAGCCAAGATGTTGCGCAACCAACCCCCCCAGCTTGGCTTCATGGCGCACACGGAATGTACGCGTGAACATGTCTTTACTTCTAGATCTGTGTTGGTTGGTTCATGATCGAATCATGTTGCCATATGCAAACATTCAGAGTCTGCACGCACTGGGCATTTCCTTGTGTCTTACTAAGAGATTGGAAGTTGAAGGCTGCAAGGTTGTGGCGTTGAAAAATGTTCAATTCACAAAAGCAAATCAAAGGTCGCGGTGCAAACGCCACTCGAAAATTGATTGTCATAATCATCCACAACATCCACATAACATGCATCACATTTGAATGATGGCACCATCCCACTATGGGCCATGGATGGCCATGCGACCATGGATGGTCATGGCATCTGAGCGCCCGAACTGGAAGCTTTCTGTCGGAATGTCGGCATGGATCTGCCACGGCAATCTGTGAGGCGCTGGAGAAACGATCGAAGTGCTGAACTGTGGAGAGGAGTTGGCACCGGTAGAATCAAACATATAATCGCAGTGTGATATGCAATGTAAGACATAAAAAGAGAATATAAATTAACCAGAATTAAACATGTAAAAAATGAATAGAAATTTGGCGCTGAAGATTGTTGAAGAGTATCCCACAGCAGTGCATGTAATAGTTCGACATGTTTGGACCATGGTGGTCAGTATACAGGTGTTGGTCTGGTTTGCATGGCGAACCTTCCCCATTGCGCTTGTAAGACCTGGTACCGAGGGCAAAGCTCAAGGCCCATCGTTTATATTTGCAAACTTGGCCAAGCGTTGCTGAGTTCTGGGAGGATACCGTCCATCAACTTCAACAAAGTCTTGAGTCCGAGACCTAAACCTACTCAGAAAAGGTATGGTTCGCCAACATTAGCACGCGCAACTCACCAGTTGCAAGCCCTTGTACGGTGCAACTTGCTGGCCTGTGAGCTTGCTCGGATGACCCATTGAGCCTGGCGTTCAGTGACACTCTAAGTCAGCACGAGTCCCAACATCTCACCCCTTGGGTTGTCCATGACTTCGCATGTGAACAGGTTCTGCTGGTGCATATTCCTTCTTCTTCGCACCAGCGTGCAATTTCCGGAAATCTGTACATGTGTAACGCCCATCGAAGCGCTGGCTTGCTACCTGGCACTAGGGGAACTAGAAGGAACAGTCCGCGCCATTCAACCAAGGTCCCTTCCTAACTGTTGGACCATGGTCAAACACTGGGAGGGGACCTTGGTTGAATGGCATGGACAACTTCTGAGCCCCATTTCTCATCTCATTTCCAGATGAAAGTGTCGAAAACCTTGCTATAGATGTTGCTCGCGCTGCGCTGACATTTGTTGATCTCGCGCTTCTCACGGAGCCAGCAATTGTTCCTGGATCCTGCGTGTGGGCCGGCATGATCTTTTGAGAACTGCCAAACAAAGCAGTAGCAAGAGGGTTCGTCGTGGCATTTGCGGGCGCAATGCCAGACTGTATCCTGCTGCCCCTGATAGTCATTAACTCCGTTGATATTGATGCCACCGTTGTTCGTGTAGCAGTTCACATACTGATGCATGTCAAAGTAGTCCAAGTAGTTGTTGAAGCCCGCTTTGGTCAAGTTCGTATTTGCACGTCCTTCAGTTTCATTCCTGCCATTCCTACGCAACGATGAGGTGCCGGAAGCATAGCACAAAAGCCACGCAACACAGAAGAGCACGCGAGCAGGGGCCATGCTGTCTTGCTACAGGTGAGAGCTACAGGAATAAACAAGGTTTGTCTTGAGCCATGTCTTCCCAAACATCAGTAAAACACGCAATTCTCTGTGGAGGTTGTAGGCTACTGCGATTACACTGGTCACTGGGGAAAAGACGACAAATATGGACCATTCTTGGGTGTGCAGGAAGGGTGCAGCTAGCATGTAGGTTCCATTGCCTGAACCGCCCGGACATGTTTGCTATACCCTTCCACCAACGGTTTCCCAAATCATATGCCTGTTGTTGCTCTGAATTGTTGCGGCGGTTTTATTGCTCTTGTTTATGCAGTTGTACCTCTGGCGACGCCGCCCATCACTGCCTGGCGCATCTCAACTTCAGGAGCCATCAGGGACTGCGGCGTTTCTAACCTCGGGGATTGCCAGACTGCTCGTTGACCATGGGAAAAGTAGATGTCTAAGCAAATAAAAAGCTGGACGTTTATAGAACATCATCCATAAAGCATCAGTTTGGTTATAGCAACTTGGGCAGAAGCGTAACAAAGATCGCTAGGCCATGGCCCTTCTGTTAGGCCTGCTGGAGCCGGTTCTGCATAGCACCCTCACACATCACGGATTGTGCTGCCCCTGAAACTTCCTTCAATGATTGCTGGTGGATTCAGCTATGAACAAATAAATGATCAACAGCTTGTGATCAAACTGGTGGGCTATGGATCTCGCACTAGCAAGGAAACTACCAATGGTAAGGGGGTCACACACAGGCCCATATGTTCTTTGATTCCGAAGCATCACTATGACTACATGATCATATTGAACACTCAGTCCTTGGGAAAATTTTGAGGCTCATCCAAGCCTCTCAGACAGCTACAGTATTGATCTGAAGCAACATGAAGAAAGTCATGCTGTGAGTACACGGTGTGGCTCTCCATCCGCAACTATTTCACTGGAAGAATGCTCCATGAATGCTTCCATGGTTGACTGGCATTCCTACAAACATATATCATCACCCCTTACCAGGAAATGTCAGGATTTGATAGCATTGCCTTTATCAAACCAACCAACTATAGCAGATTATAAGTTGGATCGCTGGCGATACCACTGGCAAGCCGCCGGTAACCCGTGGCGCAGGTTTGTTCCACCAGAAATGACAGCGGATTTGTGAGAATGATTTGGGTCAAGCTTAAAAATGTTTGGGTTGTGTGAATGTCTCAAGACTCCAACAACCAACAACTGCTTGTCACGGCAAAGTATCCGAAAGGCGAAGCAGCCAAGCCCAACCAAACTCAAACCCAGGCCTGAGCGCGTCCCTGAGAGCAATACGAACGGCATCAGCTCCGCCGGCATCTGGCGTTTACCCACTCATCAGCAAGGGCACCTGTCGGTTTTGAACAACTATCAGGGTTACATGTCAAAACTAGACAGCAGAAACGGCAACAAGCACTCGTGATTCATGTTGTTTCCTAACCATGGTCATCAATGACGGTTGCCCATGAGCAGGATTTTTTCGGCTGCAAATCGGCCCGACGCATCTACCAACCAGTCTTTGTGGCAGTTTGGTGAAGTGTGCGAGACGCCACGGATTGTCCCATGACTTCTGTGATCCCTGCACTTGGTGCCCGATCACCGCAACCGATAAGTTAAATGATAAGGAAACTGCGGAGCTGCTCCAGCAGAACTCTGAAATCATCAACCGAGTGTTTTCTGAGGCCGGTGGCCTAAGAATCATCGGAACAATCACTGTACAAATGCCAATTCCTTCAGTCCCTTAACTGAAAAATGGCTGGATCCCGCCATAACTCTTTGGAGCCTTGCCAAGTGGGACAAACGCTTGAAGGAATGGTGGCGTAGGGGGTGTTTCCGTCGTCAATCATTTGAAAGGCCCGCATCGTTGCTCCAATTCCCAAGCCTTCACATCTGGACGCCCATTGCCCTGAGAGTTCGTCAGTGAATCCAAGGGATCCGGACTCGCCATGAGATCGGAGGATGTGACTTCGCCTCTGGCTGAGACAAAATTCCTGAGCCTCGCCGAGGGTGAACCACAGATCGCTCTGGTAGTGTCCATGTGTGCTTCCAACGAAATCAAAGAAGGCATACAAAGAAACCAACCTTCTGAAGCAATATTGTCTCTGAAACCTGCCATCATGACGGTACCATCCAATCGTCTGTAGCTCGACGATATTGTTCGTCCATCCTGATTTGACGTATCCGAAGGCGAGATAGAGACCCTTGCCGCAGTGGTTCTCGATCTTGTAGCACTCTATCCCTGAGCCTGAGCTTAGACCGAAAAGGCCGGCAATGGCAACAAGTGCTTGCCACGCTCCCATGCTTCAAAGAAGGCTGGGGGTTTTCTGCGGGGTCTGGGCAAAAAACTGCTGTTGAAACATGTCCGTTCCCCTGTGCAACTGCAGTCTCAGCACAATCTGGAAATTCCATGTTCAAATCCACGATGCAGTGGCTATGGTTAATATTGTTGACACTGGTGATGATTCATATTGGTCGACAACAACTGTCTCCATTGATTCTGGTGGTTCGCTCACAGAAAGTTCGCAGGATGTATACTATATTGATACTACACTACTCATCAAATACTAATTCCCTAATGAATCAATCTTTTTGAGAGGCAAGTTTGCATGGCAGTGGGGGGCAACATTAACCAGCCCAAAAAACGCTAGTAATGTGACATTTCAACAGCCTCATGTTCAAATGATTGGCATGCCAGGTTCCCCACTTAACCAGCATCAAGCATCGCTTCCCTTCCATCAGTCAATAATGAACCATTATCATTCACTATGCTTAATTATTCACTATCAACCACTAAATAGTCAATCATGAATTATCATTCACTATCAACCATTAACGTCAATGGCTAATAAGTCATCATAGTACATAATAATGGTCAACCGCTATTGCCCATTCTGAATCGTTGACCATCCATCAACATCGACCAGCAAAGCAAGGATTGCGGCTTGGCGGTGGCAAATCTGGGCGTTGGCACCAAGTTTCAGTCAGGCTCCGTAGCCAATGGTCAAGGGCACAGCCTTAAGCCAGCTGGGAGGGATTGAGAAAGAAGCATGGTATTCATAGTGGTGTGAATGCTAGTACCCTCAGTTCGAGTAAGCTGAAGTTAGAAAATTCACCACTTATGGATGGTTTACCCGTAAGACTTGTGGTGTTTAGCTACCAGGTTCGTATTTCAAAGGGTAGTGTAGTTGTGCTCTTCATTTCGATGCCATACTTAAGACTCAGCAATACAAAGGAATGTTTGCCCTGATGGTACCAGGTCTGAATATATCTTATAGTGGTTTCTGTGATGATTCAATTGTTGTTGGTCACTATATGGACACTTTTCATCAGCAGCACAGGTCTGGTTGGGCCGCATTGGTATAAACATACCAGAGTTATGATTAGCAACAATTGAATGGTTAGCAACAATTCTTAATCAACAACGGTCAACAACCACAGGAAAATGAGAATAGCTGAAATTCATTCATGATGACAAGTAAGAGCAGTTGCGGATGGCGTTTGACCCACTGGTACGCACATTGCCAGCAGTAGAAACGATCGTGGCTGTAGAACCTCTGTGATTCATCTTCACTCGTTCATTCGCTTGCTGGTTGACATTGACATGATAAAAATTTGGACAATGGCAAATCAGAATGTTTTGGTTGTGAATGTCTCAAGGCTCCAACAACCAACAACTGCTTGTCACGGCAAAGTATCCGAAAGGCGAAGCAGCCAAGCCCAACAACCAAACTCAAAAGCAGCAAAGGGCGTTCCTGAGAGCAATACGAACGGCTTCAGCTCCGCCGGCATCTGGCGTTTACCCACTCATCAGCAAGGGCACCTGTCGGTTTTGAACAACTATCAGGGTTACATGTCAAAACTAGACAGCAGAAACGGCAACAAGCACTCGTGATTCATGTTGTTTCCTAACCATGGTCATCAATGACGATTGCCCATGAGCAGGATTTTTTCGGCTGCAAATCGGCCCGACGCATCTACCAACCAGTCTTTGTGGCAGGTTGGTGAAATGTGCGAGACACCACGGATTGTCCCGTGACTTCTGTGATCCCTGCACTTGGTGCCCGATCACCGCAACCGATAACTTAAATGATAAGGAAACTGCGGAGCTGCTCCAGCAGAACTCTGGAATCATCAACCGAGTGTTTTCTGAGGCCGGTGGCCTAAGAATCATCGGAACAATCACTGTACAAATGCCAATTCCTTCAGTCCCTTAACTGAAAAATGGCTGGATCCCGCCATAACTCTGGAATCAAGGCAACAAAGGCTCTGACTCCTCAGCGTCCGGACCACTTTGGGGTTCTTCAACTGACCAACCTGTCTCTGGATGGTACACAAAAACAGCCAACGGATGAGTAGCGTTGATGACCTGCTCCACATCGGCGCTGTTGGGGTCGAGGGGCTGGTGGCTCACTTCAAGAACTGGGGCCGGGGTGGCATTGGAGCCTTGCCAAGTGGGACAAACGCTTGAAGGAATGGTGGCGTAGGGGGTGTTTCCGTCGTCAATCATTTGAAAGGCCCGCATCGTTGCTCCAATTCCCAAGCCTTCACATCTGGACGCCCATTGCCCTGAGAGTTCGTCAGTGAATCCAAGGGATCCGGACTCGCCATGCCATCATGACGGTACCATCCAATCGTCTGTAGCTCGACGATATTGTTCGTCCATCCTGATTTGACGTATCCGAAGGCGAGATAGAGACCCTTGCCGCAGTGGTTCTCGATCTTGTAGCACTCTATCCCTGAGCCTGAGCTTAGACCGAAAAGGCCGGCAATGGCAACAAGTGCTTGCCACGCTCCCATGCTTCAAAGAAGGCTGGGGGTTTTCTGCGGGGTCTGGGCAAAAAACTGCTGTTGAAACATGTCCGTTCCCCTGCGCAACTGCAGTCTCAGCACAATCTGGAAATTCCATGTTCAAATCCACGATGCAGTGGCTATGGTTAATATTGTTGACACTGGTGATGATTCATATTGGTCGACAACAACTGTCTCCATTGATTCTGGTGGTTCGCTCACAGAAAGTTCGCAGGATGTATACTATATTGATACTACACTACTCATCAAATACTAATTCCCTAATGAATCAATCTTTTTGAGGGCCAAGTTTGCATGGCAGTGGGGGGCAACATTAACCAGCCCAAAAAACGCTAGTAATGTGACATTTCAACGGCAACCAGCCATCATGTTCAAATGATTGGCATGCCAGGTTCCCCACTTAACCAGCATCAAGCATCGCTTCCCTTCCATCAGTCAATAATGAACCATTATCATTCACTATGCTTAATTAGTCACTATCAACCACTGAATAGTCAATCATAAATAGTCATTCACTATCAACCGTTAACGTTAATGGCTAATAACTAATCAGAGTGCATAATAATGGTCAACCGCTATTGCCCATTCTGAATCGTTGACCATCCATCGACACCGACCAGCAAAGCAAGGATTGCGGCTGGGCGGTGGCAAATCTGGGCGTTGGCACCAAGTTTCAGTCAGGCTCCGTAGCCAATGGTCAAGGGCACAGCCTTAAGCCAGCTGGGAGGGATTGAGAAAGAAGCATGGTATTCATAGTGGTGTGAATGCTAGTACCCTCAGTTCGGGTAAGCTGAAAGTGGAAAATTCACCACTTATAGATGGTTTACCCGTAAGACTTGTGGTGTTTAGCTACCAGGTTCGTATTTCAAAGCTTAGTTGTGCTCTTCATTTCGATGCCATACTTAAGACTCAGCAATAAAAAGGAATGTTTGCCCTGATGATACCAGGTCTGAATATATCTTATAGTGGTCTCTGCAATGATTCAATTGTTGTTGGTCACTATATGGACACTTTTCATCAGCAGCATAAGTCTGGTTGGGCCGCATTGCTATAAACATACCAGAGTTATGATTGGCAACAATTGAATGGTCAGCAACAATTCTTAATCAACAACGGTCAACAACCACAGGAAAATGAGAATAGCTGAAATTCATTCATGATGACGAATAAGAGCAGTTGCGGATGGCGTTTGGCCCACTGGTACGCACATTACCAGCAGTAGAAACGATCGTGGCTGTAGAACCTCTATGATTCATCTTCACTCGTTCATTCGCTTGCTGGTTGACATTGACATGACAAAAATTCGGACAATGAAAACCTACATAAAAAGATATCATGCGAATTTGTGAGAATGATTTGGTCTAAGAATCAGAATGTTTCGCTTGTGAATGTCTCAAGACTCCAACAACTAACAACCGCTTGTCACGGCAACGTATCCGAGAAGCTAAGCAGCCAAGCCCAACAACCAAACTCAAACCCAGCCCCGAGGGGAGTTCCTGAGAGCAATACTAATGGATTCAGCTCCGCCGGCATCTGGCGTTTACCCACTCATCAGCAAGGGCACCTGTCGGTTTTGAACAGCTATCAGGATTACATGTCAAAACTAGACAGCAGAAACGGCAACAAGCACTCGTGATTCATGTTGTTTCCTACCCATGGTCATCATAGCGATTGCCCATGAGCAGGATTTTTTCGGCTGCAAATCGGCCCGACGCATCTACCAACCAGTCTTTGTGGCAGGTTGGTGAAGTGTGCGAAACACCACGGATTGTCCCGTGACTACTGTGATCCGCACTTGGTGCCCGATCACCGCAACCGATAAATTAAATGATAAGGAAACTGCGGAGCTGCTCCAGCAGAACTCTGAAATCATCAACCGAGTGTTTTCTGAGGCCGGTGGCCTAAGAATCATCGGAACAATCACTGTACAAATGCCAATTCCTTCAGTCCCTTAACTGAAAAATGGCTGGATCCCGCCATAACTCTGGAATCAAGGCAACAAAGGCTCTGACTCCTCAGCGTCCGGACCACTTTGGGGTTCTTCAACTGACCAACCCGTCTCTGGATGGTACACAAAAACAGCCAACGGATGAGTAGCGTTGATGACCTGCTCCACATCGGTGCTGTTGGGGTCGAGGGCTGGTGGCTCACTTCAAGAACTGGGGCCGGGGTGGCATTGGAGCCTTGCCAAGTGGGACAAACGCTTGAAGGAATGGTGGCGTAGGGGGTGTTTCCGTCGTCAATCATTTGAAAGGCCCGCATCGTTGCTCCAATTCCCAAGCCTTCACATCTGGACGCCCATTGCCCTGAGAGTTCGTCAGTGAATCCAAGGGATCCGGACTCGCCATGAGATCGGAGGATGTGACTTCGCCTCTGGCTGAGACAAAATTCCTGAGCCTCGCCGAGGGTGAACCACAGATCGCTCTGGTAGTGTCCATGTGTGCTTCCAACGAAATCAAAGAAGGCATACAAAGAAACCAACCTTCTGAAGCAATATTGTCTCTGAAACCTGCCATCATGACGGTACCATCCAATCGTCTGTAGCTCGACGATATTGTTCGTCCATCCTGATTTGACGTATCCGAAGGCGAGATAGAGACCCTTGCCGCACTGGTTCTCGATCTTGTAGCACTCGATCCCTGAGCCTGAGCTTAGACCGAAAAGGCCGGCAATGGCAACAAGTGCTTGCCACGCTCCCATGCTTCAAAGAAGGCTGGGGGTTTTCTGCGGGGTCTGGGCAAAAAACTGCTGTTGAAACATGTCCGTTCCCCTGTGCAACTGCAGTCTCAGCACAATCTGGAAATTCCATGTTCAAATCCACGATGCAGTGGCTATGGTTAATATTGTTGACACTGGTGATGATTCATATTGGTCGACAACAACTGTCTCCATTGATTCTGGTGGTTCGCTCACAGAAAGTTCGCAGGATGTATACTATATTGATACTACACTACTCATCAAATACTAATTCCCTAATGAATCAATCTTTTTGAGAGGCAAGTTTGCATGGCAGTGGGGGGCAACATTAACCAGCCCAAAAAACGCTAGTAATGTGACATTTCAACAGCCTCATGTTCAAATGATTGGCATGCCAGGTTCCCCACTTAACCAGCATCAAGCATCGCTTCCCTTCCATCAGTCAATAATGAACCATTATCATTCACTATGCTTAATTATTCACTATCAACCACTAAATAGTCAATCATGAATTATCATTCACTATCAACCATTAACGTCAATGGCTAATAAGTCATCATAGTACATAATAATGGTCAACCGCTATTGCCCATTCTGAATCGTTGACCATCCATCAACATCGACCAGCAAAGCAAGGATTGCGGCTTGGCGGTGGCAAATCTGGGCGTTGGCACCAAGTTTCAGTCAGGCTCCGTAGCCAATGGTCAAGGGCACAGCCTTAAGCCAGCTGGGAGGGATTGAGAAAGAAGCATGGTATTCATAGTGGTGTGAATGCTAGTACCCTCAGTTCGAGTAAGCTGAAGTTAGAAAATTCACCACTTATGGATGGTTTACCCGTAAGACTTGTGGTGTTTAGCTACCAGGTTCGTATTTCAAAGGGTAGTGTAGTTGTGCTCTTCATTTCGATGCCATACTTAAGACTCAGCAATACAAAGGAATGTTTGCCCTGATGGTACCAGGTCTGAATATATCTTATAGTGGTTTCTGTGATGATTCAATTGTTGTTGGTCACTATATGGACACTTTTCATCAGCAGCACAGGTCTGGTTGGGCCGCATTGGTATAAACATACCAGAGTTATGATTAGCAACAATTGAATGGTTAGCAACAATTCTTAATCAACAACGGTCAACAACCACAGGAAAATGAGAATAGCTGAAATTCATTCATGATGACAAGTAAGAGCAGTTGCGGATGGCGTTTGACCCACTGGTACGCACATTGCCAGCAGTAGAAACGATCGTGGCTGTAGAACCTCTGTGATTCATCTTCACTCGTTCATTCGCTTGCTGGTTGACATTGACATGATAAAAATTTGGACAATGGCAAATCAGAATGTTTTGGTTGTGAATGTCTCAAGGCTCCAACAACCAACAACTGCTTGTCACGGCAAAGTATCCGAAAGGCGAAGCAGCCAAGCCCAACAACCAAACTCAAACCCAGCCCCGAGGGGAGTTCCTGAGAGCAATACTAATGGATTCAGCTCCGCCGGCATCTGGCGTTTACCCACTCATCAGCAAGGGCACCTGTCGGTTTTGAACAGCTATCAGGATTACATGTCAAAACTAGACAGCAGAAACGGCAACAAGCACTCGTGATTCATGTTGTTTCCTAACCATGGTCATCATAGCGATTGCCCATGAGCAGGATTTTTTCGGCTGCAAATCGGCCCGACGCATCTACCAACCAGTCTTTGTGGCAGTTTGGTGAAGTGTGCGAGACGCCACGGATTGTCCCGTGACTTCTGTGATCCCTGCACTTGGTGCCCGATCACCGCAACCGATAAGTTAAATGATAAGGAAACTGCGGAGCTGCTCCAGCAGAACTCTGAAATCATCAACCGAGTGTTTTCTGAGGCCGGTGGCCTAAGAATCATCGGAACAATCACTGTACAAATGCCAATTCCTTCAGTCCCTTAACTGAAAAATGGCTGGATCCCGCCATAACTCTGGAATCAAGGCAACAAAGGCTCTGACTCCTCAGCGTCCGGACCACTTTGGGGTTCTTCAACTGACCAACCCGTCTCTGGATGGTACACAAAAACAGCCAACGGATGAGTAGCGTTGATGACCTGCTCCACATCGGTGCTGTTGGGGTCGAGGGGCTGGTGGCTCACTTCAAGAACTGGGGCCGGGGTGGCATTGGAGCCTTGCCAAGTGGGACAAACGCTTGAAGGAATAGCGGCGTAGGGGGTGTTTCCGTTGTCAATCATTTGAAAGGCCCGCATCGTTGCTCCAATTCCCAAGCCTTCACATCTGGACGCCCATCGCCCTGAAAGCGGGGTGGCATTGGAGCCTTGCCAAGTGGGACAAACGCTTGAAGGAATAGCGGCGTAGGGGGTGTTTCCGTTGTCAATCATTTGAAAGGCCCGCATCGTTGCTCCAATTCCCAAGCCTTCACATCTGGACGCCCATCGCCCTGAAAGTTCATCAGTGAATCCAAGGGATCCGGACTCGCCATGAGATCGGAGGATGTGACTTCGCCGCTGGCTGAGACAAAATTCCTGAGCCTCGCCAAGGGTGAACCACAGATCGCTCTGGTAGTGTCCATGTGTGCTTCCAACGAAATCAAAGAAGGCATACAAAGAAACTAACCTTCTGAAGCAATATTGTCTCTGAAACCTACCATCATGACGGTACCATCCAATCGTCTGTAGCTCGACGATATTGTTCGTCCATCCTGATTTGACGTATCCGAAGGCGAGATAGAGACCCTTGCCGCACTGGTTCTCGATCTTGTAGCACTCGATCCCTGAGCCTGAGCTTAGACCGAAAAGGCCGGCAATCGCAACAAGTGCTTGCCACGCTCCCATGCTTCAAAGAAGGCTGGAGGTTTTCTGCTGCTGTTCTTTGACGAGTATGGGTGCACGCAGCCACACTCAGACCTGCCTATTTGCACTCATGAAGAGCACTGCGAAGTTGATTGGAAGGCTCAAAGCAGTCAATAGGCCAGCCAAAACGTTTTAGTAAAACATCATCTGGGATACCAAAATCAGTGTGTTGCCAGTAGTGTGACCAGGGTGGGTCAACAACCCCACAAAGCCTACAAGCAGCTTCACCGAAGATACCATCTTGCGTTGCCCTAAGCAGTTGACTTTTCACAGCACCAATGCTGATAGCAAGGTTGCCATAGTCAGCCTTGCTCCAGTGACGAACCTTCTGAATCCGTTGCTTCGAATAGCCAGGGATGATCTCACCATTGAACTCATGACGTGAGGAAACATGCAAATCTTGATAGGCCTTCCATCTACAAGATTCCCTAATTTCATGAGAGATTTTCTTCCAGAGATTGTCGTGCACAGTGTCCTGGAGCCTAAATTCATATTGTATATCATCATGTATCCATTTATCCATGTGCTTGTACCATCCATAGTGATAAAGGTCGTGCTCAACCGCCTCATCCAGTACATCAGGTCTTTCTCTTAAACCTAAGGAAGCAAGATAACGAGATCTCTGCGCGAGGATGCGAATACGCCTCAGCAGCAAGGCTGGCCTCCACTCCATGTGGGCGCCTCCAATGATAGTGCGTAACTCAGGAACAGCCCATGTGAGCCTACCCGCACCTTTCCACATTCCTGCATTGTAAGAATTGAGAGACTTGATACCAGGGACAAAGCCGTGCCAGCCATACAGTGCTTTGCTCTTTGAAAAGATTCCGAGGTCAGACAAACGGTTGTTGTTTGAATTAGGCACTAATCTCACACGTTTGGCGGAAAGCTTAGCAGAAGCCAAACGACTACCACAATGCTGCTCAATGACCGCGTGAGTAGGAATGCCAATGATGACACCTAGCAACTCCATTGAAGAACTCCAACCTTCATGGACATAGATTGAACATTTCTGAGTCTTTGCTTCATTCTCGAGGAGACGGTATGCTCTGCTGCAGTCCCTCCAAGTGCTGCTGGAGGTTTTCTGCGGGGTCTGGGCCAAAAACTGCTGTTGAAACCCGTCCGTTCCCCTTTGCCACTTCAGTCTCAGCACGATCTGGAAATTCCATGTTCAAATTCACGATGCCGTGGCTATGGTGAATATTTGTTGACACTGGCGATGATTCATATTGGTCGACAACAACTGTCTCCATTGATTCCGGTGGTTCGGTCACAGAAATTTCGCAGAATGGATACTATATTGATACTACACTACTCATCAAATACTAATTCCCTAATGAATCAATCTTTTTGAAGGGCAAGTTTGATGGCAGTGGGGGGCAACATTAACCAGCATCAAGCAGGTTCCCCACTTAACCAGCATCAAGCATCGCTTCCCTTCCATCAGTCAGTAATGAACCATTATCATTCACTATGCTTAATTGGTCACTATCAACCACTGAATAGTCAATCATAAATAGTCATTCACTATCAACCGTTAACGTTAATGGCTAATAACTAATCAGAGTGCATAATAATGGTCAACCGCTATTGCCCATTCTGAATCGTTGACCATCCATCGACATCGACCAGCAAAGCAAGGATTGCGGCTTGGCGGTGGCAAATCTGGGCGTTGGCACCAAGTTTCAGTCAGGCTCCGTAGCCAATGGTCAAGGGCACAGCCTTAAGCCAGCTGGGAGGGATTGAGAAAGAAGCATGGTATTCATAGTGGTGTGAATGCTAGTACCCTCAGTTCGAGTAAGCTGAAAATGGAAAATTCACCACTTATAGATGGTTTACCCGTAAGACTTGTGGTGTTTAGCTACCAGGTTCGTATTTCAAAGCTTAGTTGTGCTCTTCATTTCGATGTCATACTTAAGACTCAGCAATAAAAAGGAATGTTTGCCCTGATGATACCAGGTCTGAATATATCTTAAAGTGGTCTCTGTGATGATTCAATTGTTGTTGGTCACTATATGGACACTTTTCATCAGCAGCACAAGTCTGGTTGGGCCGCATTGCTATAAACATACCAGAGTTATGATTGGCAACAATTGAATGGTCAGCAACAATTCTTAATCAACAACGGTCAACAACCACAGGAAAATGAGAATAGCTGAAATTCATTCATGATGACGAGTAAGAGCAGTTGCGGATGGCGTTTGACCCACTGGTACGCACATTGCCAGCAGTAGAAACGATCGTGGCTGTAGAACCTCTGTGATTCATCTTCACTCGTTCATTCGCTTGCTGGTTGATATTGACATGATAAAAATTTGGACAATGGCAAATCAGAATGTTTTGGTTGTGAATGTCTCAAGACTCCAACAACCAACAACTGCTTGTCACGGCAAAGTATCCGAAAGGCGAAGCAGCCAAGCCCAACAACCAAACTCAAAAGCAGCAAACGGCGTTCCTGAGAGCAATACTAATGGCTTCAGCTTGCCAAGCCCAACAACCAAACTCAAACCCAGCCCCGAGGGGAGTTCCTGAGAGCAATACTAATGGATTCAGCTTCGCCGGCATCTGGCGTTTACCCACTCATCAGCAAGGGCACCTGTCGGTTTTGAACAGCTGTCAGGATTACATGTCAAAACTAGACAGCAGAAACGGCAACAAGCACTCGTGATTCATGTGATTTCCCAACCATGGTCATCATAGCGATTGCCCATGAGCAGGATTTTTTCGGCTGCAAATCGGCCCGACGCATCTACCAACCAGTCTGTGTGGCAGGTTGGTGAAGTGTGCGAGACACCACGGATTGTCCCGTGACTTCTGTGATCCCTGCACTTGGTGCCCGGTCACCGCAACCGATAACTTAAATGGGAACAATCACTGTACAAATGCCAATTCCTAGCATTCATGAGCCAATAGAAAAAGAGACTTGAGGATACCCCTACTCAAAAAGGTAAACCCCCCTGACACGGAGCAAATGGGGGACAAAGGTGCACCGGATAACTACCCTTTATGGCGCATATCAACTTACTCTATCACTCTCCAATCCAAACAGTGACAGACCGCCGCAACGCAAAGCTTATCCGTTCATCATTCTCCATGTCCGTTTGAGTGTGTTTGTTGCCTGGACCTTAGTTCGTTTCGACAGCCGTTCCTGCTGCTTCAAAAGATCCCTTCCCGATGTTTGAGGCAGAACTCTCTTCTTGCTAGCTTTGAATGTGAAAAAATCTGCGAGGTTAGGCTGCGAGATCTTGAGAGCCAGCGGGCTACATGCCGAAATTCTGTGCTGATCTCATCAAACTTAGGCTTCAACGGGTCACATCGGAACAGGGGATAATCTTGGACCTCAGACGGGGCTAAGGCAGGAAGAAATTCGCAGCTGTCTCTCCACAATGTCCAAATGGTTAGGATCAGGATGGGGGGAGATCCAAGCACCATCGTGTGAGAGAAGCACAGATTGCAAAGCGCCCAATGAATGCAGTACTGTGGAGGCCCCCGTTGTGAAAGTCCGAAACTGGATAGATTGCAGAAGCCAAAACCGGCGACGCCTCGGTGCTCGAGTATGGCGTTTGCAGCCGCAAGAAAATGAAACGCCTAGATAGCAAGTAATGCGAGGATTTCGTGGGGCGCGCGTGTTATTGTGTGTCCCTTCAGGTCCTACTTCATCAAGAAATGGAAACTTTGAAGCGCCGCCGTGCTGACCTGAAGCGCCAGTGTAAAGATGCAGCCAAAGAACAAAAGAATTTAGCGGCCAAGCGCCGACGGATGATGAAGGCCAACTGCTGAAGACGTTTTGTCCGGTGAAGCAACAAGGTTGTTTGCTTTGTGCTGGTGAGTCCCTGGGTTTCGAATTTTGCAGTCGTGTCTGCAGTGTGCATTTTTCTTGACAATTGACCATTGCGGTTGCAGGCTGCCAAGAATTTGTCGGCAAGTGACTTGCAAGTGCTGCTGCAACGCGCGCAAGCATCGCAGGATCCTGCGCTAAGATTCAGGCGTTGTGATCATGCGCTGAGGGCTGGATATTGGCGATTTGCTTCAGGTGCAGGTGGGCTTCCTGCGGGTGTTGGCAAGGAACTTAAGTTCGGCCGCTGTGTGTTGTTTTTGGTTAGAAGTTTCAAAAAGCATGCGTTTAAGGTTTAGGGTTGGCTGTACTGTTTCAATTGGGCGTCGATCTTATTGTTTGGGCAGCTTGTTCGGAGTGCGTGTTTAGAATTGAATATCCATTGTTTCGTGTGATCAGGGCCGGACGCTGAGGAGTCAGAGCCTTTGTTGCCTTGATTCCAGAGTTGCGGCGAGAGCCATTTTTCAGTTGAGGGATTGAAGTTTTGGCTCCAGCATCCGCTCGGGGACAGCCCTGACTGGACGTGGACCTCGCTATCAGTGAGATAGTCTCCTGCCATGAAGTGCAAGCCCTGGGCTCAGCATGAAGCAGGCACAAAGAGTGAGTGGTGGCAGTGGACGAAATATAATGACTCCCTCAAGCTGGCTTGGTTCATTGAGCAATATCCACAAGATGCATAGGAAGAATCAGTCGAGCTTACGTGGACACATTTCGTACTGTGGTGTAACATGACCAGGCGAGCTTTGTTGACAGGAGACACTTTACCATTTGTTCCCAATATCCCTCTACTGTTGGATACTGTGCTGAAGAAACGCAGGCGTGCGACCAATAGGAACATCTTGAGGCACAAACTGCGGCAGTGTCGGCGGCAAAGGCGCGCTCGACGCAAATTGTTTGGCAAATGATAGCACTTTTCTATTTTTCTGATCAGTTGGAAGGAGGCTGCAACACCGAGAGCCCGCGATGGAAAAGGTTGAAGAAAGCTCCCAGCTGCCTGCTCATTGCTTGCGAAGTTATATGTCTGACCTAGGTTATTTGCATTTAGTGCTTATCGCGTTAGACAGTGACGTTCGAATGAAGCTTGTGTTTGGTTTCTGGCTAATACTTCGGAGATAGGGTCACTGCGAATCAAGCTGTTATGTTGTGGCCTTTGGCTCAGATCAAACAGAAGTCTATTCGTTACACCCCAGGGTGGGCCGTGAAATTCCGTGTTGGATTGTTCTGCCTTTTTCAATTCTCTGCCCATCATTCATGATTTGTGACTTAGATATTATCTAGGTTGTCCCTTTGACCCTGTGCTGCAGTTTTCCATTCAATTTCAGTTGGGTCTTGCCTACCTTGTAGCGTCTTCGTAGGGTATTTAACAAGGTGGAACTGGTTTTCTATACCAACTCTCGAGCCGGTCTCTAGGCGTGATCTTCGGGTACAGACCTGTTGATCTTGCCTCATGGTACCGTCGCCTGCGTAAGGAGCTGGAGAGGGCACTGGAAGTTATGCAGTGGTGTCACCCTTGGCAACATCTTGCGTGGGCTTCCAAGGCAGTATGGAGGCGATGGACTAGACAAACGACGGGCAACTACTATTGGTGGTTAAGATTCCATCACCAGCGTGACTGTCATGGAGCTTGGAAAGGCTTTTTGAGATGGCTCAAAACCACCAGGAAGGCATTGAAGGCAGGAAGAACCATTCCAAAACCTGGGACCATGTCAGCGAAACAGAGGAGACGACGAGCAAGAAAGAGAAGGCGGAAAAGATTGCGGCTCAGAACTGCGAAACGCCTACGAAGGAGAAGATCAGCAGCGTAGGCACCTGGCAAATGTTAGAGGAGACCCGTCCCCCAAGTATTTTCTGTACATTGTCCTTCTCTCTGTTTTGTGGCCGTGGGCAACACGAGTCATGTTCCCCACCACCACTCAACAGAGGTAGTGGCTGTGGCAGTTCTGCTGAAGACAAAAAGAAGGCGTTTCCTACACAGTTTCATTACGCTTAGAGTAGAACCATGTCATTAACCTTCTGCGTAATGGATGGTAGCATGTAGTTTTTTCTCTTCGCTTCTTGAGTGGAAGCTTTTCCCTACTCAGTTTGTTGTGCATGGAAGAACTGTCGTGTCCGTGCAGCATCCCGCAGACTGGCTCCTGCACTTTAGTTACACGTTGCATCACTGGGGTAACTTTGCATTTGGACTGAATTCCCATTTTCTGCCAGTTTAAGACTGGGGTGTTTGCAGCAATTGACTCACTGGTTGTTCGATTCCCCCACTATTTAGCTTCTGTAGGACCACGGGTACAGACCTGTCGGCCTACTGCCTTGCGCCCCATGGCGGAATGGTGGAGCTCCTGGCACTCCTGGAACTCTTGGGATGGGGCGAACCAGTGGTCGGCGAATCAATGGCAGAGCAATGATCAGGAGGGACAAGGGGGTTGGGACGGGTGGCAACATGAACAGAGCGACCCGGCTGCGGCTTCCAGTGTGCCCATGGAACAAGAGCCTGAGAGAACAGAACCAGCTACACCACCGCTTCAGCCATGTTATGTCTTTCGACAAGGAGACCTTGAAGTCTTTGTCTTCTGGGTGCAAGTAGAACAGATGTCAGCCATTTTGGCCGCCTTCGATCCTTTCACTCAACCTCCCGCTAAGAAGTCTCCTGGAGTGCCAGTGGAATGTCATGTGGTAGCGTCGCTTCCTGCTGTGTTTGAAGAACTGCAGTTTGAGATCCATGGCCGGCAGTATCAGCTTATGGATGCTGGCACTGTCTGGATGCATAGAACTGGACTCCTCCTTTCTGCCAACAATAAACAGCTCCGAAAGAAACTGAGCTCCCTTCTCAAAGAAAGACTTCCCAATAGGAAGATTTGCTTTGGTGAAAGACTCTTCACAGCAACGGGAGAATTAAACCTTGCAGACTACGGCTGGCCCCTCTCGCTCACCTTTGCTGACGGCTTCTTCAACCATACACCATTGAGTGACACGGAGCCAGTAGCAACTCCGGCCTCCACACCACGTGGTGAAACAGAACCAGTAGAAGAATTCTGCGCGGCGCAGCCGCTGAGAGGAGCGTTGAAAGACTTTGTCGTCCCGGAAGGCACCAATAGTCCCAGCGCCTGGCTTGCAGGTATGAGCGGAACGATCTTGCTGCAAATGCAGCATGAAGTGGAAGCTCTCCAGAGAACAGTCCAAGCGACAGCTGAATCGCCATGCAAACCCGGAGTGTTAAAGAGATTAGCTTCCATGGCGCAGATTTTGAACACACTAGAGGACGAACGTGCGCCGACTGACGGGAACTTTGAAGCAGCTAGGCCGGCGGAATGCGGCATGGCCTCGGTCGGAGATGCACCTATGGGCCCTTGAGTGTAAAAACAAAGACTCAGCCGATCAGGGCCAGTCAATATGGACACACCACTAGACTCGCCGATTTGGGTAGTTTTTCGATTGTTTCCTGCACTGATTGGTAGGGTTGATAGTGCTTCCGGATCCTGATCTTATAGTTTCATCTTGTGTCTCTCGTGGAACTTTGCCCTTACTAGATTTCATAGTTCATGCAATCTCTTTTATTATTCACTCTTGCTGGCAAATTATGCTGACTGGGTCGATTTGTTTTGATCTCACCTGGCCGCCGAACTATTTTATTCATCTTAGTGTTTGCCTCAAGCGCACCTCGGGCCGCTTCTAGTCTGGGCTTTGCTTACAGAAGTATTGCCCGTCAAAGAATACAGCCAGTGGGGCTGCTGGATTGCCATGGCTCGCGCTATCTCGGGTGCCCGTTGCCTACAGTGGGAGACAGCCCAGGCCTTGGAGGTGGTCTTGGCAGATGCGGATGTCACCAGGGAGCATGATGTCTCTTATTTAGTGTCTCTCCATCGCAATCACTTGGATGTATGCTATGCCACACTTAGGATGGTCGTCCGATGCAGTGATGCAGGTACCCCACAGTCTCTGTACGTTCGGCACTACCTCTGGCTCCATGGAGTTGACGATTGTGATAATTGCCCAGACACTTGGGGCGATTACAAGGCAACTTCGGGACCCCAGGTCCTAGACCGAGTCTTTTTTCGACTGGACGGCAAGCGAGTCTATCCCTGGGCTGCAGGACATTTGCTCGTGCACATGCGAGGCGCATCGCTAGCTGCCCCCACCAAGAAAAAGGCATACCGATTGGCTTTCCATGTTAACTTCCATGAGGCTGGTGACTTGAACGTGACCCGTGGTGCAGCAATCAACGAGCGTGCAACATTGCGAAGCGGCAAAGGAAAATTGGGACCCAACAATCCCGATCAGGCTGCTACCGTACCGTCCCCGCCGCCACGAGTCCAAGTGGTACCAGAAGCAGGACAGTCGTCTAGTTTCCGACTGCCAGCTACACGGAATGAGGAACGTTTGGTGGCCCTACGCAGATTTCATCTGCATTGTAAGGAGTTAGTGCAGGAGAGTGCCAACTTGGCGATGACCACACCAGAGCTCATGCAGCTCTCTAACATGATCACGGTTCTGCAGGACCATGTGGATCTTGCGGTGTCTCTCCACCAGCTTCAGCTGGTGGCTTCGTCTCGTGGGGAAGATGTGGCGGATGCTGTTTATGAGAGTAATGGGCGACAAGATGTCGCACCGAGCTGAGATTCTTTTTCTTCGCCTGAAAAAGGGTGTTTCTGCAGTATCAACACTAGATGCCCAGCTGCTGATGTCTTTGAAGCTGGCTTCCGTAGTGAAGAGACCGCAGCCTTTGGCTCTAGTGCCTTCTACTGTACGTGAGTTCAGGGTGTGCAAGGGTGAGCCTTCCAGGTTTCTTTATACCTAGGGAGAACACCCTGGTTTGATTTTTTTGCCCCTTTAGTTGCCACTGCGAACTGATCACAGAGGTTGGCGGTCCAAATCAAGGGGTTGGCGTACAGACGACTTCCCCTCCAAAATGGATTCGCCTATGCCTGAGTGGCCTCAGAGGCTAGTCACGATCCTCCGCTTACTTGTGATGATGTCCTGCGAAGGCCTTCGAAAATGCGAGGAGGCTGTTCGCTTCATTGCTAAGGAACAACTAAGGGCCAGGATGGAGAGACAGAAGTTTGGAGCTCAGAACCGAGGGCAACATGAGTCTTGGTATGATCACCCTGACCGACCCCGTGCCAGAACTGGCAGGTTCAGGACTGCACTACGGAGCCCAGTAGATGAACAACACACTGGTCGATGTGATGGCTGTTGCATCTTGTGTGGTGAGATCTGTAGTAAAACATGGACACACCGTAAACAAAGCTGTCTGTGTCCGGCGCATTGTCTGTACACGGGAGAGCTAAACCTGATGGATGAGCTTGACTGAGACCTAGTGGCATGGCAGCCGAGTGAAGTCTGCTCCTCAGTTGCTTTCACGCTAGAATGTTGGATGAGGTTGCCCCCAGCTTCTTTGTAGAATTAGGTAGCTGAGCTCGTGTAATTATTGGCTCAAGTTGCGGACTCGACGTGTGTTCTTGACTGTGGACGGACCCTCTTCCAAGTATGGCTGGGGCTGGTTGCGGTACAGACCTCTTCCTCCCCAATTACATGTTGCTATTGACACTGGGAGTGCTGGCAAGTGTGGCGTGTCACTCTGATATTCATGATGAGGCTTCCCTCATGGTTCCTGGCTTTGGGCTCCCGGGACCCCTCCCGACGGGAGCACCCCTGGTTCCCCTCTCGGAGGCAGATTTGGATGAGGATGAAGCTGATGTCATGACTGCTCAATGGGACATGTTTGAGGAGGCTTTCCAATCATTTCGTACGGAGGGTATCCTAGAAGATCAACATGTTTTGATTGTTACATATGGGCTCGGGTTGGTCGATCTGGGCAGGCGGTACCGCTCCCTTCGACTGCGAGACACAGATACAATCCTGCAAATGATCTATGCAATGTGGGAGGATCACGCACACTCCAGCGTGCTCAGAGTGTATGTCATTGCGCCGCAACCCCAAGAACCACTGCCGCGTCCATCTTTGGCGGTCTTGGTGGAAACGGGACACGCAGCAACACCGCTGTCTGGACTTGTCCCGGGGTTGGTTCATGAAGTTGATGTCCCTGTAGAAGGTGGGCCGCGTAGGCCCATTGCTCAATGGCTTCAATCTCCGCTCACCCGCTCGTCACTCTTGTTACCAGGGGGGTGGTTGGACAAATGTGCGCCGGAAGGGCCCCGAAGGTGCTTGGTGGCATGTGGGGGTGATGCGGTGGTTGTGGAAGAAATACGATTTCTTGAACCTGGTCATCTTTGTGAAATTTACATTGGCCGTTACCCGGACTACATTACCAGACAGGCACCGTACCTAGTAAATGCAGAGGACCTGCATGTGGCGCTCCACACCCATTTGGCCTCTTCCCGCTTCGTACCCCCCTGCCCTGTTCGATTAAGGCTTCATGGTGTGTCGCCCTTCAATGAGCCCCTGGGAGCAACAGACCTTTACCTCCCCTGGGAAGCACTACGTCAGAATGACTGGATCTTTCAAGCCAGACAACAATGGCCCTTTGATGACGCCAGCGCCTCTGTGGTTTATGTCATTAGTTCACTACGAGTACTGGACGAGGACGCTGGGGCTATCTCGTTTGATATCATTGTGTCGTATTGCTTGTTGCACTGTCACGTTCCAGTGTTATTCCAGCAATCATTCTGGTGTTTGGATTCAGAGAGACCGATTGTACAGTGGCTGGCCAACACCATTCCCCTGCGATGTTATGCGGGCCAAATCAAAGCCGGGCTATGCAACCCGCCCTTTTGGACTTACAGAAGCACTCCTACCATTGTGAGATATGCAGGACACATTTTGGATAATTGCCCTTATGAGTGGTCACCGGGGGCTTTGCTGTCTCTCGATATTGTTGCAGACTCTGTTGCTACTTTTCTTGCCAACACCTTGTGGCCGGCAGAAAGTCAGCCTGGACTTGAATGAGTAACAAAGCAATCACTGTCTTTTGAGGACCCCTTGTTGGCAAGTACAGGTGAGCCGTCCTCCGCTGAAAAAGAGTGACTGTGTGTTACCTAGTGTTCGTGTGAATTTTTTGTTTGTTGAGCTCCCTTTTCACCAAGAGATGCGCTTCTGGCACTGAGGCGTAGAGGGAAGGCAGGGCTGCTGGCACGATGCGTGGTGTGAAGGACGGAAAATGAGAACCGAGCTGCGATGAAGTTGTACCTTGCTGATGCAAAGGAAAGTAATGGTCCAACTGGTTTGATGTGAACTTTTTGCGGGACTGCCGTTCGCTTGTTTAGACAGTTGACCCGGTACTGCTTAGTTTAGCCTGTCTACTTCGCAAATTTTGGCTCAACTAGTGATCTTGGCTTCGCTTGCAGAAGAGTTGCCACCCACTGTTGCCTTGCTATGCAGCGTGCATCGCGCAATGGCGCCTGGAGGGAGCCTGGCAGCTCGACACAGACGGCGACCAACTCGGTTGACCAGCTGAGATCTTTTGCGGAATCCAATCACTTACATGAGGATACAGTGCGCATTTTGGTAGCTCATGGACATCTAGATCCCTCCTTCGTTCGTATCTATGATTTTCCTTCGGTTCCAGGTGATGATGGAGATGAGTCATTGGAGAGTGCCACGGAATTGGATGATGGCACCGTACTGGTCAGCTCCCATCCTCAAAAACCTATTCCTCCTTCCTCTAGAAGTACGACCAGACGAACACAGGAGAGCTCCACTTCCCCTGGGCTGTGCTCCGGAGTTACGGACAGCCCTCCCAATGAGGGCAAAACTGAGCGGGTGGTCTACAGGTGCGGCAACGGCAAAAAGATACATCGAAGTCACTGCCATCATATGAAGCGCGCAGGAGTGGGTCCCTTTCATAAGCTGGCGTTGTGCTCCTGTGCATCCCAAATTGATTGCCCTGACACGGCTGTCTTTGTGGACACCCGTAGAGTAGTGCATTTGCTGCAAGGATGCCCGCACTTCTCAGAGCTGGAGGACCCATCGGACCGGCACAATGGTATCTGGCGGCTTAGTCATTGTAGCCAATGTCTGCTATGATTGAGAGAGTGCGATACGAGAAAAAGTGGTAGTAGGTAAGGAGGAAGGCATGCAGGGGTGAACTCGGAGTGACAATTGGCTCAGCTGGAGTATGCTTGCTAATAGGCAATTTTGGGGACGTACATGCTGTGGAATTTGAGTGGTGAGTCTACACTTTTTCCCCCTTTTGCTTCTATAGCTCTTGAGAGGTTTGCTGAGTCCTTTTCATCAGTCTTCCTGCAGGCCACGTATCTTCTGGCAGACAAGTATGATCTCTTTACCTCTTGCTCCCTTGCGGCTTTGGCTCGTTCCGGGGTATAGAGGTTTGCTTACAGAAGTATTCCTCTGGTCTGACTGAGGGTGGAGTGTGCTTACAGAAGTACTCTCCCTCTGCTTGGCGTGTCTGATGTCGGCAACTCGCGGCAACCAACGCAATGAGGTGACTGGCCCCTGGACCAGTGTCGCCCTGTGGCATGAACGACCACAAAAGGAGCTCACTGACCACCTTCTCGCTGAACTGCGGGCGATGGATTCGAAATGCTCACTGCTGACCACTCTCTTTGGTCTCGACTGTGGAGGCAGACCTTATCAAGTCCGACAGGATGACATTCTCAGGAAATCAGCTGAAGAAGATGCTGCGCCAAAAGGGTATACAGGAGCAGCAAACTGGCGGAGAAGTTGACTATGTCATGATAGTCCAGCGCCTCCTTGAGAACAAGGATGCTTTCCTTCAGAACGACACTGTGTACCTCATTGTTGACAGTCGACTACCAGATCAAGTAGACTACTGGCACTCATTCCGGCCCTGGTGGAGTTCTAGACGAAAATTGGTTGGGCCGATGAGGGAAAAAACTGACCTGATATGGTACCATCTGGACATTTCCTCTGGGTTGGACAAAATCCCATGCATTTGGGCTGGCATCTTCGTGCTCGAGACGGCTAGGTTCCTGTTCCCTCATACCCACCTGGTACTGATTGACACGGACTGTGTCCCTGTGACGCTCTTCTGTGTCCCTGTGACTCTCTTCGAAGTTTGTGACCTGGTCAACCTGGCTGAGGCTATCCCTGCGCCGTCGGCCCTTGCTTGCGGCTCGAAAGGGGCTGCCCCAGGCATGTTGTTAGTCAGTGAACATTCGATGGATCTCAATGCTGGGTTAGTCGTTTCAATCAGTGAACCTGCCCGGGTCGGTCCTGACCTGTCAAGCACTGCCGAGCAATTGGCAGCGGCGAGACTGGAATCGGAGCGTGCTTTCTTGGATACCAGCCATCCAGAAGAGGATCCAACTAAGTTGCTCAAAAGTGGACTGATGAACACACCTTTGTTAGGAGTCAGGTACCGAACCTCGCTGGACATATGCCATGCATGGTCATTGCTGGGGAGGTTCCTCTGTGCCTTATGTTGGCCGTTGCCAGTGGGATGGTCGCTGGGACAACAATGGCCACTGAGACCCTGCACTCGCAGGCCAGATCCAGAGACCCTTCCTACATTGAGTGGGCAAGAGTTACCTTTGAGCAGGGAGCACTGTCGGTGTTGCCCAACATCGGAGGAGATCGCTCAGTTCTCACACTGCCAGGTCAATGGATGTTCCAGTCCAATTCGATATCAACACGCACCATCCGGCCGGCAATATACCACAGTTATGGTAAGGCAAAGACTTTGGCACATGGTGCCCTACAATTTCTCACAGACCAAGGGTGGGAATCGGTGGTTGCAGCACTGTCGGGAGTGGAGGAATTTCATGCCATGTGGCATCAGTCTGGCTGGAAAGCAATGTCAGGTGTCACCTGGTTCGGAGATTGTCAGTCATTTACATTGCCAGAAGGCCATCGTAATCTCTTGCTATGCGCATGGGCCTTTCGCAGCCCGCCGTCGCATTCATTGTTTGCTGACTCAACCGGAGAGCCTCGACTGTTGCCGTGGTCGCTGGCTAAGCAGCCACTACTGGGCAAGCCGGAGTTTCCGGACGAAGTTGACCCACTGAGTAGTCAGTCGCCTGATGTGATGGTTGAATCCCCTACAGAAGCGGAGTCATCCCCTGA
>VSDK01002149.1:365270-380909 GCA_009767595.1 Symbiodinium kawagutii | reverse complement strand
GGTGACGTAAGCGCTTCATCGTGTGATGTTTTGAACCTGACACAAGCGTGTTTTTTCCCTGGGACGTGTGTTCACATCAAGAGTGGCAGGCGCACAAGGGGGCCATAACCATGAGAAATTTGAAGCGTGGCAGGCGCAGAAGTGGCCGAAGTGGACTGTGGCCATTTCAATCTTCGGCAGTGCCAGCTGCAGACGTGGACTGTGGCAACTTCACTTTTCGGCAGACGTGGACCATGACCATCTGAAACTTAACCACTGGCAGGCCCAGAAGTGGACTATGACGATCTGAAACTTGAAGAGTGGCAGGCGCACAAGGGGACTATGACAATCTGAAATTTGAAAAGCGTGTTTTTTTCCCTGGGGCGTGTGCTCACATCAAGCGTGGCAGGCGCACAAGGGGACCATGACCATGTGAAATTTGAAGCGTGGCAGGCGCAGAAGTGGCCGAAGTGGATTGTGGCCACTTCAATCTTCGGCAGTGCCAGCTGCAGAAGTGGACTGTGGCAACTTCACTCTTCGGGCCCATGACCATGTGAAATTTGAAGGGTGGCAGGCGCAGAAGTGGCCGAAGTGGACTGTGGCCACTTCAATCTTCGGCAGCGCCAGCTGCAGAAGTGGACTGTGGCAATTTCACTCTTCGGCAGACGTGGACTATGACCATCTGAAACTTAACCACTGGCAGGCCCAGAAGTGGACTATGACGATCTGAAACTTGAAGGGTGGCAGGCGCGCAAGGGGACTATGAAAATCTGAAATTTGAAAAGGGGCAAAACAAGATTGTAACCACAGCAAAATAAAATGGCCCAGTTGTGTCGACAAAACAAGATTGTTGCAATGGTAAAATCAGGGCCCACTTGTTTTGTGCGTAACGCAAAATGTCACGACAGTAAAATATTAAAATTTCTGGCCTATTTTTTTTGCCCAACAAATTATATTGTCACCGCAATATTATAAAGGGGGGCTTGAAGGAGGCTTCAAGGGAACTTGAAGGGGGCTTGAAGGGGGGGCTTGAAGGGGGGCTTCAAAGATGAAGGCTTCAAGGGGCCTTGAAGGGGGCTTGAAGGGGGCTTCAAGGGGGCTTCAAGGGGGCGTCCAGGGGGCTTCAAGGGCTTCCAGGGGGCTTCGCCTTCATGAAGGTTGAAGGGGGCTTGAAGGGGGCTTGAAGGGGGCTTCAAGGGGGCTTGAAGGGGGCTTGAAGCCCTTCGTGACCTTCAGCCCCCCACCCCCCCCTCAGGAGCCGAGACCTTCAAGCCCCCTTGAAGGGTACCTTCGAAGGGGGGTGCTCGGATCCAGCCCCCAGTAAGATGACCTTTGATGGTTTGTGTGGGTGGCCGGTTGGTGTTTGGTGTTGGTTTGGCCGGGCGCGGCATTTCACCCGGTAAATTTTTCTCTCACAACATTAGCGAAGGCCACGGCGCCAGGAACGGGAAACCTTTTCCTAGATTGGTAGAGATTCTTTCTCTGTTTCTCTTTGCTTTCCATGGGGTTTGCCTCAAAAGATTGGAGATTCTTAGACATTGGAGTAGCTTAAAAAGAGTGGAGATTCTTGAGGGAGCTGAAGGGACTGGGGGTTTGTTGAAGGCGCTGGAGACTCTTAGGAACTGGAGTTGCCTGAAAGGAGTGGAGATTCTTGAGGGAGCTGAACGGACTGGGGTTTGTTGAAGGGACTGGAGATTTTTGGGCTTTTGGGCAGAACAGCTTTGAATTCACGTGTCAGTTTGGACACTCTCATTTCAGCGCAGCCCAGAGATCTTGCAGAACAGCTCATGAGTTCCGGCTTCTTGGTCTCGGAGCCGACGCAGTTTTGCAAGTGCAAAGAGGTTCGCTTTGTCTTGGAGGCTCGAGACTTGTCTTGCTTTTGGCGCTGCAAGGGTTGCCGCAAAAGCCGCACGGTTCTCCACGAAGACTTTGTTCGAAGGAAAACTTCCTTTGAGATCCTTTGCTAGTGCTTTGTGGTTGCGCATTTCAAAGCTGAACTTGAGCCCTGACAATTGCAGTTTGATCATGAATGTCGACAATCGTACTATTTGTGGTCTCTTTGATCGCTTTGACCAATTCTTGTGCCTTTGATTTCGCGGATGAATGATGAGCTGCAGCTGGGAGGGTTGGATGAAGATGTTGAGATGGACGAGATTGCTTTTCGAAGTGTCGCTGTTCTTGACCAAGTCCATTGGATTCGCGTTTTGGCTGCTGCAAAGCGAGGTTCTTCTTTTGTGCACTTGTGCAAGCTCCCCACTCGAGTCACCGCTTCTGGCCAAGGTGGCGGTGGACCTTTGTCTCTTGAAGAGTTGGGCCCCGCTTTGAGAATTGGAACTCACAGACCATTGCTGAAGGTGGGCTCAGTGGTTCACACAGACAGCGCCAAAGCCTACAAGCATTTGTCGGAAGACGAAGTGTTGCAGACTTGGATGGTGAATGGCGTTTTGGCCAGCTTTGAAGACTTGAAGCTTGGACACACCAACGTGAGACACAAACCTCCCCATCCGGAATTCTCCAAGGTTTTGCAGACCCCTGTGTGGAACGGGGCGGAATTTCTGCAAGAATCGCGCGTGGGAGGCGCCCAGAAGTGCGACGGCTTTTTTGCAAGCTTCCGGCGAGAGGTCGGCAAGCGTCCTTTGAACACAGTGGGTCTCTGTGCCGACCAGTATGAGGAACTGATGAGCCGTCTTGTTCGAATGTTTCAATTTAAGTATTGGTTTGCTGGGCAGGATCCTTGGGTTGTTTTTTCCGAACTGCGAAAAGCAGGTCGTGCAGGGGTAGAAGACTTGCGGAATGCATTGAGTGCATTTTGTCCGCAAGCAGCCCCAGCAGAAGTGAGCGAAGGAGACTCGGAATTGTACAGCGGCGACTGAGCCAAGTGCGAGTTTCCAAACATGGCCGCTTTCAATTTGATTCGGAGTTGGTAGTTGTGTGGACTCTCTTGTTCAGCTTTTCGCAGACCTTCTCAATTTGGACATTTTCATGTGCTGTTCCAGTGGGTGAAGAGTTTGCCGAAACCTAGGGAGGATGAGAAGTGACATGTCGAAAAAATGTGAATAGAGATGCGGTAAGAATATAAGTAGCCTGATTTAGTACATTTCGAACGGGTGCCATCTCATTTCGTTTTCAGCCATGGCTCTGCTCCTTATTTGCTTCCACATGGTGCTCTACGTGGTCAATTTCTGTTTCTCGCCAAGGTTTCGAACGCGCTCCACCTGTTGAACCGCCGCCGATGATTAGGAATGACGTTTGGTGAGGGTTAAGCAACACCTGAGAGGGGTTCAACCGTTTGAAACGCCGCCAATGATTAGGAATGACGTTTGGTGACGGTTAAGCAACAACTGAGAGGGGTTCAACCGTTTGAAACGCCGCCGATGATTAGGAATGACGCTTGGTGAGGGTTAAGCAACACCTGAGAGGGGTTCAACCGTTTGAAACGCCGCCGATGATTAGGAATGACGTTTGGTGAGGGTTAAGCAACACCTGAGAGGGGTTCAACCGTTTGAAACGCCGCCAATGATTAGGAATGACGTCTGGCAAGGCATTCAGTGCTTAGTGAGGAGTGCAACCGTTTGAGACGCCGCGCCCGCCAAAGGATATTTCAAACGGTCGCAACGGTAGACGATTTTTGGTTGCTAGCTTCAGTTGATTGGTTTCCGCGCCCGACTCTGCCCGGGTGACATTGCTGCCAAAGATTGACCCAGATCATCAAGAGTAAAGAGCTGTGAATTGACTAATTGAAATTTTGGGTTGGAAAGGTGCGGGAGAAGCTTGCCGCATTACAGCGTTTCCTGCGCCAAGGGGTTTCCCACGAGAAGGGGTTTCCCACCGCAGGCGTTTTCTTACTCCAGGGTGTTTCCTTCACAAGCTAGAGGATCAAATACAGCGGGCTTTTCCTACCCCAGTTGAATTCCTCTTAAAAGAGGATTCCCAGGAGAGGAGATGTCCTGAAGCAGGTGACTTCCCACGCTAATTGGCGTAGCCGCCTAGGCTGAAAGAAAATGCAAAAGTTAGGGTCATGATCAACGAGGGTTGGCCCGAGTCCGACAAGCAGGGCGACCTTTGGCTTGTGAAACAATTGCGGTAAATCGTCGATTGCAGACTTACATGGAAACGTGGTGGCAAACAGCGACCCTGATTTGACATCCAAGAAATAGTAACAGCACCAAAGTCAGGCTTTTACAAAATGAATATGGCCGTGATTATTTGGCCTTCAAAATGTGATCACAGCACATTGATTTTAAGCGAGCAATGTCCAAGTTTTTTTTGCCCGCGAAAGCGTTGCGTTGGCACTGTGGCCGTGGTTGCAAATTTTCCGCGAAAGCAAATATTAACTAGAAAAACAAAAAAACTATCTGGCGAAGAGCCTTGTGTCTCATCTGAATAGTGCGTTGAATGCGAGTATGCGCCAAGACCAGAACAGGCTGATGAGTCACGTTTAAACTCAGAAATAAGCATCTGTTTCACTCTTCCGCTTCTGGGTTGAAAATGAGGCGGAAGTTGGATGCTGCTGGGTGGCTTGCCCAAGGCGGCCACGCTTTCACCTTTCTCCTCTTTTTCTTTGAATATGATCTACGGTGTAAGGTGCCAAGGCAGTTAATACCGCTGCAATCGTAAAGTTTAGTGATTGATTTCTGGCGCAGTTTGGTTTTTATTTGGGCAACTGCATTTTTGGCCATCGCAGCTACCGCTAAGACAAGTTGCTCCTAACTGAGCACCGCGCAAGTCCCTTTGGCATTAATCTATCCATCGGAATGCAGTTCTTTGACAAGCTCCTTGCCAACGTTCCTGGCGTGGTGCGTGACCGAGCTTAACACCGTTGTTATAGCCCTGATGTTGTGTCAGAGAAACCTCAGATTCATTCCTGCTGCGGAAGAAGACGAGTGGTGTGAGCGGCGCAATACATACACGATCTGGAACCGTCATTTGCTTTGCTAGGAATTTCACTGGTCAATGCCATGTTGATTCGCTTACTGGGGGGTGGACTGAGGCTCCCTCTTTTTTTGATTGTGCCATTTTGCTTGGTATTTTATATTTTTGTTCCTGCATTTTCAAATGAATACGAGCGCTATATGGTGTGCGACAGAATGAAAATACCAATGCAGTCCACATAGAAGGCATACGAAATTTTGATGATGGTGCCCGGTTCGCCTTCTTCTAAGATGCGTAAGTGCGGAGTTTCACCTGGTTTCAATTAGTTTAGGCGACTTCTTATGCAATGCGCTTGAATGGTGTTGGTTCTTGGTTTTGGTTGGGCTGGTTGCTGTTTTTGCTTGGTTGGTTCTAGTGTGGTTTTTGGTTGGCTTAGTTTGTTTTCTTTTCACCATGGCGCATTACATGACTCTAATCTTTCTACTTTCACCATTCGAAAAAATAGCGGCCAGAATGATGTGCTCGTGTGGCGCTTCGGGGGGGGAAAAAAACGCATTTTCAAATGAATACTGAGCTTGGGTTACCGTGTGCTGCAGTGCGGTATTTTGCGGTATTTTGCAAATGAACTGATTCAACTGATTGTTTTCGCCAGCCTTTTGGTCGCAAGGAAACCATGTTCTGACCAAATTTCCTGCGCCAGTTCAGGGCTGTGACAGTGATGAGATTGGACTTCCTGCTTCAAGCTTGGGCCTGCAACTTTGAATGGTGTGTTTGCTGTCGGGCGCTTTGCCATAGCAGCGCCAACGGTGCCTTGGTGATTTTTTCCATGTCTAGTTGTCAGCAGCGCGCAGAAGGCAGAGGTGGTAGCAGAGCTGTGGCTGTCATAGGCGCTTTGGAGCCTGTCGTTTTGACAGAAAGATTTTTGTTTGCAGGAGTGGTTCTGGAGATAGCGTTATGGATTTACCAGCTTAATCAACGGGCTTCTTGTCAGGGAGTGGCCAAGAGCAAGGTCAAGGAGGCCAACTGCAAATCTAGCAGTACGAAATGGCGTGAGTAAAAGTGCTGGAACATTGTATTGAAGAGATGGAGTGAGAAGTTTGCGGAAGTCACAGAAGCCATACACGCGAAAACGACACGGAAACTGTGATGATGATGCCCGGTATTTCTACTTCTGAGATGCGTGAGAGCGGAGTTTCACGTGGTCTTTTCTAGCTTTGTTGGCTTGTGTCATCTGTGATGCGATGCATTCTGAAATGATGGTATGGCTTTTCTTTTGTTGCTTGTTGGCTGGTTTTGTTTGTGGGTGGTTGGTCCGTTTGCTTGTTGCTTGGTTTCTTGTTGGTTCTCTAGTTGCCGCGCATTCACAGTGCATTTCATGCTGACTAGCTGCTCTACTTTTCACTAGCCGATCTAATAGCGACCGAAGTGATGTGCTCGGATGGCGCTACGGAGGGAAACAAATCATTTTCCCGGCCAGAAAAACCAGAAAAACACGGACGCATAACAATATCTCTGCAATGGGTTGCGTCAGCTGGGCCTCATTTTTTTTTTTAAGGGAGAAACATTGCAAGAAAACGTGCTCTTTTGGCTTTGGGTGTCGTTCCATCGCAGTGAGTGCCACCGCCCCAGTGAGGGTTCTTGTGCTGCAAATATGTTTTTCTTTCGAACTTGAAGGATCGCAGATCCGCTTGGAAAGTGCTGTATTCCCACTGGATTGGTTCTGGTTTTGTCAGGTTTTTGTGAGTGGCGCCGTTTTTTGTGCGCCGTGATTTGCTTCTGCTGACCAAGCCCTCGCGGCCATGGCAGACCAGCGGCAAAAAATCTTCATCACAATGATGTAGAAAAAATATATATTGTCGTTTTTAATTTTCTGCATTCTTCTTTCAGCTTTCGTCGTGCAATGTCCATAATGACATTGTTTGCCACATTTGGATGCTGTGATCGTTGTCATTGTGCTTGACTGACCCTTTTTTGATGACGTTGGTACCGAAACCAGTTTTGATATTTTTGCCCGCAAATTCAAATTTGGTGACATGGGCATGTTCTTCTGAAAATCATATTTGAGCAAATCAATAATCGTCGTCGTTTTTGTTTCTAACGTGGTTGCCGCTACCATCATTTCTACTTTCATCACCATCGTCATCATCATCGTTGTCACTATCATGATCACCATGATCATCACATTTGTGTGTAGTTCTTTTTAATGCGTAGAATTGTCACGTCAACATCGTTCGAACAATTTTGAAAGCACAATCATCAACATTCCCAACGTATGGCTGTGAACCAATTTCATTTTTGAAACTCCGCAAATTGCAGTCTTTACATGTACATAAATAAAATATTTTCATTCGCGTGCAGTTGCAAATGCAAATATGCAAAGGCGCATTGGGGTGAAACTGTGAAACCTTTATTTGTTTTCTGATGCATTTTGTGTTGGTGTAGCTATATTTTCTGCTGCCTCTGCTGCCAATCATCATTTACAATGTGTGAAGAAAACCATACAAAACAAGTTTAACTTTGCAGCATTTGGGAAGGCAACATATTTGGGGAACAATTTGGGAACATATATGCTGCTTTTTTCCAATGCACAAACTTTGTTCAATTTGACTCCTGCCGTCAGAACATTGCTGCTTGATTCCAGTGCTCGGACACCGGTCAGAACATCATTTGCAAGACGGCGATGATGTTCGAAATAGATGTTATGTTGTTGTTTTGATTTTTGCTTTTATTGTTTAACATACATACATACATACATACATACATACATACATACATACGTACGTACGTACGTACCTACATACATACATACATACATACATACATACCTACATACATACATACATACATACATGCATGCATACATACATACATACATACATACATACATACATACATACATATGTACATAAATGCATACATACATACATACATACATACATACATACATACATACATAAATACATACATACATACATACATACATACGTACGTACGTACGTACGTACATTCATTCATCCATTCATTCAGTCATTCAGTCATTCATTCATTCATTCGTTCGTTCGTTCGTTCGTTCGTTCATTCATTCATTCATTCATTCATTCATTCATTCATTCATTCATTCATTCATTCATTCATTCATTCATTCATTCATTCATTCATTCATTCATTCATTCATTCATTCATTCATTCATTCATTCATTCATTCATTCATTCATTCATTCATTCATTCATTCATTCATTCATTCATTCATTCATTCATTCATTCATTCATTCATTCATTCATTCATTCATTCATTCATTCATTCATTCATTCATTCATTCATTCATTCATTCATTCATTCATTCATTCATTCATTCATTCATTCATTCATTCATTCATTCATTCATTCATTCATTCATTCATTCATTCATTCATTCATTCATTCATTCATTCATTCATTCATTCATATTCATTCATTCATTCATTCATTCATTCATTCATGCATGCATGCATGCATGCATGCATGCATACATACATACATACATACATACATATGCACCTACGTACGTACGTACATACATACATACATGCATACATAGATGCATACACTGACACATGCACTGACACATATTCGCTGTTTGTAAACAGTGTAAACGGACAGGTGGAATTGAGAAAGTCGTGGCCATTTGGCTCTAGTTTTTGAGAGGAACACATTGCCAGGCTGGTATGACACTCTGAGACGCAAACATGACCAGTTTTATTCAAGAAAACAAGGACTTCAATTAACTCAATGCTGTTCATGAACAAGGCAACACTATCTTGAGGTGAACATTTTTTCTTGCAATTAAGCTGCCCGTGCCAGGTAATTGCCCTGCCACTCGCAAAGATGTCGATAGAGACAGGGACTGAGTCTTGTCCGTTTCTTGCTCTTGAGATGAACAGATCAGAAACACACTTTGGTCTAATCCTTTTTGTTGAAGTATTGTGAGAGAAAATCATCATGGAAAAAAACGTTTTTTTTGAACAGTTTTTAAAGGGGCTGTTTTTATTTTCCCCTTTCATATCTTTGCATGTGCAAAGGGAGTGGATGCTCCTCAGACCTGCCTTCAATCCTTCAACTTGGCCAGTTCCCGTGTCTATGTGGGCAACATCGATTGGAAGATCACCTCGGAAGATCTAGAGGACGACAGAAGATTGTAGATGCAAAGTTTTAGATGCCAGATGCAATGGACTTCAATGGACTTCAATATTACAGGCCTTACAAAGATGCTTCATCTTATTTCTAGTTTCTTGCATCTGAAACCAAACCCAAGTGGATTTCAGTTGCTGTCTTACAATGGCTTTTAGGAACACATGAAATCCGCTGGAGACGTGGTGCGAGTAGGGAGACCAAGTATGGCAAGTAACAGCAAGTATGCCAACTTTGACCATTTCAATCCTCCTGATTGCGTAAAGACTTGCAAGGTAGACTCGGTGCATTTCTAAGTGTCGCGATTGTAACTACTGAAAAGGCACAGTGCAGAACACGCTTTGAGCAGATCAAGGGAGCCTAGGGAGCCTTTGACGTTTCTTACGGCTGTGTATCCCAAACTTCAAGCCAATGCTGCAGGTCCTCGGGTAAAACAGACAAACAGAGAAACGACTAAATAGATATCTATTTCTTATCTTCGGATGCTTGCGGTGATCAATAAATCTGAGAGAAATTATGGAATTGAGTCATGTACAGCGAGCTTGCTTTGTGTGCACCACTGAAAAAAATGGTCCCGTATTGTGGCAGACCTTGCTTTCACTTCTGTGAATCCTCATCCGACAATTCCTTCTGAAAAACCTCTCAGCTGCGAAACACACTGCTTCAGTTGCTGGTTCCCCGTTAGTTCCCTCATGGTTCCCCCGTGTTGTTGCTAGGCCGAGATCTTCACAGACGGCACCGGCAGATCAAAAGGTGTTGGTCTTGTTTACTTCGAGACACCTCAGGCTGGAAGAATTGCCAGTCATTGATTTGTTGATAGCAATGAGATAATCAAAAGCGATATCAACCAGTTATCATGAATGCTGCTATCAATTGATTTAATTGCTGGCTGGTTTTATTACTGTTTCATCTATGTTCATTGGGGATAGCCAAAACCCTGGCTTGATCAGGTCACCACTAGAGTTTTCTATCAATTGGTTCACGGGGTATGGCTGGTCTTGAAACTATTTGTTGCCGCCATCCGCGCTAACAATAGGTCCTGGAAATTTCTCGATGGAAGCTTGTTTGTGGTGTGGTTGTAGATTTGAAATGGGTCAGCAATGGTATCAGTTCTGATGCAGCTTGCTGTGGTGACGAAAGGATGCTACAGCAGCCATCGAAAAGCTCAACGATTCCATGCTGGGCGAGCGCATGATTTTCGTTCGCGAGGAAGTGCCACTGGGAATCGTGCATCTTTGCACCAGTGGCAAGTGCAGCAAGTGTTCAGTGCAAAGTACTGTGAAGTTCACAGTTTGTGAAGGGTAGACAGTGAAGATCAGTGAAGATCAGTGAAGATCAGTGAAGATCAGTACTGTTTTCAGGACCGAAAAGAAGGAAAGGGCTTCAAAGGTGAGAAGGGTGATGACAAAGGCGCACCCTGCCTCGCTGGGCATGTGCCAAGATGCTGTTTAGCTTTTGAGACATGATTGCACGCGTCCACATAGGAACTGAGTTGTGTAAAATGAAATGATGAATTTGGATCTCTCCTTTGGAATTCCAGCGTTGAGGGAAAGGAAAGAAGGGCTATGGCAAGAGAGATGACAAGGGCTACGACAAGGGCTACGACAAGGGCTATGACAAGGGCTACGACAAGGGCTATGGCAAAGGCGACAAAGGCAAAGGCGGCAAAGGCAAAGGAAAGGCCTGGCGAGTCCATGCCAAGTCCAGCTGCAAGTCTTGACTTTGTCAATGGCAGAAATGGAATGTTTGGTGTTTTTCTTTGAGCATGATTTGTAGCGTTGGCTTCATGTACGCTTCACATTGTGATATGTACAAGGCTCCGTTTCCCCAAGTTGTTTGTAGATTCCTAGATTCTGAATGATTTTGATTCTTAGATTCTTATACGTATTCTTCTATGTTTTCCAAAGTTTGCCATGTATAGATTCAGGTTATCCATGGCATTCCATGGCATTCCATGACGCTACTCCTGGCGCGGCGTCAGGGCATGCGAGTGGGCCCAGGTGATCGAGGCCGTGTAGTCTATGCAGCTTAGCCGCTCCCAAGTTCCACAGGGACCGAAAAAATGGGGTGACCACGAAGTAGCCGAACGCCCAAAAGCACGAAGAACTCAGATTTTGTTGAACAAAGTTGAGCATCTTGAAAAAATCTCACTTAGACCACACGGATGACCTCACATTTGTAGGTTCCCAGGTGCTCAGCTTTTGCATTTCGAGGTTGGAAACTTGCCACCTGGAACTCCTTGGCAGAAGGTGAAGGCGCGCCATCTCTGGACTGACTATCCAAGCATTTGACTCAACTCTGAAATTGTTTTGCAAATTATTTAGCATTGTTTTGGTCCAGTGAAGTCTTTGAGGAGAGAAGACTGACATGATTTGATTTGACAGGGGCTTGAAGAGAGAAAGGAAGTCAAGGGAAGTAATGAATATATATATATATATATACATATATATGTGTAATGAATGAAGTAATGAATATGACTAAGTCAATGGAATGGAAGTAATGAATGTAGATCTGGGAGGATCTCGTTTTGCAGGATCTCTTCAGGAAGTACGGCAATGTGATCCGCGTGGAAATGCCTATGGATGCTGACACTGGTGAATCTAGAGGCGGTCAAGCAGAGTCAAGCAGAGTCAAGCAGAGTCAAGCAGAGTCAAGCAGAGTTGAGCAGAAACAAGCGGTTGAAGAGCTGAGGTTGCGACAATCGAATGATAAGCGGTTGATTCGTTGATCCCATGAAAAAAACATTGTCCAAAGAATAATCTTGGATGTTGCAGTTTGCTTTTTGGATCTTCTTAGGGAAGTTGGAAATCTCCTTTTGGAGCGGCATTGTAGCTGACCATGTGCCATGCAGAGGACATGGCCAAGTGCTGTTTGAGACAGAAGAAGATGCGCAGATCTCAGGACTTTCAACTATTCCAACAACAATTGATCAACGGGGAAACTACCGGTGGACATGATCACCACTTATGGAAAACCCCCAAATGGATCATAGCACACTCGTCGCAGTGATCCTCTGTGTTGTCCGGAGCGTGTACATTGAACCAATTGGAATCAGTTGGGAGATGTGTTTGGTCAGTCTTACAGTTTGGTTTCGCTTACTTAAGACCTTTCCATCATCAAAATGATAAACCCATGTTGCGCTTGTATGGAGAGTGCATGTTGAACTTCTTCGTCCATCCCGAACTATGTATTTGTGCAGCACCTCTTCAATATGGGCGAGCCGCTCAACCCAACTTGCACGACTCCTGCGGACCCTTTTATTCATCTTGCTGAGAGGTTGTGATGAGGCTAGATGACCACAGACATGTTCCCCCCATGCTGAAAAAAATACGGAACATATTCTTGTAGAAAAATCCTTGCTCGAATTCCATTGGCCATGCCTATAACATCCAACGGGTCAATGGTTGGAGAGCTTATCATGTTATCATGACAACGAGGGGTCACTTAGCTGGAGAGCTGGGGGGAAGGCTGCAGGGAATGTCTTGGGGCTGCCACCAAGCTGCTCCAAGCTCCAAGCTTTGGCTTAGGCCCAAGTGGCCATCAAGGAACTGAACCAGAGCGATTTTGAAGGAAGGTGGGCACTCCATGGCACTCCCCACTTCACGTGGGTCTTTTCGAACTCTGCAAGTTCGACCATGTGCAACTTGACTCTGTAGTTGGAATTTGCTCAACAGTTTCCATCCCAATTCTTACTGCCAGGGCTATGGTGGTTCGCCTGGACAATCACGTCTGACACCTTCAAGTGGGTCGCTGGAACAGCGCAGCGCCCTTGGCGTATTCATTGCTACTAAGTCACTTTCTAAGTCACTTTAAGTATTCTCATTAGGTCGAAGTACCTGGAGCCTGGAGGTCTCCGCTATCGCAAGTTTCATGCAGCAACGGCTTGCTTCCATTGATTGAAGCGACCACAAGAAATGGGCAAACGAATCATAGTAGAAAGTATTAGGAGATACTAGGGGAATGATTCTTACATCATTCATCATTGGAAGCTAGCTGGAGATTTGTGATTAGAGAGGGATGGTTTTGGCGGGTAGCATTGCCGGGTGTCAAATATGCTACTCGCAGCAGGGTATGGATTGGAACAGTAGGAGACTGATCCTTGCGCAAGGGCACTGATGAGGCCGCTATATCTCTTGCGAGTCCACCATGGTCCTCATATCCGCTTGATGTTCATGGCTTTGTCTCATATGCCGCTGGCCGTGTCAGCTGCTTTGATTGGAGCAAATGGGAATTTGCCATTCACAGCTGACCATTGCTCGCCTCGAAAGATGCTGTTGTTGGTGCAATGGATGTTTCCACCGTTTAGGGCGTCAAAGTCTCAAAGTTGAAATGTGCATAGAATGACTTCACCCCATCCCACAAGGCAGAAAATCAAATTCGGTACTGTTGGTGAAAAATCATTCGAAGTCGATGGAATATCATGTCTATTTGCAGACTGACATGCGAAGAAACTTGGTGCACAACTTGAATGTCTCTAACACAGTCGCCGCAATCATGCCCCGCAAGAGCCTCAAGGAGAAGGACCCTGTGAGAGACAGCTTTCCATTCTTTTTCTACAATTCTATGATCTGTAAAACCGCAGTAGTGTTGAGGCTTTCTATTCACCGGCGTGATCACCCACTTCTTCTTGCGTTTGTTGCATTCGGTGCATCTGGAAGGGACCAGAAACTGGCAATCTTTGGATCGGGCATGTGTTTGTCACCGCAGGAGAAGCGCGCTGAGTCCACCCGTCCCGGTTACGAGACTGTAGCCTGAGTGTGAACTGGCCATGCTGTGCCAGGTTTTTTGCATTGCTTCTGAATACAACGACCAAAGATGAGGTGCGGTGCCTTGTGAAGTTGAGAGTTCTCAGAGAGTTCTCCTTGGCAAAGTGTTGAGAGTTCTCCTTGGGTACAGCTGAGCTGCGCGACAGGGGGAGGAGTTCCTGGACTTTGCATATCCAGAGGAATCTACTGTCAAGGCCAAGCGATTGAGTTTGCGAACCCAGCCGTTGGATAGGAAACAAGCAGCTTCCTTTGCAACTCCGAAATCACTAGTCACTAGGGCAAGTGGTGCTCGCCAACCAGATTAAGTTGACAAAATTGAATGGAATTGATAGTTTCTCAATGTTTCTCGTTGGACTGGAAACTGGACGCATTCTGAAGAAATGGGAAGCAGCTGGAGCTTGGCTCGAGTACGATTACCCGTTCCGAGTCATTGGAGTTTTCGCAGTTCTGAGGAAAAATGAACTAATTTCAGTTGGAGGATCTGCAGAGAACGGTGAAGAACTGCATTTCGCCAATGGGTTTGTGCCAAAACAGGGTAACCAATGACCCATCAAAAAACATTGGTTTGGTGGTGCCATTATTTTGGCACGAACCCAAATGGATCTGCTGATGCATCAGTGCAACACTATGACTTCGCACCCATGCAAAAACACTGTCTCCTTTCGATGATTTGGGATCTCCTTTGGAAACTCCGAAAGGGAGACAGGGGGAGCCTGAGACCAAACTCATTAGCAAATCGCGTACTTGCGACTTGTGCTCTCACGGGAGCCCGGTGGGGTGACCTTCCTTGGACTTGCCTCGCGCTGACGCCATGGAGCCAGAGATGGAAGCCACCACTGCATCTTTCGAAAGAATGAGTGCAGAAGACGATGATCAATCTCAGAGCAGGCAAGAGATAAAGTGTGAGTGGCATTTCTGAATTTCCCAAAATCAGGGAAAATTCGAGTTGTGAAAAAAAGGTTTCAAAACATCCTTCATATGTTTTTGTTGCAGCTTGCCGGAAAAAGCAATTTTAGTCTGCACCTTTCTGTTGTCCAGTGTCGAAATCCTGGTCGCAAGTCTGGGGTCAGCTCAAAGTGTTCCAATGCCCACAGGCCGAGATTATGCGGGCGCAGACAGCAACCCGGCAAAGATTGCACAACACAGAAGCATGATCTTGTGGGTTGGAAACAAAATCCGCAAAGACTGAACTGATGACTTGGTTTGACTCAGAGATGTTTCGGCTACACTCTGCAATGCTGCACTAGGGAACCCCAGTTGCACTGCCTTACATCACCAAAGTGTTTGATCAGCCACGCATCGGTCATGTTGCTTGAAGTGATGCTTCAGAGGATGGCCCTGCTGGAGTTGCCCTGGGTTCATTTTGTGTCCTTTTGGAGAGGCAGACAGTTGACCCGCCTCATCAAAGAGTTTGGTCGGTGCAAGAATTGGAAGAAGGCCCAGCACTCGTTCGACTTGTGGAGTCATAGCAACCCTTCAACCCAGAACCGTTCAACCCAGAACTGTTCAACCCAGTCGAAAGACCTCTAAGTATTGTTGAATCCAGGTATGTCGCCAAAGCTTTTCCATGCGGTCAGCTCTTGTTTCTGACGTTTAGGAGTGATCCCGAAGTGCCCCAGAGAACAATCAGAGAATTCTTGGAGCCATGTAGAGAACTAGGAGAAAAGAAACCGAGAACTTCTGTGCTTCGCCATGTGAAGTGCTCCACTCAGTGCTTCCCTGCAGGTCTTGGAGACTTTGGCAGCAGCCCCGGCCTCCGTAGTCACCTGGTCGGCTGGTATCACAGATCCTTGGCACGCAGGCATTAAAGGCAGCCTTTGATAGCAACGTGACGCAAGTGACTGTTTGGGGAA
>VSDK01002149.1:347625-365149 GCA_009767595.1 Symbiodinium kawagutii | reverse complement strand
GGGAAAGATAGGGATAGCAAAGCACGACTTTTAAATTGATTTGAATTCGTACTAGCAAAGCTATGTTCACTGGATGGGCGATCATACTTGCTACGGAACGCCTGACCTGGAAGTCAGGCATCGCAGTAATGTGGTGTCCTTGATTTGTTTGTCCTTCGTTGTGCTTTCAAGCAGTTTTCAAGCAGTTTCCTTGACAAATGCAGTTACATTTAAGGCATGCAACAAATGCAACCGGTGGCCAGAAGCTCTTGGAGTGTTTCAGCGAATGCAAACCAACGGAAGCTTGACATCTCTTGACGACTTGATGGATGGTGCTTTTCAGTTAGTTGCTGTGCCGATTTGCCACACATGGAGGATGTGCATATACAGTCACATACATCATACTTACACGGGCATTGCCATGCGCAAAATTGAGCTGGAGTGATTGGTTGGATTTGGCTGGCCTTTCTGAGGTATTTCGCCTGATCTGTTTGCCCTCAACGTCATTGCCATTGCTCACAATTCTGCAAGTCGTTGGATCGATGCGTTGGAAGTTCTTCAGGATTTGCAAACTCGATCATTTGAGCCAAGTGCAAAATCGTTGTCCCCAGTGATGAGTGCATGCAGCCAGGCAAGCACAAACACAGGGTGGCACATGTTGCAAATGTCACAGCTTTGTTGGCAACATCCATTCAAGACTGTACAGTAGACATTCCATGCTTCCAATCTCTCGAAACTTTGAACATCTTTGAACAGCCTTCCATGCTTGCGGATCAGGCAACGAATTGGCAGATCTCTTTGGCTTTGCGAAACGATCGTTTCAACCATGGAAACGATGCCGTGCTTTTGAATTGCGCTATGACTGCCTGCCAAAGAGGCAATTGCTGGCTGCAGGCGGGACGTGTGACCTGGGATCCCTTGGGCTCCCCTGAAATTCCCTGGGATCACTTGGGATCACCTGGGGTGGCGCTGAGGCTTTGAGGCATTGCCAAAGTCTCATCTCCTTCAGCGCGGTGATTGCAGGCACTGAGTCGTGGTCCCAAGCGTTGTGCTTCCTGATGGAGCTGTGCTGTCGGAGCATGCGGCCCGACAACGTGGTCTACTCTTCCATCAAAGGTGCGAAGACGACCGATTAATTTTCTCAACAAAGCACCTCCTTGTCCCAAACTTTTATGAATGGAAAACTCCTGTCTTATCCTTATCCTGTCTTACTATGCTGCCATTGTCTTCAAGGGGGAGTTCAACGGAGTTCAACAATCGATATGACTTCTTAGGCCTTGGTGTTTTGCACGATCTCTATTGCCGTTAGATGTCCCAGGCTCTTGGCGAAGGAGCATCAGTTTTCTGAAGGAACTTTCACCAGATGTGGTGACCTTTGGGAGGATGGTGACCGATTCCAAAGACTGGGCAAAGGCGAGCGTCCTCTTGCAGGAGACCGGTGGAATTTGGTAGGGAGAAGCTACTGCTGTACTAAGATGAGTTGATAGATGCTGGTAGGGAACTAGGTCACTTTTAGTGAGAAAGTCTCCATTGCCACCTCATACATCCGTTTTTTTGGCATTTGGCACTGCTCCAATGATCCCACGTGTAAAGTGATGGAAGATGTTGTAGAGATGAAGTCTATTGAAGTGTTGTACATGTGGGATGTCGAGTGCGAAGGAGATGGCTGAGTTTCAGTTGGAATACAATCTAGTGATTCTCAATGCGGTCATGTCCTCCATGGAAGAGTCGGAAGAGTGGCCTGCTGCATTTCGCCTCTTGCAGAATCTACAAGAGAAGAGACTCGGACACAACATGGCACTGTGAGAGTGTACCACAGTGGTGAACACCTTTTAGGCAGCTCTCACTGAGTGGGCGAAAGCTCCTAAAAGAGTCTTACTTTCTGTCATCGGGTGTGTACATCTTGCAACACAATGATTTGTTGCAACAGTCCGTCGAAGAAATGCAACTTGCCACAGATGAACAACAAGTCACTGTTGCCGCATTCTGAGTTGCTAGTTGCTTTTGTACATTGTTTAGCAGGCTGCTTCTCCCACCCGATCCCACTCCTCTACCTTTTGCTAGGAAGTCTTGCAACTGGCAACATCTTTGCTAGAGTTGCATTCTTGCCGTTTTGTCATAGGTGTTTTTGTCGGTGAAAGCGAAAATATACAGCCCACATAATGATATCCTTCTCGTTGCTTTTTATCCCCTGCCTATTGGCCATCATGACCAGACAAACCATCGTTGCAGGAAACCAGCCGTGATTGTCCATCATCAAAAGCAACCATCATTAACAGGCACTTTGCATCATTTGCTGTTTCCAGGCTGTGATTCTCCATCATTACTCATAGTTAACGATGATAATTTGTGAATCATCATCAATCACCAGAAACCATCATCATTTGCCATATTTAATCATGTTGGATGACCGTTTCATCCTCATTACCCATCACTGAACCCTCATCAACCATGGCTCAGTCGTAGGCATAGCCGCAGCGACGTGGTGTCTCTGTCCGCTGCCATCAGCGCCGCCCGCAGCAGCTGGCAGCGCAGCTGGGCCATGTTGCGCCGTGGTGAAGCTCGGGCGTTGCGGCCCAACATCGTGACCGAGCAACGGAACTGGGGAGTCCAAGAGGTCCAAGATTAGAAATTGACGAGAGAATATACAAGGTGAGTAAATTGACGAGAGAATATTGGACACTGGTGAGTAATTCTGCTAGTATTATTATTGCGTGTCAGTGAATGCTGGTGAATACTGGTATTACATGTCATTACTAGTGGTGAATTCTGAATTATTGATAATCCATGCTAGTAGAGGTGATCAAAAATGATTGGTTCATTGGTGATTGATTAGTGGTTGACCAATGGCTGATGACAAGTTAATGATAGCCATACTGGTGGGTGGTTGATCACCCAGCAAAATGTAGCGATTAATGACCAACAATTATGGTTGACTAATGACCAATCAATAGAGGGTACCAACCAAAAATAGCAAGTATGAAGTGGTTGATGAGGGTCAACTGTCAGAGCTGGTTGGTTGATGGTGAAATGGTGGTCTAGACAGCAACAATATGGAAACGCTCGGTCTATGATGTTCAACTTTGTACTGTACTTATAGGTTCGCTTATCAATTGATAAGCTGAAACCAGGTCATACTCAATGAGGGGCTGTGTTGTCGCCTAAAAATGGATAAGCTCGTAATTGGTTCCAGTGAGCTAGGTGTGGGTTTTCAATTATCAAATGCCCTGGTTGATATCTAACCAACACAGAAACTGATGGATGTACCCGACTAGTGATAGTGTTTTACAATTACCCAGCGAGGACTTGATTACTCAGGGCAAGAGTTGGGTATAGCCAGGGGATCCAATGAGTTGTTGCAACTTCCTGATTATTTTGTGGACTTAACCTCTCTCTCTCTCTCTCTGAACGTGGTGTGCAGCTGGAAAGACTACACTCGGTGAACTGTAATTTTATGAAGAAGTCTTTTCTTGGATAGGATGGAGATGGATAGGTAACTTGACTGGCTCACATGAAAATATTGGGCCATGGTCGAAGCCTTGCTTGGTCATTCCAGGGATCAATCTGCTTGTTTGGGGACCATCCACTGTAGTTAAGCAAAAATGGGAAGGGCTGCCAGAGTGGTCTTGGCCGCTTAATGAAACCTCCGGAGAACAGTTGAATTTAAAGTCAGAATGCGCTTTGCAGTTTGTGATCACCATCAGACTTTGATCACTGGATGAACGACGTGCAAGTACTTACTTGGTACGCGTCGATTTGGAATCTTGTGATTTTGCCCGGCCAGTTTCGCAATGTACACAAATCTGCAGCACATCACAGTCCATTCAGAACTATTGGACTCTAAATATGTTTATTACAACCTTAAATTACATCTGTCTTGAGAATTTTAATTAAGTCTTACAATAAGTGAATGAAGTTTACAGTATGAATCTTAATTAAGTCTTACAAATTAATACATTTTACAGTATGAATTAAGTCTTATATAAAATTCACTAATTATGTAAGTTTACAGTTTCTGTGAATCTGAGTTTAGCCATGCTTCCTGTCGGCTCCGGCAGGAGCTTCACTTCTGTTTTGAGCGCCTGCGAGAGAGCGACGCTTTGGCAGCTGGCACTTCACTGCGCAGCTTTCCTGAACAGAAATCTTCAGTTTATAGAATTTATTTATTATATATATATATATATATTTATATTATCAAGATTTATATTTGCATCTTCTTATTCATTTTCAGATGTGAAGGCATATTGCTGCGTGAAATTTCTCTGAGCTTTGCTGCAGAAGTGCACATGAACATTCTAAGGTTGCCACCGACACAGTTGACCTCTCAGTTGTGGCATGCAATGCGGCCATCAGCGCCTGTGAGAAGGGAAGCCAGTGGCAAGAAGCCACACGTATGCTGTCGGATGAGTGGTCGCAGAGGCACATCGGCGTTGTGGTCTGTGGAAGTGTTGCTCAACTCATTGGGTTACAGGTGGATTGCTCATGAGGATAGGAAATTGTAGTGACAACTTGGGATAGTTGGGTCTTTATTGTGAGAGGCCCATCCGGTCAAAACAGCTGGGAACTATTGTAGCAGGTCCAACAAGCAAACTCTGTTTGTTTCTGATCCGCTTGCGGCCAAGAAGCAGATTCTGGCATGGCATTCCCTTCAAAACAAGTCTCAGTACGGAACTTGGAATTGAAACTGAAGGACTTGGGTACTAATTATTTTCATTCAACCGAACAAATTGTGGAACTGCAACTAGTGCTGTCAAGTGCGTTGGTGCCTGCTGTACTGTAGTGCCTGCTGTGGTGCCTGCTGTGGTGGCTCCTGTTTTTGTCTGGCTTGGTCCATGGGTTGGTCAGGCTGCTACCAGACCCTGTGAGCATCACAGCTGTCACAGCTGCGCTGGAGCGATGTCAGGCGCGACTTGGGACCTCGAAGATTTCGACAGATTTCCACCATGGAACTGTCATTTTCTGAGAAAACATCGAAAACCATCGAACCTAACATTACGCGCAGACCCCGTGGTTTGCCCGGAGGGCAAACCACGGCTGTCTGTGCGTGTTGAACATTGCTCGAAGAATCAGTGAGAAACACTGGCTATACGCAGTGATTTAGGGTTTTAGGGTTTAGGTTTTAGGGTTTAGGGTTTTAAGGTTCTAGGGTTTAGGGTTTTAGGGTTCAGGGTTCTAGGGTTTTAGGGTTTTAGGGTTTAGGGTTAGGGTTTCTTGAGTCTCAGAGTTTCAAAACAACGGGCCTGCGCAGGGTTTTGAACAGTTGACAAGACTCACTTCTGGGCGGGTCTTGTGGTCACGGGCAAACCATAGGGTCTTGCCGTAACATTAGCCGTCTCAAACCATTCTCAAATCATTGGACTAATCATTATCAAATTCATTTTCTTTTTATCAATAGAGAGAACTTACCATTCTTCGTAAGCGATCTAGAGATGGTGGATTGACTTGTGATTACCAGAGGTGGGAGGAACATCTTAAGTGGTGAGGGATGTAGCCATTGATATGCAGTTGGTTGGAACATGTACGAACCCATTTGGACGGATTGGACCAAAGAGCTATTTGGGGAATCTTGGGGCATCTAAGCAACACCCACCAATGCATTGTCTTGGTGATCATGGAGGTGCGCAGTCAGCTTTCAAAGTTCTCGCTGTAGGAAAATGACCAACAAACACGTGCAAGTAGGGCGTTTCTGGTGTCGTTACAAGGCGTGGGAGTGCAGTTCAGTCGCCTTCAGGCAGATTGGAGCACTTTTCAATCCTTGCTGCGGTTCCTCGAGAAGATCTCGCTTGAGCCGGACTGTATTGCGACTCTTGGATCATTTGCCAAGTTGGTTGATGTTGATTGATGTTGGTTGTTTGCTCACAATGGTAGTACCCTTACTTGGCTGGGGAATCTCTGAGAAGCCAATGACTTGGACATGGATCTTATTCGTTGGGGATGTTCCATGATTTCCATGGGAGACACCAGGTATTCCTATGCAATGAGCGCTGCCATGCGGCTAAGCTGCTGGCTGGAGGCTGCAGAGTTGACAGCAAAGATTCATCAAAGGGGCCTCGACTTCACACAGGTGTGCAGATTGGAGTTCTCTCAGACTTGAATTCACTCCTCTTCCAGTTCTCTACTCTTCTCTACTCTTCTCTACTCTTGTCTCTATACTCTTCTCTACTCTTCTCTACTCTTCTCTACTCTTCTCTACTCTTCTCTACTCTTCTCTACTCTTGTCTCTCTACTCTTCTCTACTCTTCTCTACTCTTGTCTCTCTACTCTTCTCTACTCTTCTCTACTCTTGTCTCTCTACTCTTCTCTACTCTTCTCTACTCTTGTCTCTCTACTCTTCTCTACTCTTCTCTACTCTTGTCTCTCTACTCTTCTCTACTCTTCTCTACTCTTGTCTCTCTACTCTTCTCTACTCTTCTCTACTCTTGTCTCTCTACTCTTCTCTACTCTTCTCTACTCTTGTCTCTCTACTCTTCTCTACTCTTCTCTACTCTTGTCTCTCTACTCTTCTCTACTCTTCTCTACTCTTGTCTCTCTACTCTTCTCTACTCTTCTCTACTCTTGTCTCTCTACTCTTCTCTACTCTTCTCTACTCTTGTCTCTCTACTCTTCTCTACTCTTCTCTACTCTTGTCTCTCTACTCTTCTCTACTCTTCTCTACTCTTGTCTCTCTACTCTTCTCTACTCTTCTCTACTCTTGTCTCTCTACTCTTCTCTACTCTTCTCTACTCTTGTCTCTCTACTCTTCTCTACTCTTCTCTACTCTTGTCTCTCTACTCTTCTCTACTCTTCTCTACTCTTGTCTCTCTACTCTTCTCTACTCTTCTCTACTCTTGTCTCTCTACTCTTCTCTACTCTTCTCTACTCTTGTCTCTCTACTCTTCTCTACTCTTCTCTACTCTTGTCTCTCTACTCTTCTCTACTCTTCTCTACTCTTGTCTCTCTACTCTTCTCTACTCTTCTCTACTCTTGTCTCTCTACTCTTCTCTACTCTTCTCTACTCTTGTCTCTCTACTCTTCTCTACTCTTCTCTACTCTTGTCTCTCTACTCTTCTCTACTCTTCTCTACTCTTGTCTCTCTACTCTTCTCTACTCTTCTCTACTCTTGTCTCTCTACTCTTCTCTACTCTTCTCTACTCTTGTCTCTCTACTCTTCTCTACTCTTCTCTACTCTTGTCTCTCTACTCTTCTCTACTCTTCTCTACTCTTGTCTCTCTACTCTTCTCTACTCTTCTCTACTCTTGTCTCTCTACTCTTCTCTACTCTTCTCTACTCTTGTCTCTCTACTCTTCTCTACTCTTCTCTACTCTTGTCTCTCTACTCTTCTCTACTCTTCTCTACTCTTGTCTCTCTACTCTTCTCTACTCTTCTCTACTCTTGTCTCTCTACTCTTCTCTACTCTTCTCTACTCTTGTCTCTCTACTCTTCTCTACTCTTCTCTACTCTTGTCTCTCTACTCTTCTCTACTCTTCTCTACTCTTGTCTCTCTACTCTTCTCTACTCTTCTCTACTCTTGTCTCTCTACTCTTCTCTACTCTTCTCTACTCTTGTCTCTCTACTCTTCTCTACTCTTCTCTACTCTTGTCTCTCTACTCTTCTCTACTCTTCTCTACTCTTGTCTCTCTACTCTTCTCTACTCTTCTCTACTCTTGTCTCTCTACTCTTCTCTACTCTTCTCTACTCTTGTCTCTCTACTCTTCTCTACTCTTCTCTACTCTTGTCTCTCTACTCTTCTCTACTCTTCTCTACTCTTGTCTCTCTACTCTTCTCTACTCTTCTCTACTCTTGTCTCTCTACTCTTCTCTACTCTTCTCTACTCTTGTCTCTCTACTCTTCTCTACTCTTCTCTACTCTTGTCTCTCTACTCTTCTCTACTCTTCTCTACTCTTGTCTCTCTACTCTTCTCTACTCTTCTCTACTCTTGTCTCTCTACTCTTCTCTACTCTTCTCTACTCTTGTCTCTCTACTCTTCTCTACTCTTCTCTACTCTTGTCTCTCTACTCTTCTCTACTCTTCTCTACTCTTGTCTCTCTACTCTTCTCTACTCTTCTCTACTCTTGTCTCTCTACTCTTCTCTACTCTTCTCTACTCTTGTCTCTCTACTCTTCTCTACTCTTCTCTACTCTTGTCTCTCTACTCTTCTCTACTCTTCTCTACTCTTGTCTCTCTACTCTTCTCTACTCTTCTCTACTCTTGTCTCTCTACTCTTCTCTACTCTTCTCTACTCTTGTCTCTCTACTCTTCTCTACTCTTCTCTACTCTTCTCTACTCTTGTCTATATACTCTTCTCTATGTTTTTTATTCCCTTCTTGGTTTTGTTGCAGGTCGTGCATAAGTTGGGTACACGGAACTCTTGTTTTTGGGAAGCCTCGAGGTGAAGGATCGCTTCGGCGTGGAAAAATCTGCGGTGCTGTGGAAGCTCTCAGTTGGCACGGCGCAGGCGTTGCTTCGGTGAACTGCGTGCCAGACTGCGTGCCAGGCCGTGCTGCCGAACTGCCAAGGCGTCTTACTGGCGAGCTGCGGAGTTATGAAGGACGGGGGGAGCTTCCGGCGGTGGACGAGGGACGTTGGGAGTTTCAACGTAGCCAAAAGTCACCCCTTGGTGGTCAGCGATTGTGCCTTTGGAAATCTTGGGAACTTGTTTGAAGTTGACCTTTCCATCTCTCACATCGCCAGGCAGCAGTTGGACAAGAGGTTTGAACTCTCAGAGGAGATGGGACAAAGAAAGAATACCAAAAGAATCCCTCCCTGTGAGGGTTTCATTGGCAGACTGCCTTTCAGAACTTTGTATGAAGTACATGAAAATCCAAACATCTCACGGTTCATGGTCACGGATTGCTGTCCAGGCTCAAGAACAAATCCAACATCCATGGTGGTAGACCCACCCATGTGGACGCATCTTGTAGATATAAGCATTGCTGGGAGCCTGGCTTTATTTGCTGTGGTTTTCCTCACGCTCCATGTCAGGAACCATGGAGAAGATTTGAAGGCCATCATGGCTTTCGTTTGGAGATGCAAAGATTCTGCTCGCTTGGGACCTTACTTAGCCCCTCGAGACGATGGGATCAATGAGGACAGGGAAGCACAGGCAGAGGCTGCTCTTTGGGAGGTACATGCAAGAACGTACAAACATGCGATCCAATTCATGGTTCATGTGGCTGGCTTTGGCGTTCTCGGATTGCTACATGCTTTCTACATGGATCCTTCGATGCAGCGGCTAGTCCAACTCCTTTGCCTGTCCAGCGTCTACCTAGCACACCACTTTGTTTGCAAAGACAAAATATCTTTGAATGCGACCAATCTGAGAAGACTTTACTCTTTCCTCTACATGTCCTTTACTCTCTTTGTTTTGACAACCCCGAGAGACAATGGGCCCAATGGGCAGCATGCAGTCATTGCGCAAGGCTTTGACGTTTGTTCTCGGATGATCATGTCAGTCATCTTCATGGACACTTTGACCACCTGCCCATGGCAGCTGGCCATTTCTCTGGCCGAGACAGGTGTGCACGTAATGCAGCACACCGGGGCCGACACCGCTACGTTTGCATGGATGCAAATGACGATTTTTGGTTGCATCACTACAGTTTCTGCTGTCCTTGAATTCTGGGTCAGCTCACACATCTCAGTATTGTTGGACACTGAGTCCATGGTGTCTGGATTCCGTAGGATGCTTCGAGGTGTGAGTGATGGAGAGGTCTTACTGAATGAAGCCATGAACATTTGTGATGAGACAGACTGTTTGAAGCATTTGCTGATGACACAGAGCAATTTCAAAGGCAAGCCCTTTGAGCGCCTGGTGGTGCCAGAGGAGATTGGTCGCTTCAGAGAATTTTTGAAGCAATCTGAGGCTGAATCCCAAAAACGGGAGAAGGAGAGGACCACGACTCCACCTTGTTTGCGTCTCTCTCTCCGTGGTGCTTCAGATCTCCGGGTGGGAGTGGATGTTTGGCATGTCTTGATGCCATGCAGACAAAATGGGATGCGTCACTTGTTGGCGCTGAGGGAGGACAGCGAAGCTAAGACATCGTTTTTAGCTCCCGCTGTTTCCGTCAAGTCGCCTGAGTCGAACCTGCGGAAGCGAGCGATGCCTTTGCAAAGCTTGCCATCCACCAGTGCAGGTTCCAGTGACTCGGAAGTCTCAACGGCTTCGTCCCAGAAGTCTGCAACATCCATGTTGCAGAACGTTTCAGAGTTGGTGGACATGACACTTTGCGTCGATGCGACGACGAATCGCTTTGACATCGAACAAGCGCATTTGAGCTTTCAGAGGCAGCCACAAAGTTCAGATTCTTCGATGCCCAGCTTGCGTCGTTTGGTTCGGCCCACTGATTGGGAGACAGTGAGATCCAAATTGAAAAAGGTCACAGATCCGACCGGATCGAAGGACCTTCGATTGCAACTTGTGGATGATGCGAAAAGGTCAATAGTTGCCATGGGACGAGTGTCCATGTACAAACCACCAAGAAGTAGTGAAGATGGTGTGAAACTCTGCTTACAACTGACAGAAATCAAGTTGGAAGACAAGAGTTTGCGGGATTGGCATCTCGCTGCCATCAATGAATGACAACTTATAGATATGACAACAGCCGCGTTATTCAAGTTTCACTGCGCATAGGGAGGACGGAGGTGGAGTGAGCTCAAGAGAGCTTTCATCCACTTCTCTCTTCAAAAATTTGTCTCACCTTTTGCAGCGTCGTTTTCAATGTTGCAGTGCCGCCCACACAAGGGTGTGGAGAGCTTTATTTGAATTCAGGGGTTCATCCTCTGGTGTCACTCGGAGTCAATTTGGCCGGGAAAGCGATGTTAGATGCAGGGCCGACAGTGCAATTTTAGGGAGTTTTGGACGAACATAGGAAATCTTGGATTCATCTACATCTAATTATACCTATTCATAAAATGCTTTCATATGCGATTCTTGAGTTGATAATACATTATGTTGTGGGAAACCTTTTTTAACCCTTGCTCACATACTGGGTCTTTTGCCAAATATCCCGGAGCTGATCTTGAATCTTCCCATTTCATGTTACCAGGTTTTCCCACATTCCTGGTGCGTAGGTTAGCAGGGTTCCCAAGGTTGGGAAGGTCCCCCAGGCAAGGAAGTCTATAGCCGTGCAATAGATTTAGATCCCTGGGTAATTCCATGGCTCTCATTGTTCCCTCCGTCCAGATCTTGTCACCCAGAAACTTGGTATCCATTAAGTTTGCGAAGTTTCCAAGCAGGGTTCCCTAGTTTCCCAAAAAATCTGAAGGTTCCCAGACCAGGTGCACAACATTTCTCAGCAAGTCTCTGATTTCCAGGCAGGCTTCTCTGCAACCCACGTAAGCTTCCAGGGCCTTCCCAAATGCATCCATTTCCAACAAGAATTCACCAGTAAGGTGTCCAAGTAGGGTTCCTAAGCAAGGTTTGAACCTGTTTGACCTTCCCAACCAGCAAATAGGTTGCAACCAGACAACATCATTTTCATTCGCCTCTGCTTGCGTAAGTATTGCACATGGCAAAAAGGATCAATGCATCGAGGTGATCGATCCTTCAGCAATGGGCACAAATACTGCAATGAAATAGTTGAGATTTTTGATTGAAGCAAAGCAGTATCCAGGCATGCAAAAGTTGCTTGCCTTTGGACAAGTAACAATTTGTTGGGCTTGTGCCGCGCTTGACTCCTGAGGTGAACTTCATGGTTTTCCGGAGTTTGCAAGGACAAGAGTTCAAGGCAAGGGTGATCTTTGGTGACAAAGATATTTCTGCACCGAAATCGCACTGACTTGACACTTCTCATCACTTCTCTTTGCAGTTTAAGCTGAGAGAAACACGACGTGACACCAAAGCCTCGACCTGACAGCTGAGCTGATCCGTCAGGTGGCCATGCGTCGCCAAGAGAAGTGGATCTTGTGCATCATCCTGCTGGCTCCTGCCACGGACCCTGCAAAACGTCCACAAAGTCAGAATTTGTAAGAAACAAATCATATGAATCAGATCATTTTAACATATTGATAAATAATATTATAACATATTCAAGAATCTAAAGTTTGCTGAATCTAAAGAAGGTAAAGATCGACAGCTCAGCCTTTCTTCCACGCTGTCGTCCTTCAGGACTCCTTGACCCAGTTCTTGGTGGACGAGGCGTAGCTGTACGTTGCAATGCCCTGGCAGCCAAGTTGTCGCATCCTTTCAGGCCCTGGCGCTGGTGCTGTTGCGACATGGACGGCTCTCGACCGTCAGCGACTTTAGGCGAGGCAAAGATGTGAGAAAAATGTGGAAAGGCACATTTTTGATAAAACGTGCAATCATTTTGGTTTATTTCTGTGTTTGTCACATCACTGAGACTGATTCAATCGATATTCAAGAACGAAGATATCGATTGATCTCTTACAGCCGATTTTGCTGAAATGCAGAGAGGAACATGGCCAGGCAACTGGAACCCATCTTCAAAGCCTTGTCTGCTTTGGCTTCTGAAGCACGTTCAAGACCCACACCGTGCCTCGTTGGAAAGGAAAGCCAAGGACACATTTCTTTCCAACTTTGATCATCTTTGATCCTGTGATTCCTTCGATTCCTTTCTTTTCAACTTAGTCGATGTAGTTTACACAACTATCGCCACTTTGTTGGGTTTTTTGCTGGACGTCTCATGAGCATCATGTTTCTGTATGTTGTGGGTTAGCTGAGCTGCCAGGTATCCCCTCCTTGGCTTGGTGCAATGGCATCCTTTGTCTTCGGAATTGCGCCAGGCAGCGCTGGATGAGACATGACATCAGATGGCCCAAATGGCTCCGTTCACGACATCATCTGGACATCATTGGACATTGGGCTGACATCAGGTCATTGAGCAGCGAATCTTGGAATGGGAAAAAGGCTGGAAAGAAACTGCCAGGGTCTCAGTGCACCTGGGGCCTCAGATGTGCGTTTTGGGTCGCCATGGTCTGAGGCTGTACGGCCCATGGCTGTGCCTCAAGGATTTGCACTGCTGCTGGAGCAGCAGGTCATGGCGACCAGCCACTCGCAGAATGCTTTCAGCAGAACTTTAAGATACTGATTGCATTGTGCTCAACATGTTTGATTACATGTTTAATTTGACTTGTTTGACTTAAGTTCAATTTAAAGAAAGATTAGAAGAATAGAACTATAGATTCAGAATGCTTTCAGAAAGTCTGCGACATGTTTCTTCGACATTTTCACATCTAAGGCTTGGATGATGAGGCATTTTCAGCTTGCATGCGGCTCTTGGCACTTGAGGCAAGAAGGCAATGTTAACCACTCCGAAGCAAGGCGTTTCCAAGGGGTTTTGCCACCTTTCCAAGGTAAACGTGGTAACAATCATACTGAACCTTTCCGACAGATGAGCACCCTCATGTATCAGAGTCTCTTTTACAAGCAGTCAGTATTCAAATGGGATGATGTCCGGTGCCATCTATGTTGGAAGGAAAACAAAACTCTTGGCCTTTGCCTCTCTTTGATTCTCGGGTGTTCTGCTGAAATCCAGTCTTGTTTTAGGCAGCCGAGCCAAGTCCAGCATCCAATGACTTCGACGTAAGGCTGGGCACTGTCACCCATCTCTTTCTTCAGACTCCTCTACATGCTCGTTCGCAAATTAGATCCTCCAAATCGAGTGGCTTTGATTTGTGTAAGATATTTGAGGTCCATGAAACCCATCTGCATTTGTTTTTGTGATCCAATGTGCCAGGTGCCATTCCCTCTTCCTCAACCCATCAGGACAGCTGACTGAAAGTTAAGTGAGAGGCACCCTCTGGTCCTAACATGTCCTCGTGTCAGATGCAAACTTGCCTAGAGAGCCTCTTGCAGGCTCATTGAACAAACGAAAAAACATGAAGACCCTCTTGAGGAACCTCTCCAGGCTCATTTCCTCTAAGTCGGTCTCCAGGAGAGGAGCCTTTGCCGTCGCATCAATACAGTCTTCTTCAGAGTCTTGGAATGCACAGCTCGCAGGTTTGTCCACTCGGCAACCCCCAAAAACGATAGCTTCTTGCTATCAACCGGGATATCGCAATCAAGTGGCATTTGGCATGATAAAGTTAGAAGACAGCCGTTTGATGACACTTGTGATATGACTCGCTGAGATCTTCTGCGGTAGTATACATCAGCAGAGAAACTGAGCAAAAGAATCTTTACTTTTCCAATACTGAGGAAAAGCGGATGGCAGCTGCCTCAATTTTGTATCCGGGACTTTCCTGAAGATTTTCCGCTAGCAGAATGCATTGGAAAGTGATGTGACCAGGTTGCTCTTTCTGCTTTGGAACATGACGGACACGGAGGCGCGGTCTGCGGTTCCCCATGCGATCAGGATCCTGTGCAGTTCAGCAATCGATATGTGATCATTACTGCAGCTTGGAGCGTTTAGACCACTCCATGTGCAGACTACTGCGGCTGCCACGCCTGCGGTTCGGGTCCGGTCCTTGCCATTTCTTGCCAAGGCATGGTTCGTGGGTCAAAAGCTATAATCATAGAAAACAGGGCACTAGCATCACAGCCAGATCTTTTGGACCGATTCCATTCTAGTCAGAACCACTATTTTTTTTGTGCACCCCTTTCAAACCGCCGGGTTAGTAGTGTTCAATGATGGTTGATAATGGCTGATAATGCTTCTGACTTCATGACGAGTCATACTAGGACGAACAAGCAGTTGATAATCAATTCAGTTCATATTTCGAATGAGAAGAAACGATAAAGAATCTCCCCTGGTTGATATCCATTCCAGGCTCCGTTGAAGTCGCTTAGCGCCTTCCCGTTGTGTCCGAGGCTCCCATGTCCTCAGATCCCTTTGGCATCGATCTCTCCCTGGAGCTGCTCTCGAAGCTGCCTGGGAGGCGCAGCCATGGAGGGTTGGGTAACGCCATCAGTGGTTAAATGATTGTTCAATGATGGTTAATGGATGCTTAACCATCAGTGAATGATGGTTAAATGGTTGATGATGGTTGATGATGGTTGATAATGGTTGGTGATGGTGAATGATGGTTAATGGATGTTAATGGTCAACTGTGCTTTAAATGATGGTGAATGATGGGTGAATGATGGTTAGTGATGGTGCCATCAGTGGATGATGCTTAGTGATGGTTATATAAATGGTTACTGTGGTTGATTGTCAATTGCGTTTTCATGATGCTTGATGATGGTTGATGATGGTGAATGATGGATAATGGCGGTTAATGATGGTGAATGGATTTTAATGGTCAATTGTGCTTTAATGATTGTTGATTCGTATTAGCGATGGAAATGGCAAGGGTTGATAGTGAGTTGCTTCGATGGGGTCGCAAGCTATGTCATATCACTGTAACAATCAATAACAATTCAACTCGGGAGGATATTTGCATGGCCAGGAGTGAATGATGTTGAGGCCTTCTGATGGTCTGCAAAAGTTGCCCTTAATTCAAACTTGCAGTCTACAAGGAATTTGTTGATTGTGTACCCTACCTTACGCAACCTTACCTCACATTACTCACATTACCTTACCTTTCCATACCTCTTAAGACTTGTTCGGCTTCAAAGTCTTGAAATGGGACATTTGCTCACGGCTGCTGACAAGGCCAGCATCGTCTCCAGGCCGGCGACATGAGAGCGTGAGCGTCGCTCTCGATTTTCTCGCTGATTCTGAGGTTTCAGTCCACCTGCGAGGCTGTGAAGGGCACGGTGATGACAGTGTCAAACACAACACTCTTATGATTAGATAAAGTGTACTTTATCAGTGTGACTTATTGCATTAGTGTGTATTAGTGTGTATTAGTGTGTATTAGTACATCATCTCAGCAAGATCATAGTTTGCGGACACTTCTCGTTTCCATCACGGATTCAGATTGGCCCAGGCCGAGTCCAAGTAGCCGTGAAAAGAACAAGAGGCCTAGCTGACAGAGACTGTATCTAGCAAGGCTTACAATACAGCTTAGAACAATATTTCTCAGAACAACATGATGCAATATGATGTATGATGCAAACACATGTATGTTGTATGCCCTCAAACGACACTTCTGCAAACAATTCTTCTTGTTGAGCTTGCACCCTTGCCACAGGGGCTTTGGATTGCCCTGCATGTTCAAGGCCAGGTGCAACGTTGTGCTTCTACAATTTTGAGAGTCTACTGTAAATTTTAGACTAAGATGTGTCTTTTTCAGTCCATGGGGCATCGCCCTCCGATGGCAGCAAATGCAAAAGATGCGTGTTTTTGTCCCGACTTGATTAGAAAATGTTCTCTTTTTCCATGGACTCTTAATACGGAGCCAGCTCTCAAACCATTCTGATTTCTTTGGAAGAAATTTGGGAAACTGAAGACGTTGACAAATGAAAAAATGGGAAAATGAAAAAATGGTTTCCTTTGGATTTCTATGGATGGGATTTCTCATTTTGATTTCTCTTTGGTGCAGGGAGCTGTTCTGAGAAGTTATGGCTGTGAGGCGGCTCGGACAAAGTCACCCGAGCTGACCGAGCAGGTGCAGCACCAGACATTTTGAAGTCTCCAATGTCTTTCAATGTGCTTAACCAAGTAGGTTGACAACATTTGGTAAAATGGAGAGTCATCAATCTACTAAGCAAGTCATCAATCTACTCTTTCTGCTGGTGAGTTGCAAATGTTTCAGGCTCGGAATTCTGACTCTCGTGGTGTCAGGTTTCTCGTCCACCGTCCTTCTGCTACGTCCTGGATGTTCCAGGTCACTGCCTTGGCCACGCTGATTAAGAAGAACTGATTGAATGGAAGAACGAAAAGAAACGGAGAAGAAAATGAAGCAGTTGAAATCAACTTAGTTTTAGGAACTAGGAAGAACTCGGAAAAATTACGAACTGTTCGAATGGCTCTTTTGTGGGTTCCTTTGTTGATGCTTGTGGATTGCCATGGGGCATCTGAGAACAGTGCTGATTCGAGGTGCACAGGTTCAGCCGGGCTCCAGCTTTTCTCAGCTGAAGGTGAGACCCATGATCTCCAAATGTCACGAAATGAGCTTTTCCACCACCAAATGACCGAAATAGACTTGATGGAAAGCTTGGAAAGTGTTGGAAAGAAGTGGAGTTAACAAGGACAAACATATGGAGAGACCTGCCCGTGTGATGGTTCGAACCTGGCCTGCTGTCATCATCATCATCATCATCATCATCATCATCATCATCATCATCATCATCATCATCATCATCATCATCTCATCATCATCATCATCATCGTTATCGTCATCGTCATCATCATCATCATCATCGTCACCGTCATCGTCATCGTCATCCTCCTCATCGTCATCATCATCATCATCATCATCATCATCATCATCATCATCATCATCATCATCATCATCATCATCGTTATCGTCATCGTCATCATCATCATCATCATCGTCACCGTCATCGTCATCGTCATCCTCCTCATCGTCATCGTCATCATCATCGTCATCCTCCTCATCGTCGTCATCATCATCATCATCATCGTTATCGTCATCGTCATCGTCGTCGTCGTCGTCATCATCGTCATCATCATCATCCTTATCATCATCATCCTTATCATCATCATCATCATCATCATCATCATCATCATCATCATCATCATCATCATCATCATCATCATCA
>VSDK01002149.1:327142-338649 GCA_009767595.1 Symbiodinium kawagutii | reverse complement strand
TTCTCCAAGCCAACGACATGGTGAAGCACTTAAAAACCTTTCCTGTTCGCCTTCGTATTCACAGCATTCCAGAAAAAGATCTTCGACTGATCCTGATTGCTGACAGCGCGTTTGATACCTCTGGAAAAGAACGAAGTCAACATGGGTGGTTGTTGGGCTACACCAATCCGAAAATGAATCTGGGAGACATGGCGCCTATAACTCTGGTTCAATGGAAATCCAGGAGATTGAGGAGAAAGGCATCGTCTTCGCTGCTGTGTGAGTCAATTTCCATGTCAGCTGCAACTGGTGCGATGGAACGTCTAGATGCTTTCATGGAATCGATTCAGAAGTCGAGATTTTGTCCTCGAAGAAGACAAACTCAGGAGGACCAGTTTCTGCAATCATCAGGTAAAACCACGGTGATTGCAAATGATACCATCCAGTACCGCGATCCCCGAAGCCTCATAGTCATGGATCCCAAAAGCCTGTACGATTCCTTGATTTCTGAACAATCACAAGGAGGTGATGATGATAGGAGCGCCTTGGAAATCGCTATCATCAAGGAATCAATACAAGCTGTCCAGGGAAGGCCAAGATGGATACCACACAATGTAAACCCATCAGATGCCTTGACCAAGAATGTAGGTGGTCACCATGAACCATTACTCAAACTCTTAAGGACTGGATGTTTTCAGATTGAAGAAGAAGAAGAAGTTTTGAGTCGTGGCAAACAGGGTGACCATCGCATGAAAAGCAGAATCCATGAGAAACGTTAAGTTTTGGGGGCTGTTCAACTGAGTTGGCAGTCCTAGCAGTTTCCATGGATTCCTGTCTGATGCATAGATTGCTGCGCATTCCTCAGACGTCTTGGGCACAAGCAAAATAGAGGCCGCTGCAAGAGCGGTGCATTGCTCCATGTCTCACGACATGTCCTTCTAGCCTACATTTGTATCATTGTCATCATCATCATCACCCATGCCTCAACTACAGCTGTCTACCTTTTTTCCAATGTTTCCAAGTCTACTAACACAACAGGAGCCGAAGCAGATCTCTTCTTCGCAGCTTCCAGAGGACTGCAGTGACGTTGCGAGGGAAGATGTGACCCGTTGATCTCTGCACCTGGACTAGGCCTTGCGGTGCCCAGCAACGTCCTTGGAGAAATTTCAGATTTCAGAGCCATCGCTCGGTGGATTTCTATGGATTTGTTCTGCTTCTGTGCCGAAAGAATTTGAAAGACTCACTTCTATGGGATTTCCTTATTGATAATTTGAAAGACTCACTTCTTCATCCTATATGCTTTCTCAGATTCATTGCAGTACCAATGTGAAACTGTGCCAATGACTTGCCTTTCAACACACTTGGAGATGGGGAGTCATCCAAGGTGCTTGCTGGACATGCAAAGGAAAGGAGGCCCCAGTTGGCAGATCTCAAAATCTACATTTCATGACTGTGACAATCGCAAAAGTCGTGATGATTTCAGTATTTCCAAAGAGGGAGGCGAGGAAATCTCAGATTCCCTACTGAAACAGTACTCTTCTTATATGAACACTTCTTATATTCAACTTGTAGTGTAGTTATTTGTAGTTGAACTGGACACTTTTATGTCTGTGCAATGCTGGGCAGGTCTTTGGAATGGACCAGTGCTGAGTTTGGGGAGTTCTTGGAAGAGCTCGGGGACCTCGCATGGTGCCTTGGAGAGCAAGCATCAGTTGTGGTTTCTTCCAGGTGACATGGCAGTACCCTTAAACGCCCTCAGACCATCCCTGAACCATCCCTAAAATTCATTATACACAGTGTCTTTAAACAAGGATAAAGAACGAAAACAAGAAATGAAGGTTTTTGTGAAGCAGTGAAGCCAAGCCCCAGCAGAACTTTCAGTAAGCAACGGGACGCAGGCTTTGGCGTAGCCATTCGCAGAGGAGCAGCTGGGAATTGTTGCCACTGCCGCTTTTCCTTCGTTGCTTCAGTGCCTTCGTGGCTTGGTCTAGGAGAGCTGCTTGGCGACAGGGGCCAGATGCGGCATCCAAAAGGCAAGGCAGTTGAAGGAGTTGAACAAGTTGAAAGGAAAGCCGCGAAGTGAAGGATTTTCAGTGAGGGTTTTAGATTCAGTTTCTAGGTTTTGGCGTTTTCCTTCTAAATTGAAACATTGTCGATGCTGGATTGGGTGGCTTTCATTGCTGGACAACCCTCAATGGGGGTGCTGAGAGTACCCTTTGTCTACAAACAGCCCTGCCTTGCTCATGAAAGCTAGCGGTAGACGAGTTTCTTTTTTCTGTAGTAGGGAGGTAGGGAGGTAGACATCAGCCCAACACAGCGGGCTATCATTTAAACCCTTCTCTCAACTCCTGTTGTCATCCATGCCTTGCAATCAAATATTCATAGGTTCGATGCCCCTCCGGTCCTTCCTCTTGGTTGGCCTTCGGGCATGCCTTCCAATCCAACAAGATAGTTCTCATTGCTTTGATAATTTCAATTCCTCAGACATCATAATTGTACATGTGCTATTCTCTGTAAATAGTTGGACAGTTGACTGCCATTTTTGCATGGCATTATCATTTGTATCATCGGTCACTGTCTATATTGTCAATAACTTTTCCTCCTCCTCCTCCTCCTCCTCCTCCTTCTCCTCATCATCATCATCATCATCATCATCATCATCATCATCATCATCATCATCATCATCATCATCATCATCATCGTCATCATCGTCATCATCATCATCATCATCATCATCATCATGATCATCATGATCATCACCATCATCATCATGATCATCATCATCATCATCATCATCATCATCATCACCATCATCATCATCATCATCATCATGACCTGGCATGTTTTACTGCTGTGGCCGGAGGTTTTTGGCACAAAGCTTATGCCCCGTGCTTTGCCTTGGTCTGCTGCCACTGGGGGGGTATCCGCCGCTTTAGTTAGCAGCATCCTTCAACAGGCTGCTGTTCCTCCACCTGTGTACTACCAGGACCTCTTGGACCACCATCAACTGGCATCTACTACCATCCATTGGCCTTCTTTGGCTCTGGGTGTGTTGATAGGGGTTTTACTGGCACAGGTGCTAGATTTTTTACATCTAGCCCCGGCAATACCTCCAACTTCAGGTTCGCCAGAGGTTGGGATCCTACTTGAACACGGTGGCCCTGAAAAATAGGCTTGGTGCATGAGTCATCAAGCCCTCCTCACCGAGCTTCAGGCTTTACGTCAGGAGCTCTCTGCACTGAATTCCCGTGTCTTGGCGTTGGAGTTGGCCAACGAGGCGGATCCGGTGACTGGTGGTGGTGGTTCTAGCACAGTGGTTTCCGTGAGCTATACTTCCACTGGCGAACCAGTGCCTGTGGCCCCTTCGGTTGCTGCTGCTGCGAGTGCTACCCCTGAGCGATCTTCTGCTGCTGCTGCTGAGCCTGTGCCTCCTTTGATCGAAGGTGAGCGCAGGGTGATTGCTGGCCAGATTGGTGCATTTCTTCGGAGGGCATTGGACGGCCTTCCTCGAGGCACCAGTGGGCGAGACCGCATTCCTTTGGCCTCGCGCTACTACGTGCTCTGCCGAGATTTGCAGGGCCGATTGTACAACCCAGTGCGAGTGTTTCGCACTTTTTCTGGCCTGAAACCGTTGGTGAAGGAAGCCAACGGTACCTGTGGTGATAGCATTTTCATTGGGCTACCATCTCTTTGGGAAGCTCAAGAGGCAGTGCGCAGTGCTGGCCTAGAGTGGCCAGAACGCTATGACTGAAGACGGTGAGGAAGAAGTCGTTGCTGAGGATCGATCAGCTCAGCTGCGACAGTGCACAGTGGTTGAAGCAGAGAGTCGGCAGGTGGACGTTCAGTACCCTGTTGGCATTTTTGAAGTTCCTTCTTCATCGGGGGGGGAGCCATCTTCGATTGCAATCATTGCTGTGTCAGAGTTTGAAGGCAGAGTAGTGGTGGCGATCCCTCATTCAGCTTGGCATCGACAAACTGCCAGGCGAGTTCTCCCGGCTGGTTCAATCTCCAAGGTTGTAGCTGGCCAGTGCGCTTTCGTCGACCGAACTCAACTGTCGGCGGAGGTTGGCAATTTTCGTTTTTGGCTGGGGTTGCTCAGCCCGGACTTCGAGGAGTTTGTTGTTTTCGACCCGGAGGTGAGTGAGCCAGATAGCGAGTTCAGTTTTGCATCTCAGGGTGTTGGAGTTCTTCCTGAAGCCAAGATCTTGGTTTCCCTTGCTGAGCAGCACTTTGCCTTTCAAACACCTGCTGAAGACGGAGTTGAAGACCCAGCTGCAGATCCTTACGATTCCAGGATTCGTGTTTTGGAGGATTCTGTCAAAGGCATAGCCGCTGATTTGAAGAAGCTGGTGTCTGGCAAAGCTGCTAGTGTCAAGTCCCCAGAGGCATGTCCCGCCCCTCCTGGACTAGAAGCAGTCACAGGGTTAGACATGGAGGTTGTCCAGTCCGCTCGAGCAGCAGGCATTCCGGAGCAACAGATCTTGGAGATGGGAAGACTTGCTGCAAAGGGGAAGCCTCGACTACAGGACTTGCCGGTGACAGTTGCGGCCAAGAAGAAAGTCTCGGTCCTTTCAGAATCCGACGACGACAACGAGGACGAGCAGGCTGCGGCGTTGCTAGCAGCCCCAAGTGCAGCAGGAGATGGTGGAGTAGCAGCAGCCTTGGGACAACTCACGGTCATCGCCAAGCACCTGGTCTCTCAGAAGAAGAAGTCCGACAGCTTGGATGCTCTCCTAGACGGTGTTGGGTCGGGAGGAGCTTCAGAGAGCAGCTCGGTGTCAGGTGGCCGGAAGTACTCAGCTGCGTTGAGAGCCCTTCGTCGCACTCTCAGGACAAAGCCTCAGGAGATCAGCAAGATCATCGAGCGCAACTTGGAGGAGGACTTTCAGCTAGCTACTTCGATGCCCGGGACTGCTGCCATTCCCACTTCAGCAAGAGCATGGCTGGAGCTGCGCAGCCGGGTGCCAAACTATCAAACACCGGTTCGCGTGCTGTGGTCAGTGGCTGCGATTGCAGATTGCCTGAAGAACCAGCAGTACGAGGAGGCCAAGGCAAGGGCATACCTTCTCTTGGCTGCAGGAGATCAGCTGTCCATAGACAGAGGACAGTGGGTTGTAGCCAGCGAAATCCTTTTGGAGGAGCCGCCGAACTTCGGGGCATTTGCCTCACACCAACTTCCTTCGGAGTTGGAGTCTCCACATACGAGACTCCTGGACGGCCGGTGGATGGATGTTTTCATTCACAAACTCCAAGATTTCGACAGCTTAGCAGAGAAGAAAAGGAAACTCAGTGGAAAACGGGCTCCTCAGAATCCAAACTCAGAAGCTGCTCCTTCGAAGCCGGATCCCAAGAAGAAAGGGAAATCCAAGGGCAAAGGCAAGACCTCTTCCGGAAAGGCGGAGGAAGCCGAGCCCCCAGCAGCCGATGCATGATTAAGAGCCCCTCGCCGCCCCCTGCAACCGGTGAGCCTCGCCCCTGTCCTTTGCCGAGCACTACGACGTCAGCGCGGCCCTTAACGGGGACTGCGAATTTCGGTCGGGGATGGAAGCGTGCTGAGTGCCTTCCTGGTAGCAGAGTGAGGCGGCTGAAAGGAGGGAGCAAAAACAGCACAGGTGAAACTCCAGCACCTGCAGCTCCAGAAGCGTTGAAAGTGCCTGGTGCTGCTGCCTCTACAGTTAGTGTTGGAAGCCTGTGGAATTCGTTGATCAGAAACATCTTGGGGTCGAAGTGCTCCTTCAAAAAGTTCATTCATTCCACGTTTTGTTCAAGGGCTCGCAGGGTGAAGCGACCTTGCACCTCAGGGCCAGTGTGGCCCATGCCGTTGCCCCCTGCTGCGGCTGATGAAGGTCCTTGGGGAAGCGCTCTGAATGCGATGGTGCTATGTTGCAACTGGCTCCATCTTGGAAGACCCAATCGAGTACCTAGCGACTACTGTGCTGCTTCCAAGTTGAATGTGGAGCAGGAAAAGGTGCTTGAACGTTTTCGTCATCTGGCTGGGGAGTGGAAATCCTTGCCAGAAGTTACAGCAGCTGACATGGGTAGGACTGCTAGCAAAGTGGAGAACATAGAGTCCTGCCTGCAAACACTCACAGAACGAGCCTTGAGGATCATCGAGGAGACCGGATCTCAGCAAGCTGGAGCTAGACCAAGAGCAAACAAACCTTCAACAGGGTCTTTCTTAGCTGAAGTTCAAGTGGCCAAAGACATTGAAGCTCACCGACTGAAGTTTACTGGGCAGCCCTCCTTCACTCCAGAGCCCTACTTGGATGAGCTCACCCGGCAGATGTACGTAGCTCCACTGGAAAGCTCGCTGGAGCCTTCAGAATGTCTTGATGCGATTTCGCACACTCAGGGGCGAGGCAGCAGGGATGAAATAGTGGGGTTACTACGTAAGCTGGATGATACCAATCGCCTTGCTTTGTTTCGACCTGAACAAGTTCGCTGGGATCACCGCAGCGGGATGTTTGCCCTTCTGAAGAACCCTGAGCGGGACCGACTTATCCTTGACAGCCGTCCGGCAAATTTGCTGGAATGTCCCTTGACGAGCTGGACACAAACTATGGGAAGTGTGATGCCCATCTTAGACTTCGAGGTTGGGGAACAGGAGGCGGTCATCTGTTCAGGAGAAGACCTTCAGGACTTTTACTACTTTTACCAAGTTTCAGAACAGAGATCTCGCAGGAACTCTCTATGCTTCGAACTGACACCCGAGCAGGCAAAGCAGTCAGATGTTGGCACGAAGGTTTGGAAGGAGCAGCATTCCTGGTGCCCAGCCTATCCACGATGGCGATGGGCGATGTGAACGCCGTTGAATTTGGCCAACAAAGTCACATGAAGCTGGCGTTATCTACGGGGCTGAGACTGTCCGACTTTGCCACTTTACGTGGTCGACTTCCTCGAGGGCAGAGCTGGTTCACTGGCATTGTCATCGATGATTTCTTGGCAGTTGAACGAGTTCCCCGAGCCTTGCCTAGACCTGAGAAGAGTGCAGCTATCGCAGATGGTTTGGTTGAAGCTTACCGCTTGGTGGGTCTCCAGCCAAATGCTTCGAAGAGATTTAGAGGTGAGCTGCATTCGAAGTTCTGGGGGGTGAGTTTAGATGGTGAGGCTGCCCTTGTCCGAGCTCAACTTGAACGAGTGCTTCCAGTGGCTGTTGTCACTTGTCAGCTTGCTAAGTTGGGGTGGGGACATCGCAAGCTGCTGGAGATCATAGCGGGATCTTGGACAGCCATCCTTCAATGCCGTAGGCGGTGCATGTGCTTGCTCTTTTCAGTTTTTCAAGAGATCCAGAGCTATGACTACGATGAAGTGTTTAAGCTGCAGGCCGCCACAGTGGATGAGCTTTGGTCCTTGGTAACTTTAGCTCCGCTGTTTTGCGCCGATCTCAGAGCTCCGGTGCACTCAGAGCTTTCGCTGGTTGATGCTTCAGATGACTTCGAGGCTGAAGTTGTGACCGCTCTCCCCAAGACTCTGGCCTCCGAGATGTTGCGACATAAACTGAGCAAAGCTGCCTGGACGAAGATGTTGAGTCCTTTCAAAGCGCTGATGCGCACCCACCGTAAGCTGGATCCGGAAGATGAAGTTCCGGACGGAGAAGAACCTGCTAGAGCGCACCCCCTTTGGACTGAAGTTGCCAAGAGTTTTCAGTTTCGCACAGTTAAAAAACGAAGAGTCCGACCTCGCACTCACATAAACTTGTCAGAACTGCATGCTGCCCTTGCTGCTGAAGAACGCCACGGCCGAGCACACCCAGGTTCCCGAAAGCTGATAGGAAGTGACAGCCAAGTTGTACTGGGAGCCCTTTGCAAAGGACGTTCTTCATCGCAGCAGCTCAATGACATGTTGCTTCGATTCCTGCCTAGCATGTTGGGAAGCAATACCTACTCTGCAGTGCAATATGTGAACACCCTAGACAATGTGGCGGATGATCCTACACGTGATAAACCGTGTCGAGCGCCTGCCTGGCCAGCTAGCTGGCTTGAAGAGCTCATAGCTGGGGATGCTACAGCTTTGGATGAATTGCTGGTTACCTATGAGATGGATGATGCTTCCATTGGTCGCCTGCCTGAGGAACCTACAGCAGTTGCTCCAGCTATCGCTCCTCAGAGCGACAGGTGCTTGCGTCGACGACTTCGCCAACGACAGCTGCATAGGACAGGACGGGTGCCTAAAGAGGTTGGTTCCCCCCCGGTGGCAGTAGGTAGGAGTAGTGAGCCATGGATTCCTCCTCGCATGCTGCCTCCTGAATCTCGTGAGCTTTTGCTGAGTTTATACCTCGAGATCAATTTGTGCTGCCTCCTGGAAAGCGGTTTGATGAGGTGATTGGTTTTGCTGGTCATCTCGATCTGTTCTCTGGGAGTCGCATTGCAGCTCGGGAACTTGCAAAGCAAACTGGATGTTGGGTGCTGACTTATGACATAAAACATAGTACCTCTGAAGATTTGCTGAATCGGAAGGTGCAACGTAGCATAGAAGAACTGATAGCTGCGCAGGTTTTTACTTCGCTGGCAGCTGGTCCAGTGTGTGCAAGTTTTTCTAGAGCTGTTAGACCTGCGGTTCGTTCAGCAATTTTTCCCAGGGGTTTGCCGAACAAATCCCACAACATGCAGAAGAAAGTTTCGCAGGGAAACCAGTTTTCACAATGGATGTGCAAAATCGTCAAGCTGGCGGTGCAGCAACAACTTGTGTGGTGGATGGAGAATCCCTCCACTAGCTTCCTTTGGAGGCAACCGGAATCCCAAAGCAGGACGTCGTGGTCGAGGAACAGTTCAACATGCCAGGATTGCGGACAGTGACACCGTAGTTCTCTGCCGAGTTGCCTTTGCATCTTTGCGCCCGGATGATCTGTTGTTCCCAGCAGCAGCAGCTACTTTTAGACGTCGATGGGATCATTTGCTAGCAACTCTGTATGTACCACAGACTTTGCGATTGACCCCCGGGTGTTTGAGAGGTGGAGGAGCAGTGTATCTATACCATGTTCGCACTCCTGTAGCTGATATCCTGTGGCATATGCGGCTAAAGCATTTGGCAACGTTAGAACACTACCTTCAAGAGACAGCAGCGTCAAATGTTCTGTTGCAGTTACCGGAACGTGTGAGACTTCGGATTCGAACCTGTGCAATGATGTTTCGTCACAACTTGCGTCCTTTCCTTCCCCATAGCAGCAGACCTAAGGCCTGATAGCCTGCGCAAGCAGCTTTTCTCGCTGTTGGGCGGCGTAGGTGTGGTGTGGCACCTGTGTGGTGTAGCTGTCAAACCTCCATCTCCTTTGGTGTATCTGCCTTCGGTGAATGCATATGAGTTGGATCGCTGGAATGACAGTTGCTACAGCTTGCGTCGACGCCGCCCACACGAACCTACCAGAAGCCCTGTGGAATGAAACTAGACGACGGTTGGCCCGAGAGCGAGAAAAGCGATGTTATAGCAGCCTCAAGTATACGAAGCAAAAATAATAACGGATCGATTTACAGATGCAGCGAAAATGATGGTGAAGATGATGGTGATGATAATGAAGTAGGAGAAAATGATGGGAAGGTTGCGATGATGAAGCGTACCGGCGCAAAACGCACCACAACTTAACGTACCAGCGCAAAAAGTACCAGAGCAAAACCTACCAAGACAAAACGTACCAAGACCAAACGTACCACAGCAAAACGTACCAAGTCAAAACGTACCAGACAGCAAAACGTACCAGAGCAAAACGCACCACAACCTTATATATAAGGTCCAAGACAAAGCGCGCCACATCAAAACGTACCAGCACAAAACGTACCAGAGCAAAACGTACCACAGCAAAACGCACCAGACAGCAAAACGTATCAAGACAAAACGTACCAAGACCAAACGCACCATAGCAAAACGTACCAAATCAAAACCTACCACAGCAAAACCTACCAGAGATTGAAAAGTACCACAACTTAACCCACCAGCGCAAAACGTACCAGCGCAAAACGTACCAAGACAAAACGTACCAAGACCAAACGTACCGCAGCAAAACGTCCCAAATCAAAACGTACCACAGCAACACGTACTAAGACAAAACCTACCACACCGCAAAACGTACCAAATCGAAACGTACCAAACCAAAATGTACCAGCGCAAAACGTACCAGCGCAAAACGTACCAAGACTCAGACAGCAAAACGTACCAAGACAAAACGTACCAAGGCCAAACCTACCACAGCACAACGTCCCAAATCAAAACGTAAACACAGCAAAACGTACCAAGACAAAACGTACCGCACCGCATAACGTACCGAATCAAAACGTACCAGCGCAAAACGTACCAGAGCAAAACGTACCACAGCAAAACGTACCACAGCAAAACGTACCACAGCAAAACGTACCAAGACAAAACGTACCAAGACCAAACGCAACATAGCAAAACGTACCAAATCAAAACCTACCACAGCAAAACGTACCAGACAGCAAAACGTACCAGAGCAAAACGCACCAAAACAAAACGTACCAGCGCAAAACGTACCAAGACAAAACGTACCAAGACCAAACGTACCACAGCAAAACGTACCAAGTCAAAACGTACCAGACAGCAAAACGTACCAGAGCAAAACGTACCAAGACAAAACGCACCAAGACCAAACGTACCACAGCAAAACGTACCAAGACAAAACGTACCAAGACCAAACGTACCACAGCAAAACGTACCAAGTCAAAATGTACCACAGCAAAACGTACCAGACAGCAAAACGTACCAGAGCAAAACGCACCACAACTTAACGTACCAGCGCAAAACGTACCAGAGCAAAACGTACCAAGACAAAACGTACCAAGACCAAACGTACCACAGCAAAACGTACCAAGTCAAAATGTACCACAGCAAAACGTACCAGACAGCAAAACGTACCAGAGCAAAACGCACCACAACTTAACGTACCAGCGCAAAACGTACCAGAGCAAAACGTACCAAGACAAAACGTACCGAGCTAAAACGTACCACACAGCAAAACGTACCAAATCAAAACCTACCACAGCAAAACGTACCAGACAGCAAAACGTACCAGAGCAAAACGCACCACAACTTAACGTACCAGCGCAAAACGTACCAGAGCAAAACGTACCAAGACAAAACGTACCGAGCTAAAACGTACCACACAGCAAAACGTACCAAATCAAAACCTACCACAGCAAAACGTACCAGACAGCAAAACGTACCAGAGCAAAACGCACCACAACTTAACGTACCAGCGCAAAACGTACCAGAGCAAAACGTACCAAGACAAAACGTACCGAGCTAAAACGTACCACACAGCAAAACGTACCAAATCAAAACCTACCACAGCAAAACGTACCAGACAGCAAAACGTACCAGAGCAGTCCGGCGGCACCACCCCGGCCTTAGAGAGAAGAAGAAAGAAGAGCGAGAGAGAGAAAGATCTGCAGATGTCAGCGTTTGAAGATCTAGATCTGCAGACGTCAGTTGTGAAGATCTAGATCTGCAGATGTGAGTTGTGAAGATCTAGATCTGCAGATGTGAAAGTTTGAAGATCTAGATCTGCAGACGTCAGTTGC
>VSDK01002149.1:308637-322105 GCA_009767595.1 Symbiodinium kawagutii | reverse complement strand
CTCCTACTACTACTACTACTACTACTACTACTACTGCTGCTACTCCTTCTGCTACTGCTACTCCTTCTGCTACTGCTACTACTACTCCTACTCCTACTACTACTACTACTACTACTATTACTACTATTACTACTACTACTACTACTACTACTACTACTACTACTACTACTACTACTACTACTACTACTACTACTACTACTCCTTCTGCTACTCCTTCTGCTACTGCTGCTGCTACTGCTTTACCACATACTGAGTCTACTGTACTAAATACTGTACTAAATAGCCATCTTCACTTATAAGTCATTGCAGCTGGCCACAACCCAATTCACGAACGCGCTCAGGTCTTGGTGGACCAGGGTGGGCATCAAGCTCAGCAGAAAAACACCGCTGGATCAGTGGGCAAGAAGCGAAGAAGGGACCATTGATGAAGGATTCCAATGGATTCGGATGGGTTCCAAGCAACTGTCGTGTAGCTGACTTTGTTGCACTCGAAAGGCTATCATTTTGGGTGCGGCTTTAAATATCCACACCGTATGTTGGTGGTTCCGAACATTGGTCGCATCAGACTCTTGATGAGGTTGATGCAACATTTGTATGCTAAACCAAATGAATCGATAATGTTTTTCCGATTTCTTGATTTTTTTGATCACTTTTACGGTGCATCGAAGTCAAGCTGCAGGCTGCAAGCTTTGCTGGCTCATCTCCTTGCAATTCGAGTCTTGCTTGCACAGATGCAGGTGTACACAGATTGAATGACACCTTTGCATCACTGAGGGTTGTTGGGATCAGTGCAACCAGTACTGGAGTAACCCAACCAGAGAAATCAGCTTCCAGCCAGTACAAGAAGCGCATTGAAGCAATACTAGAACTGCTTGTGGTCCCTTGTTTGATTCCTGCACTTGGGTAACCCCTTGGGCAATCTTCACGAGCGGCCCAAACTGACAATGCCACTGGGTAGCAGGGAACTTCTGATTTCAGGAAGTCAGTTGGACTCGGTGCTGGCATCGCAAGTGCATGTGCAAGAGGCAAAGAAAGCTGACCAAAGAGGGAGACTCCAAGAGGGAGATGTCGGAAGTTGGGACTCCTCTTTGGCTCTGTGTTCCTCCTTGCTCTTGGAATGTCAGCTCTACTGCTCTGCTCCTGGCGAGGCTGTCTCGGTGATGAAGGACGGTTGCACTTTTTTTCACCCTTTGCCACCGGGGTCAAGCAACATACATCAGACATTTCTGGTAGTGTTCGAGGCAATCAACAACTTATCAGCACGCAAAACACAACTTGTTTAACCACATACTTGCTAGTATTCACATACTATCACATACTATCACCAATGAATTGATCAACCTGGATCTTGCGGTGGGAAGTTGCCAGGCGCTAGGTTCACCTTTTATTGGGTCAGGAGAGTGCTCAGACTGCTTCCAGAAATCCCCGGCAGTCACGAGCTCGGTGTGTCGCAACAGTACTTGGTTTCTTCACACAAAGGAACGGTCATGAAGCCATTTGTGAGTCATTCATGAGGTTTCATTCTGTCCATACCTATGTGCCTATGTATGACTGTCAAAAAATGCTTGTATGAAGAATTGTGAGGGTTGAGAAGTTGAGAAGTATTTTCTTATGACCAATGATGACCAATGACCAGAAATCTCAATGCCGAATGCTTTGAAGCAATCGAGGCATGGAGCTGAGACCTCAGGCGCCACGTGCCCACCCCAGAGCGGTTGGTGCCAAAAAAGCCACTGGCTGCCGGTGCCGTGTCAGGATCCCTCCCAAGACATCTGAATGCTGCGCACGATGCCACATGGGAGGAGATGATCCGTGAACGATTTGTTGTACAAACTATGCACAGGGTCATGACCTCACCAGAGTCTTGAATCCATTGAATCCATGTAAGTGCGGAATCATCTGATGAATTCTGATGACCCCTGGAAGGATGCGGACTATGTGTACTATGAGAAGGCTCTGGCCGATCCAGCTGAAAATCAAAGTGTGAGTGGGATCGGCATCAAATGTTAGGCACAGAATGATCTCGACAAGGAAGTGAAGAAGGTGCCTTGGAGAGCAAGTTACAGTTAAAGTGTTTGAATCAATTTAAATCATGTGCCGCAGACTTTAACCGACTTTCAATGAACGGTCTGTTTGACAAAGCGCTTCACACCACAGTCAGCTTGGCCTCCCAAGGTAGAGTCGAAATATTCTGATGCAAGACCTGGACTCAGTTTTGCTTTGCCTGAAGGATGCATAGACACGTTTCGTCACGCCAAATTAAAGTGAATACCGTTAACACATCCCTACAGGCTGTTTGTATCTGTTTGTTCCATTTGCGAGACTGCAAATTGATAGCAGTTTTTCTTGGTACATGGATGAAGTGTCCCATCATCGAGTGAACTTGTGGCGAGACGCAGGTGCGTTGAGCTCGCCGCAGATGAAACTTGGTCAAAGCTTCAAGGAGCTGCTTTACTCGTCGTCGAGTTAGATTCGTCCAAGTGGACAATCCAAGGGGATATAAATCACCTTGACATACCTTGACCAACAGATACTGACCATGCTTTTGATTGACCAAGTATGGCTATAGTAAGAACCAGCTTTGAACCCTAGTGGGTTAAGAACTGTTATTAATATGCCATGAACAACCGGATATGAGCATTGTGAACCAACAGGTACTGGTGATATGGGTGTGGGTGCCCAAAACGCTGGAAAACCAGTTGGTGAACGTCCAAACACCAAAATATTGCCGATATGCAAGAATCGTGGTCTAGCCAACGGATCATTCAAAGATCAAGGGCGTGATGCTATCCGAACGTAGTGTATACATGTGTAACAAGGTATCACCTTGAGCCATCAATTTTGTCTCTCACCAATATCATGGGATGGAATTATTGAGACAGGTGCTCTATCCTGCTTTCGAATTCTTGGATGATCAATGCAGCCCTTGAATCGATAAAGCTTCCGCGTGTTTTCTGTGTCTACTGCAGAGCTTCTCCAAGGGGCAGCTGGATGCCAGGATGAGCTTGTTGAGCTGGTGCAAAAGGCAGAGTACGAGGTCACAACTTAGTTGTTGCCATCTCTGTCTGGATTGAATGTCTCGAGTCCTTAGAGAGTCCTTAGAGAGTCCTTAGAGAGTCCTCAGAATCGAGTTGTTTGTTTTTTGTTTGTTTAAGTTTCTTTCTTTAATTTACTTCTGTACTGCATCTTCTCTTTCTTTTGATATGGTTTGGCCAGAACACCGGTGTCCTGATTGACATCACAAAAGATCGAAGTAGATTAGTGTTGGCAGTTGCTTTTGACCAGTATCATCTGTGCAATGTCAATATGCTAAGGCATCAATACACTTGTTTACTGTTTACCTCTGTTTCAAAGCTCATTTTGGGAAGATTCTTGTGCAACTTATAGCCATGCCATGTGTTGTGTAGCCCTTGAAATCACCTCTGTGTCAGGAAACGAGGAGATTTACCTATCGTGTAGCCCTCGGCTCCCTCGGCTTCGATCCAACGTGTTGTCTGTCCAAGTCTGAGGCCGAATGACTTGGCGGGAGAAAGTGCGCACCATGACCGCCCATCAGAAAGGAGCCTTGATCGATGCGCTGACAGGTGCTGTGCGCCGCCATGTGACAACGGCCATCACTATGGGAGTATGGCCTTACCACCTATATCTCGGATGTCTTTCTTGATGGCTTGACTTTCGGGTATTCCAAGGCTTTGGAGAACAGCAACTTCTCCCGTCGTAGAGCTTCCAGACACGAATGTGGTTAATCGCAGTTGAAGATGTAAACGTCGATAATTTAGATTCATTTAGTAACTATTTTAGTAACTATTTCGTAACTTTAATTTATCATTTTCCTTCTTGGAATGTGATCCACTGGATTACCAGGTCACTGACGCACTTCACAACAGATGAAGTGCATGCCTCGTCAGGTGCCCTGGTGGTGGCCAATACCGTGGTCATCGGCTTGAGCGCCGACGACACCAGTTGGGCAGGCCGGACATGCGGGGCTCAGAAGCAGGTGGCTAAGAATGACGGCCAGGTGCCAGCTACACCGGGGACCATCTGATTGATATGGTGCTTTCCCAAAGGGGTACCCCCAGAATCATATACATCCATATTTATAGGGGTACTCCTCAAATATTTTTCATATACAACTATTTTGAGAAACATCTAAATATACTTCTTCATATATGCAAACATCCACATAGAACTTTCCGCGTCTCCAAGTGGTTTCCGTAGTTTCTCCAGTGATCTGCGAGGCTGGCAATGGTTGGATGCGACTTGGCCCGGCAGATCTTGCTGCTAGATTGATTTGTACGGTGGTTGCGCAGGGTTGCCACCTTGATCATTCTCAGGACCCCGCCCATCAAGGGGCCTCCTCCCATTTTTCCTTTTTCTTCCTTTCTGTTGCTATGGTTTCCTTTCTGTAAGATGAAATCTCACAGTCTCTGAGAGTACAACTGTAAGTTGGCTTTTTGGGTGGGTTTTCGCATCAAGACGTAGACCCAGGGTGCACAAAATCGGGATTGGTTGGGAGCATAGCCACAGGATGCCAATGCCACAGGTGCTTAGGAGTAACGTACTAAAAATGAAGACTTTGGGGACCTAAATTGTCATCTGTCATTCTCCTTCTCCTCTCTCCGTGCGCCAAAAAGGTATGCTTCACACTGGGTTTCCTCAGTGAGATGATCGCGAAGATGGTGATCCAGGGCTTTCTGGTCTACATCAGTGCCTTGCCTGTTAGCCTGTGGCTCCTCTTGTAGCCAAATCACTGGGGTTTACACCTAAAGTCTTTCCTATTTTGCCGATGCTTGTCCCGGCTTTCTACTAACCTATTATAGGATGAATTCCAACGATGCCACTGACATGCCAAGAACACATTTTGGATTCACTGAGAAGGCGTGATCAGACATAGCGAGGGAAATATTTGATTAGGGGATGACAGTCCGCCTTTGTCCGCCTTTGAAAGATTCTTCAGCAAATGTCTAACAAAGGTGGTGCTTCACAGTTGAATCGCCAGTGTTTGTCCTTGATTTACACGCTTCCTTGAGGAGATCAATGGCACTGGGTGGATTGTGCTTTGGTCTTCTTTGCCGCTTGGATTAAGATGCACATTGAATGGTTCAATGGCTGCAGATGGGAGAAACAGAGCGCTGAGTTTTCAATGCCCTCAGGATCTGGTGCAGACGGTCCCGAGCTAACCGGGCTGCGAACCTGGGAATCTGCGTCGCATCTCCATGGGACTAAGGTCATGTGGATGGCCAGCGTTGACCAAGCGAGTGATGCCTTTGCACTGGCGCGAGTTGTCAGGTCGGATGTTACATGGGAACATCTCTGAACCTTGGGGAATGGTACCGGCTATGTGCACAAATAGTGCATTTTGCCTGAAAAAGGATCACCCTTACTGGGGTAAACCAGGTACGCTGTCAATTTTGGGAGGACATACAGTAATTAATATGAATTCATTTCTAGTAGGTTGTTTTGGAGCAGATACTGTAATTGATAGATCCCAAAACATCAATGAATTTGAAGAATCCCTGAAATATCCATTGGATCATCCCAGTTTCAATCGTCCATTGTCAGTTAACGTTCGCCCCATCGGTTGAGCACCCTATCGTTTTCAAATGGAATTAGTCCATCTTTAGGCGTCAAAATCAGCCCATCTCTAGGCATCAAAGCCCATGGCCCCATGGGGAAAACCGGGTCCCATCGCACCGCGAACGCATCGCCCCCAGGGTGGCGCGGCTCAGCCGCATCACCCGCGTCCTACGCGTCTCCTTCTCCCAGGCGCTTGTGGTGAGCTCCAAGGGGACAGGTTGAAGGAATGCTATGGAATGCGTTTAAGGAAGGCTTAAGAATGGCTAATGGGAATGGTTAAGAATGGCTTGAAGGGTTCAGAATGATTAATGGCGAACAAGGTTTTATGATTGTTAAGAATGGTTTGCAAGGGTTAACAACGGCAAATCATGCTTAATCATGGTCAGGTGGATAGTTTGGGGCATGCTCATGGCTTGGTGGTCAGTCCAAGACTGTAGTACTTGGCGATGTAACGCCTGTGACGGGTCATTCCTGGGATCGTAAGTCATAAGTCCCAGTCGTAGATGGTCATTCCACTTTAAACTTTAAAACCTGTGTAGGATACAGATAGTTATTATTTATTGTAGATGTCGGTATAGCATAGCCACTATCAAGAAGGGATCCACGAGGGAACTGAGGGAATCATGATAAATTGTTATATAGTTAAGTGGAGAAGATCAGAATGTCCTCATGTCCTCGATGGGACTGTGACAATCTGGCCACTAGAAACTTTTTTTGAAATGTTATTTCCTGGTCATACCAAGAGCCGAACATTTTTATATTTGCCTCATTTTTCAAGAATCTGACATGCAGTAGGACCCATGGCCTAGGGTTTGATCTTTTCGCTCACGTAGTGCTACTTGATGCCCAAATCGTTTGATCTTTCGGCTGCGCGTGGCCTTGGCAGAACCTGGTGCGCATGACGCACATGATTGCAGGCGCGGGACGGCCCGCGGTGTGAAAAACCTTTCGCTCAAGCCATGCAGAACGGAAGTGGTGAAAGAAAGACAAGGATGCAACGGGTGAATAGGGGTAGCAATTATTGCCATGTCCGGTACTGATAGTAGACTTAGTAGACTGTACCTTTGTTGAATTTCCAAAGAAGCATCGATAAGACTTTCCTAGAGGTTCCGAGAACTGTTCAAACTAGACCGATATACAATTTTGAGTGGCTGCAGGTTCTACGACCACCATCTTTTGGGCCACGCTGCTGGTGATCCTCTTCGTCTATGTCACCTTGGCTAAATATTAAATGATGATGATGATGATGATGATGATGATGATGATGATGATGATGATGCCGCGAGCCAGCTCGTCTCAAAATGTCCTTAGTCAAAGTTAAGTATGTGTAAAGACAATGAATGATCCATTGCAAATCTTCATGCTTACATACTTCTACATGCATGCATGCATGCATGCATGCATGCATGTAGTTCTATCAACGATTTGTTCTTCTAATTTTTGCCAAGGGATCAGGGCTAAGATTCCACTGCTATCTTTTGGTTCTTCACATTGCAGCGAGGGTCCAGGTCCGACCACAGCATTTCCCAAGGTCATGGCAATAGGCGCGCACGGAAGCCTGCAGAGCTCCGGAAGACATAGCATGGCTTGTTTCCCTTGAGGGATGCAAATTGGACAATTTGGTCATTGCTCTATGTCATCAGTCCATGTCCATTGTGAGTTGCCTTGGTCCGGGTTCTCAGTCTTGGACTTAGCTCAACCAAATCTGATCTGCGGCTCAGTCTTGCGAGAGACGGTGGGCAGAAGCACCGTGGAGTATGAGGCGCTCCTGCGTTTCTGAATCCGTTTCCAGCATCGCTGGTAATACAAGGGCTCTCTACAAAGTCAAGCGCTGGTTTGTTGGCCACCAATGTAGTACAAGAGTGAACTATGTCAGAACCTGTAGAAGCAGTACGCAAAGACTACACTGCTGAAGATAGTGCTGCAGAGCTTTGCTGCGCAGACCACTGGAAAGTACTTCGACTCAGTGCCGAGAGCCGTGTGAAGCTAAGGGATTTGCGAAGTCTGCGAGCGTGGCTGAAAAATGAGCTATAGGCAGCTATAGGTAAGATGCAAACTATAGGCAAGAAACATTCTGAGATCAGAGGATCGTGAAAGGAGGCTGCAAGATCTTGGTTTTCTAATAAATCCTCGGCATTGACACTGCCAGTGCCGCAGAGATGACTGTGACGAGTTTCCTCTTGAAGCTGCCGCTTAGACCATGACTGTCTTCAGATGCGCCTTTTCGGAATGCTGCTTGGCTCAGATCTGGAGCCAAGATCTGACAGAGCTACAACTTGAGCCCTGCAATGTTGGAACTGAGGTACAACCAACGTGGGTGATCCTATCTTTGAGTATGTGTCTGAATTTCATGGAGTGGCCTGGCTGCACTCAGTTTGTATCAACACTATGGGATGATACACATATGGTGTGCCCGGGAAATAATTTTGCCATTGAAATGTTCAGAGTTTGAGGGATCGTTGAAGGATATGTTGGAGGTACACGACTTCTGATCTGACCTTGCGACTGATGTGTCGTGTACCGATGCAGAACACCTTGTGAGGCGGTACTCGTCGTTACTTTCGGACGCTTGGCAAACCTAGACTTAGACGCGGTAAGAAGCAGAACGTTTGTTCTGCCTGTCACATTTGTTACTGTAAGTCAGTGTATCTTCCGTTTCAGACACAGTTTCTCCGCTTCGTCTCAGGTGTTTTCATTTGCTTTCTGGGCCTAGGCAGCTTGCAGCAGGGCACCTGTTACACACACTTTTTGTTGATTTGACTTGATTGAGACAAAAATTGCCCATGTCGTTTCAATTCAGTGTCAGCGACAAAAACAGCTTTACCACATATTCGCCAGGCTTTTTCAACGTAGCTTGGCAAAATTTAGTCGTCCGATATCGTGCCACCTCGCTCATCTCAAGCTTTTGCAAGTGCTGCGAATGCACATGCTGATTTTTCTACCGGCCAAGGTCATCAGTGCGATTTTTGTCGAAAAAACCATGCTGGCTGCAGCCTGAACTGACAAAACTTGGGGAAGCAGTTGCACTCACGGTTTCAGCTGAAAACCCTCAAATACTTCACATTACTCCGCGCTAGCTTAGGCTGCAGCGCGGGACGACAAGGTTGAGAAAGCCAAGCGATTGTTGGATACCAATCTTTGGGCAACACGGTGCCTGGTCCACGAAAGAAGTTCTTTGAGCTGTCCAGGAAGTTTGCTAGAGCGATTTGTATCAACCTGTCCCGATACACCGGTGTTTGTCACATTGTGTGAAGGCCACTAATGAGAGATCCACATCAATAGATCACCCGCAGAACTACCATAAGTAGCTGTTGATTCAACATCAAGGTTGCATGGTTAAAACCGATGTTTGCTCAGTATTGCTGCTCTTCTGCATGGATGGCGGTCCATGCTAGATCCACTTTCCAGTGACTCAAGGATTGCAAAGCTACTTCGTGCAATCATGCGGCAGACCGTTACGTGGCTGCATAGATGTCACGCCATTTTGCACCTTGCACTGAGCACCAGTTCAGCCCCCATCATGCCAAGCATGAGAGGACCCTGAGTGGGATGGAAAACTCTCTGAAGACGTTGACAGTCGTTTGCCCAGATGATGATTGGCTTTAGATGCCAGGGCGAACAGGACTTCAATGGCATTTTGACATGGCCCCCAAGGCATCTTAGAAGTTTCACTCTCTGCGAAAGAATTCTCTGCCATGGTGCAGGAGCTTGGGCCATGTTTAGTTTGCGTGTTGGCTTGTGTCGGGATGCCCGCTGCAAGGGTGTTTTGGAACCGACAAGTCTTGTTTTTCTTGTCCCAGTCATGTTAAAATCTCGTTTTTCCTTCAGCTATAAATCTCAAACTTGTCCAATTCCCGCAATGATTGAGTGATGTTGTTTGACTAGCCTTGGTCTAAAAATGTAAACCACAGATTTCGTTAGAATGACTTGTAGGGGCTGCGTGCTGTTTTTGCATTTCTGCGCTGGATTTCCAATCTCTCCTGATAGGAGAGAGATGCGTCGGACGCGCTGGATGAGCTGGATATTTCAAGAGAGGACACTACCTAGCTTCTGACTGGCAATATCAATGATCACTAAGAATAGCATGGTTCTAAATACACAGTGATAATTTAAACAAAATTGTTGTCACTTCTAGTTTGATGTTCAAACATGCATGACTCATTGCGATTTGTGGAGAAAACCTGGTTGATCAAGCGATGCAACACTGGGGTCGGCGGTGTTGAGGACCACAGCTTCCTCTCTGCGATCCTGGATCCAGACTGTCGGAAGGTGACTTGGCTCTGTCGACATCCCAAAGGACAAGGTGCACAGAACATGGACCATCTAAGGGGGTTTCTTCAGATAGGTAACCCCACAAACTGGATGATTTATCTTTATAAATGATTGAAAACAGATGATTTAGGAGTACCCCTCTTTTGAGAAACTACCATATCTAACGAAACAGGGTCAGGGATGTCAGCGAGGAGGACAAACGTGTTCGAGCATTGCAACCACTATCGATTTAGAAATCATATAAGTTCACATAACCAATGAGCCAGTTCACCATTGTAAGAATTGAACCGTTGCAAGCACTGGTTGGACTAGTCACTAGTATTTGTTACAACCATTTTTTGGCCTTTCCTAGCTGCTACCATACCATTCCGAACTCTTATCAATGATTGTTCAACGTTCGTAGTTCCTAGCCATTCTTGACCATCTCGAAGCCTTATCAACCCTACTCATCATTCGCATGATTAACCGGCAACCATCAGCCAACCATCAGCCAACCATCAGCCGACCACTAACCATTAGTTTACCAGCACTACTCAATTACTATGAACTTCATGAACCTTTTTTTGCCATCAGTCTATTGCTATCCACCACTGACCCACCATGTGCAGAATTCTTAACCATTGAATTGAACATATCAATTCTTAACCATTAACCATTATTAACCAGCCAAAGGGATGATAAAATGCCACTGTTTCTCACAAGTCCACGCTCGATTTCGAGCCCTGTGATGAATTGATCACCACTGTAAAATCTCCCAGGCCTTGACCGTGAGGGAAATCATTCGAGGCAGCGGCGGCTCAAGGTAGTGATCAATGCTTGGTGCTTGGTAGTAGCTAGGATAGTGCTTAATACTGGTTAATAAATGGTTGATAACTGTTGATAGTGCCAAGGTAGTTGCATGTTTGAAAATCAATCATGCTTAGTAATGGTTGATGCTTAGTACTTAGTACTGATAACCAAGCATGCTCAGTAATGATTGGGAATGCTGATTGTCAACAATGGTTCGGCATATTTGTGATGGTTGATGCTTGTTTTGATAATTGCCATTATTAAGCATCCTTGATGATTGAAAACCATGCTTGACAATGTGTAAGTATGTTTGATCATGGTTGGGAATGGTCCATGACCAACAAGCGTAACGACTGAGAATGGTCAAACGGTAGAAACGGTAGACATGCTACTTAGTTAATCAGATGTACTATGTCTCCCTGAGATTTTGCTGGCAGTGATGGTCAAGTTGAATGCTTCGCTGAAGCTTCCCTCAGGGCTTCAGTCACTTCGTGGTGAACCGCGAAGAAGTGATATTGCGGGGGCCTGGAAGAAGTTTGTGAAGCTGATCCTGGTTCACAGAGATGCAACGGATTCGTTCTTTGGAGCTGAACTCTGTTCCAAGGTAGCGGTGGACCTCTTGGTGCGCTCCCTTCAAAGTAAGGTCGCGGACCTTGCCAAAGAACTGCAGGGTCTCAAGGACAGATATGCTGCTTATCCAGAAACCTAAAATCAGGGGCAAGATTGGTGACTTCTAATCCCAACACTTCAAGACAGGTGAAGCCAAGTTAAGTGGAAACTACTTCAAGACAAAGATATTAGATGTTGAGCAAAGTCTTTAAGTCGATCGTGAGGAGTGTTCGTTTGACAACCTGAAGTTATTGACCTCGTTGGTGAAGGGAGAGGCCTGGAAGAACCTTGGTCAAACGTAGTACTCGCTGGTGGCAAGCTCCAGGTTTCTCGGCACAAATTCGCTCAGAAGCAAAGCAATTGATGCCCAGAACTCAGAGAATTTGAAGATTTTGTTTGAATTGTAGGATATATAGAATATAGTTTGAATTTGAAGATGTTTGAATCCAATGAATCCAACTTTGATATATCGCCGCTGAAGGATAGAAACACTCAGGACCATGGAATATATCCAAGATATAGTCCATTAAAAAGATTACTACATTATACATTAATGATCTACTATAGACTATATTAACTTTATTTCTTACAAATTCTGTCAACTCCAGCGATTTTACTTTTCTCCAACAGCGTAAAATAACGGGGTCGTGCCAAGATAAGTGTCGGCTTCCCAAATGTTTTGGCAGGTTCCGGTCTGGTTGGCAGATCAAGGTTCTGGAAGGTTCCGGTAAGTTCCCGTGCAATTTCAACATTAAATAAGGCTTTGAAAGATTGAGATTAATACCGGTAAATTCCGCTACAATTAGAATAATATAGTTAAGAGAATCATTTTTACATAAAACGGTAACGCGTAAATTCAAATTTGCTCAGGATGCGGGTCCACGTTACTCCTTTTTCCGAAATTTTCCGAAAATCCTTTGATTTTGGACACTCTCCAAAACACAACAATTTTCCGAAAATTTCTGGGTAACTATCCCGAATTTTTCCGAAAATTTAGCCGTTTTGGACGAAGTGGACTTCTTTAACAGGTAATCTTTCTTTCTTTTCTCGGAGGTGACCTGTCCCACTGCCTGGGCTGCCTAGGCTGCCTCGTCCTTTGCGAAAAGGTTGCTTCCTAGCTTTGACCAAAAGGCAACAATTTTTGGAAAATTTTGCCCTCCACGGACGAAATTTTTGAACAATTCTTCCGCTTTAGTCAATACTAAAATCAAAGATATTTTTAGATAATTTCGACCAAATTTTTTGAAAAATCTTCCATTTTGGTCAATACCAAAATCAAAGAATTTTCGGAAATTTTCGTACCACCAATGCCTCGGCTATGGGCTTACAAACAACAAATAACCAAGACCCAACAACCAACAACGAATAACCAAGAACCAACAACCGACAACCAACAACGAACAACCAACATGCAACAACCCCCAACCAACAACGAATAATTAACAACCAACAACCGACCACCAAGAGCCAACAACCGATACCCGGCAACTAACAACCGATAACCAACAACTAACACCCAACAACTAACAACTAATAACTAACAACTAACACCCAACAACTAATAACTAATAACCAATAACCAACACCTAACAACTAACAACCAATAACAAACAACCAAAAATTAACAACCAACAATAAATAACTAATAACTAATACCTAATAACCAATAACCGATAATTAAAAATAAAACTAATAATTAATAACAAATAATTAATAACTAACAACCAATAACCAATAACAAATAACTAATAACTAATAATTTATAATTAATAATTAATATTTAATAATTTATAATTTAATAATAAATAATTAAAATTAATTAATAATTAAAAATTAATAATTATTATTTAATAAATAAATAAATAAATAATAATTTTTAAATCTTAAATAATAATAAAATAATTAATAATTAAAATTTTATTTTTATATTTTTAATAATTTTAAATTTATAATATATTTTTTAAATATAAATAATTAATATTAAAATTAATTTTAAAATTAACTAATTAAAAATTAATAAATTAAATTTTAAAATTAGTAAATTAAAGATTTAAAATTAATAATTTATAAAAAATATAAATAAAAAATTATAAATTATTTATTTTAAAATTATTTAATTTTAAATTTAATTAATTTTATTTTTTTTTTAAATATATAAATTAATTTATATATTTATTAAAAAAAATATTTTTTTAAATTTATATTTAATAATTTTAAAATT
>VSDK01002149.1:237345-305895 GCA_009767595.1 Symbiodinium kawagutii | reverse complement strand
ATTTTTTTTATTAAAAAATAAATAAAATTATAATATATATATATAAAAATTTAAATTCTTATTTTAACAATTATTTTTAATAAATAATTTAAAAAATTATAATTTATAATAATTAATATTTAAAATATATATTTATTAATAATCTTAATATTACCAATTTCCAAATTTTTATTTAGTATTTATATATTTTTTCTATATTATATATAATATTTCCAGTCCAAATTTTAAGAAAATATTTAATCCATAATAATTTGCTTTATTTCGATTTATTTTATAAAAAAAAATATAATTTGGTATGATCAGTGCCATAAAATAGAGACTGATCGCTGCTGTACTGCCCTGCCGTACACAACGGTCCGAACGCAGTCCGAGCTATACAAAAACAAATATATATATATATAAATATATAAAAGATCTATCAAATAATTTTGAATATCTTAAAATTAACTTTAATCTGTCCTGTCCATCATGAAATTTACTTCAGGTTTCTGTATGGATGATGTCCGGAGACATCCTACTGGTCTGAAGTGGTGGAACATTTTGGATGGATCCTAGTGTCCTCTTGGACGAAATGCATATGATGCAGCGGCAAATGACTGCATTTCTGGCTTGAAGCCGTAAATATTCACATGCGAATGCATGTACGAATTGTAACGATAAGGGCAACTCGACGCCTTCAAAAATGGAACATCTTCTCAATCTTGGATAGGTTACCTGTGTCTGTGGCAACACACTTTCAAAAGAAACTGCGAAGGTTGCGTATTCAAAGGCCCACATCTCACAGACGTTTGAAGCCGTAAGGGAAGGACATTGAAACTGTGCCATTTTGAGAGCCAACCATTGAAGGTGATGCTTTTGTGAACAACACGGAGTAGTATCATCTACCAAATCTTGCAATTTCTGGTGCCAACATGGTGCAAAATCAACCGTGAGATCTGATGTATCGTTCATGAAGGGAAACTTCAAAAATCTTTGTAGCAACTTGATGATCTTCAGACTGAGCAAAGCACTTGGAACTTTACAAGTTAGCCAAGTTGAAGCGACCTTCCAAAGGGTGGCCAAGATAGAATCTACTTTGCTGCATTGACTCATTCCTCCGCGATGCAACAAGATCCTTGGTGGCAAACGAATCAAGTGGTGTCTCGAACTCCGAAATCCTGACCATCAACATCCAACAAACATTCCATGTGGTGATTTCTCAAAATAGGGGTACTCACAAATGATCAATTCTTAGCCATTTCTAGTGATAAAGCAACCATTTAAAAAACCACCATGTAGTGACCTCAACCATTTCATATCTGGTTGGTGCGATGCTCCCGAGATTCTTTCATACTCCAAATCTCCTGAGCACGACCAAACGCTCCTCCAATTCGCACAGAACGGGTTCGTGCTTCAGGTCCTTCAGTGGCGGACAATGCTCGAGGTCACTTATGGTCACTTACCCATGCTCTTGATCAACCGTTGCAACCGTCAATGACCACTATCCATCTCCATCCTCATACTAATTGAACACTTCCCCGGACTGCCACCAGGATGCACCAGCCTAACAGGATGCTGCCATTCCAATTTGTCTACACAGGTGCCTTGTTGCTGCAATCGCGCTCCGCTTTCATATCACGCTTGAGAGCTTGAAGGTCCTGTGGCGACAGTGTACTGACGACACGTTTGCATGGACTTCCCATGTTTTTGTGAGCAAAAGGATGCAAAAGGATATGAAGCGAGTGCCAACCAACAAGGCATACATGTATGCCAAATATGTAGATGTTTGAAAACATAAAAATATATTCTTGCAAAAAAGTATGCGCATATCTGTGGAAACATAGACAAACAAATAGATCAATAAGATTCAAAATGTGTATATGATATATGTAAATAAATAAATAAATATATATATATGTAAGTAGGAAAACATAATTGCAAATACATCTGTGGAAGCTAAACATCAGCAGCGACTAAATCAGTCTCAATTACACCACATTTATGCTTCCAGATGGAGATTCTTAAACGCATGCTTTGATCGATCTACTGGTTGCATTCTGAGAAGTGCGCTGTTTGATCATACTTCCCTATTGAATTTCATTCCGGGATCCTGTCCACATATTTAGTGCAATGCACAGATTGATCTTTTGGATTAGACAAACTCATCTCACTCCAAGCCACGCAGTTCATGCAACGGGCTCATTTGGTTTCAAAATGGATTCCTTCTATCTGATTATCTTCAGAGTACGGCCCTGCAACCATAAAACGTTTCTGCGATGCAAGCAGAATATGAAAAAGTGCCAAGTGTAAGATCTGCAAAGTATTCGCCGTTGCCAAAAAGCATATCTTATAACATCTCAAAACAAGCAAACTGGCAACCCATCACTGATGTGCGTCATGAATAGTAATGACATAAAGATTTTATCAACGGGTAGCATAGAAATATGGAGCGTAACACAGAAACCTATGAGAAGCCACAGGCTTTGCACAGTTTTCTTTTTAGACTCAGGAGTCCCAATGCGGCAGGCAAGGACACACCTTCCTGGCCGCTGTGCTGCTGGGTTTCAGTGACTTGTCCCGGAAATGCCTTGCGACGAGTCTTCCTTGCTACAGCGCAAGTCATGATAAGCCAGCCTCATTGAACTGATATTCTTGTACCTGTGGAAAGTTATTGCGTTTCTTTCGTCCACCCAAAATTCCGGGTTGACATTGCTGCAGTTGCACGACTTGCAATTCTCTTCGCATTGAAACAAATGATGCAATCGGCGAAAGCCAATCCACTGCTGAAAGCTGCCATTCAATGTTTCGGATGTTTGAGCAGCATCACGTGGCATCACTTGACCGTTAAAGAGATATTGTCCCAAGGAAGACTCCAAGGCATGGTGGGGAAGGATCTCCAAGCTGTGGAAGCAAAGACCAGAGACGACATCATCCAAGTGGCCAGGCAGCATCTCGCAGCTGCCAGGCAAACCTTCTGCTTGATCCCCTCCAACGTATTTATGCACTCGATCCTCCAACAAAGAAGCAAACTTCTGAGCGGCCTTGTATGGCAAACAAATCCCAGAACCACCGTCTGGAAAAGCACCAACGTTCTTTTGAAGGTAGTGAAGTACCTGTCCAAGATAAACATCGTCCCGAGTCTTTCGGATACAGTGCCTGCGCACATACCTACGGAAACGATCAACCATGAACAGGGTGTCCGGATCCAAGCGGCAAATAAAATCTGAAGGAGGCCCTCTGGTCCCCACCCAATGCCACATGGCCAATGCCTTTCTGATCAGATTCGTGGACTGATACATACTCTTGAGAAAATCCTCATCTCCTGAGATATGCCCCACTTGGTCAGGATGCCTCAAGAGAACAGGATACTCCTTCGCAAGATTCATAACTTCAATGCCCGACCGACGGTCTCGCCAGATTGCTGTCTGTGCATGATCTGTCTGTGCCTTCTTCGCCACGTACAGTCGAGTCGAATCGCAATCCCTTCCCCAAGTTTGCATGATAGCAGACGCAAGCGACACCTCTTCTGGCAGACGTGCTATCACAGCACAATGCACTGTAGGACGCCAAAAAGCTGCGCCATGGCACTTGGGCGAGGTTGGTCTTTGCTCATCTCTTTCCCATTGGAAGTTGGAGATATTTAACATCATAGCATTGGAGAAGTAAAACATTTGGAACCGCTTGTAATTGTGGAAGACCTCCTTTGGAGTAAGAAGCCCCTCACAAGTGGATGATAGCAGTTTGATTGCTTGCGTCATAATGTCATTCCAGAATTTGTCCACTTGGCCATGACGTCCCCACCAGGCAGTCTGTAGACCGCAGAGTACGAGATAGTGCAACTTCTCCAAATGGACGCATTCATCATCAGCTCTTGAAGATTGATCAAGGGCTCTCCACAAAGTTGCTGCGGTGCAGCTCTTAGGATGGTACTTCCACGGCCAGCGATTCACCTTGTATCTCCGGATGTATTTCCCACGAAGCGACCGCAAAAAGGTGAGCACTTCTTCCAAGTAGAACGACGTGCAGTTGCAGCCCTTTAAGACTGGGTAGGTGGAGCTACAACAACTTTTGTGGGTAAATCGACCAACAAAACATTCGTGCGCATCGTCATTCATGGGACAACACGCATGAGCTGGAACGTCTTTGGTCCAGCAGTCCAAAGCTGTAGCTGTGGCAAACAGCCACATCCACAGCATTGGGCATGGCATCGAATCCCTGACAATGTGACAACTCTCAGCGAAGAAACTCATTAATTTGGTGGTACGCACAAAAGTTGAATATCGATTGGGTTGAGTCTGGGTTGAGTGTGCAATGTCTGCCTAGTGGAGCGGTATGCAGTATTTCAGTCTATGATGCATCCCTTTGAAAGGTTATGGTTGGGTAGTTGGGTGTACGTGTTCACTCCTTGCTGATGACCTTGGATGAATCTGAAAAACTTGATGTAAAGCGGGCCTGTCTACTCTGGTAAGTCTTCAACACATCACCACACTCGTGAAGCTCGCTATGACAAACACACATGCGCAGCCAACATCTTAGCAGTTTACGAGACCGTAACTTCCTGCTATCACATAGTTCTTGAACCTTCCTGCAAGCATGAATCAGTGCCCAAGATGGAAGAACGTGCAGGTTTTGAACAATGTAGGAAGGACACATTTATCAGAATGACATCAGAACATAGCATGCCACATAGAAACTAAACTAATTAAATGGATATCATACCAGCCTTGACCGCATTCCATGTTTGTAGTCTATGGGGGTCATGCACAAACTATCCATGTTCCATATCCTCAAGCTGCCACTCAGAATGACAACATAGCACCTGTTTGGGGTTCTTTCAATGCAGCCATGGGGTAACCGGATTTCCCGGCCGACGCTTCAGAGGCCACCATATCTGCTGTTGCTCCTGTTGGTTGCGCAGTCACTGTTTCATGAAACTGTTATCCACTATTCTTGTTCCCTCTGTTTCTATTCTCACTATTCTTATTCCACCAAATTCCACTGAATTCCAATGTACATCAATGTACCATGTGAATTGTCCAACACATCTAGATCTTATCTATGCAACATACCCTCCGGTAAACTAACATGGCAATGAAAAATCCACCACAAATGGATCATTTTTCAGGGTTTATCTGTAAAATATGGTGATTTTTGATTGCCATGTTAGTTTACCAGAGTGCCCACATCCTCAGTGCCCACATCTGTTGCACCGCCAGCGGCAGCACCCGGCTTCACGCGCCTCTTCCAGCTTCACGAGCTCATGAAGATCGTCTTCCATGTCCTGGAGAGGATGTCAGTCCCAAAATGGACGGATCATCAAATGTCCCAAAATGGGTCACATAATATGTATATATTATATATATAATTTACATATATATATATACATATCTAATGACATATTCATTTAAATAGATGATAATAGATGTATATTATATATAAAGAGATCAATTATGAATTATTTGGAGGTGGTTGTCTGGTTGTCTCTATCCCACCCCAATCCGTGGGTAGGTTTTGTTGGTTCACCTTTCCTAGACGGTCCCAGCTCCAATCCGGCCACGCGGCATTTTCAACCACAGGAGGTTGACAAGGGTGACCCGAGTCTGATTGAAATCCCGACAGCATCTTCAAACGCTGACCGAAAGCACCTGGTTGTGATGGATGATGGCACTGGATGGCACTGGATGGCACTGGTACAAACATACCATACACCTAGCAACCGCGAAATTGAATCAGCAACATGGAACCAGCAGTCCTTGCTAATGTTCTTCGCACGCTTCCTGAGCATGGTGGATTGAAAAATCCGGCAGCCCAGAACAGCATGAAATTTACGTTTTCTTTTGCAAAGGGCTATTTGGTTTGCTGGTCTTCTTGTATCACTAGAACAACATGATGGAAACTAAAGAACTCAAAACCAGTCAGGATTTTTTAAACATCAAATAAAATGAGTGATTTCGAATCTTTACTCACCAACATTTCTAATTCTCGCATCGAATGCGGGGAGGCATCATCATCCAAAGCAATTATCCATAAGCAAGTACCACGGATACCACCATGGATGATCCATGACCCCCCGTACCACCATGGGAACTTCTGTCAAGTTGCTTGTCATGGATCTCTCTCTCGCGAAGTTCCTTCAGGCGGATCAACCAATTCATCACCTGCTCATCCTGGAGTGCACAGGGTCATACCCAGGTGCCATGGTAAGGGCCCTTGATACGTTGGGAACCACATTGGGAACCACACGGGGAACCACATGGTTTTGTTTGTTGATGGTGAACAATAGGTAAACCGCTGCATTGATTCATCCTAAAAATCAACAGCCATGATTTATTGATGATTAATCAAATGGGTGATTCGCAAGTACCCGGAATGATCTGTAAGTTTGGTAAACATGATGCTCGAAAACGCATCATTGACGGGGAAGGACCAGCTCCTCAGCGAGCCAGCTCCTATCACCTATGATTGAGCATGTGATTCGCAAGCGTCAGCCATTGATCAGCTGGTTTAAGTGGTATTGACCAACTGGTTTAAGAGTGATTTATTGTTTGAACAAGTAAACATGTTGACCTTCAATGTGCACAAAGGAAACATCAATGTTGGTCTGTTGTTGAACTAACGCCTTGATTTGCTAAATGCAATGATCATTGTTTGTGACAATTCATATTCAGCAAAGGCCCCTACAAAAACCATGATTGGTCAGGTTAAACGGTGAGGGGCAGAAATGGTGAACGACCTCAATCTCAAAACCTCCCAACCACTTTCGATGCCCAGCTCTTGGACAAATCTTCTTGGTGCAGCCAATGTTTTGCTGTCAAGTCATGCAAAGAACATCATAGAACAGCAATTCCCAAGAAGCAAATCATCTTTGGGACCATCGAAAAAAGGTACAGGCTCAACTTCAACCATGGGCTTGGCCTTATCCTGCTCTTTCTCAGTGTAGCCCTCGGTCTTCAGGTAGGCTTTGCGATCTGCTAGCTTTACCAGAAGCCTGGGCACGACAAGTGAAGTGGTCAACGGTTTTCTCAAAAATCCATTGAAAAACAAAACACGCAATCCACCGATTCAATTGATTAGCCTTGGAGGTATGATACTAATCCTGAAACTGTTTTCGCATCCACTCGAGTACCTGACTGTATCTAAGCATTCTAAGCCTCACCTTTTGCCCATTGGGAAGCAGCTTTCAATGCTGTACATCGTTGCAACTCAAGCGGATTTGACGAATCCTCCTTCGCGGGGCACCAATCCGATACACTCAGCGGCACTGCAGTCAAGTGACTCTTCCTTAGCTCTCAATACGTGCAAATCCATGGAATTGGAGAAGTCATGTCCGATCTAGATCTGGTAAACATGCTCTGAAAGGCTACGGCAACTATACAACGACGATGTCTTGATTTTGAAGAGTTGGGGACTTCCAAATCCAAATCTTTTGATGGTATGCTAGCACTTACCCCGTGATACCATCGACTTGCTGAACATCTAGGGATTGATCAAAAGTGCTGACTTTTTCCCACCGAATTGGTGTTGACTCTAGAGCATTGCAAAGCCAGAGTTTGGAAACAGGTCTCACAATTGGTCCCTCACTAAAAGATGGTACATTTCAGCAAATCAAAACTTGTTTCCTACCAACCATCGGGAAACCTTGATGTAAGCGCTTCGGTTTCTGCAAATCCGCTTCCTGCATTTCGCTAGGCCAAGCTGGCAGCTCCTAAATAGAAAAGAATGAGTTAGGATACATTTCCTCGAAACGCTTCCCTACCCAAGCTCGAACAGCCATGATTGACATGGTTGTTCGGAATGAATAAGTCACAACTGATAAAACAAAGCGTTTGATTACGAACTTACCAAAAGTCATAAACAGGCAGTGGGACCAAGAGTTCAGAAACATCACCATATCAGGATGGGATCAATCTAATCAAGCAAGTGGTGAGCAGGTGTGGCCATAGCTCCGTCGAGCAAGCATTGTTTTTGACGACCCAACTTGGTCACTATCACAATCCTGAATGACACAAGTGACAAGTGGGTTTCAAACATTGCACACAGTGATATCAGAATAAAGCTAACAGCTAACCATGATTTCTCGATTTCCAACATTGACAACGCAGACCATGTACCTGTTGTAGTCCCAATGTTATTGCATTTTTTGGCTTCTTCCATGCAACCCACTTTACGGAAGCGGCCAAAGACTAACAACTAACAACTCCATCGTAGACATACCCGTATCATGTTCCAGTTCACTTACTGGTGAATAGAGATTCCGACAAGGGCTTTTGATAATTCAATTCCGGTCCGGGGGTGTCATTTTCAACATTTGATACTTCCATGCTTAAGACCCACCTGCACTTCGATAACTTGCTAATTGGTTGTATCTCAATATCAATTGGGAATATGATTGTATTTTGACATGCAGCAGTCATACCAATGGCTAAAAGTTATAAATGCACCAACCGTCCCAGTCATCAACCAGATTGGTTCACTGGTGATTAAGAAATATCAACAAGGAGTCGATTTGTGATAGCCACCTATTGCAATCAATCATCACCAACTGGTCTTGATGCTCACCATATGAGTTAATCATCTAACGCATAGCATCATTGTCATCAGGGGTTAATGTAAGCGATTAATGTTAGCGCTTGTTGGCCACTGCTCACCAAGAATATCAACCATTTCTTGCCAATGATTCTTGGACAAATAGTGTTTGCGGCAAGGCATTGATATAATCAATTCAGTGGCAACCTTGCACGGTTGCTATAACCCCATTGTTGTTTCTTATCATCCTGTGTGGCACTAAGCGTTGACCATTTACAAAACCGTTGGTTGATCGTCATCAACCATCACCTGCTCACCATCAATTAACCATTCTGCAAAGGCCACGATCCATCAATGACAACCAGTATCATCCAAAAAGTAACCAGCACACATCATCAGCCGTTGATGAAACATTGTCAAACTCCCAAACCCATAAGTAGCCGCGAGTCAACAATTAAACAGCAATCACTCATGGAGAAGCCGCCCATTAATGTACCATCACTAATACTTGATTGTCCAATAACCCCCATGAATCAATCCGTGAATTCCGCGATGAATAAAGCCATGAATCAACCGTTCTGATCAATTAACCAACCACAATTAATCATCAATTAGCAAGATCATGAGTTGGTGATTCTTGACAACAACACGTATATAAACTATTATCGCAGGTTGACAACAGTAAATACTATTGACCATTCATTACAATTTATTCACCATAATCATCATTGTCCATTTATTCACCATAAATCACCTATTAATAAGAATTACTTGTGATAATCACCCTTTGTCTATAAATCACTCTTCACCTATCATTGTGAATGTATTTCTCATCAAACACTAACATTCCACCATCAATTGCTATTATACACCTATCAGCCACCATCACAAACCTATAACCACCATCATCCACCTATAAACCAGCATCATCAACCTATCGACCACCATCACCAACCTGTAACCACCATCGTCCACCTATAAACCACCATCACCAACCTATCGACCACCATCACCAACCTATAACCACCATCATCCACCTATAAACCACCATCACCAACCTATCGACCACCATCACCAACCTACTAGACCCCCCGTAAACCACCAACCTCAATCACATAGAGTAAACCGCCATCCACCGAACCGAAAGCCCTGGACTCTCCGAGGTTCCACTTCTTTGGCTTCCGATGGGCTCAAGCCCGCCGAGGCTTCGCGGTGTCGCGCCAATCGCCGGGCGAGCTGACGCTCTCGGTCCTGAGTCCGTGGTGAAGGAGTGGAGGATGGCCAAGCTGAAACAAACCAGCAACTAATGACGAACCAAATGGCCAGCTGATTGTTTAATGATTGAGTGATGGTATTGGATGGCTAATTTTTTGATTGATTCATGGCTGGTTAGTAGTTGAATCATGATGTATTGATGGTATTTGATGGTTTCCAAATGGCTGATTGGTGGTTAGCCGATGCTTTGCTTGGTAGTTACCTGACAGCTTATGATTACATCATGGCAAAGTGATGGTCGATCATGTTGAAGAGCGGTTACTTGATCGTTGATCATGGCTAATAGTGAACGCAAGCAAACTCATAGCAAGTAAAGAGTTGCTCAATAATTAGTTGGTGGTCTCAGAACATTGGATAGTCACCAGAACTAGTGGAGAATATCCCAGCAAGGATTGCATCTGAGGCTAGAAAAGAAAAAAACGAAACGGGGCAACAGCTCTTTAACGTCCTTGTCGAGCCCACGCCATTTATGGACTCTCACAGCCACTCTCTGGCTACAGCGACGCTTGCATGACACTGTCTCCTTCTGACCCGCATAAACAGCATATTTCTTCTGATTTTTTCTGCTATCATATCCAATGTCCCACATCTTACCTCGATCTGCAAACAAGATGCGGCCAGTTGAGCAACAACCTCAGTGAATAACGTATGATCAATGTATGATCAACGGACTCAATGGACATTGCTAAAAAATTTGCTCAAAGTGATGTTCAGGGATGGACTTTCGCTCTCTTCTCAGAGTCTCTTTGCCCAGGGTACTGAGTTCCAAACAAAGGAGATGCTCGGAGGCACTGGCCCGTCCTCTGTCCGATTCGCAGTGTTCTTTTCATAAGCAAGTCATTGTATGTATATGTATATGTAAATGGATATGTCTATGTCTATGTATATGTTTAGGTATATATGTATGTCAAGACTTCTCAACACACAGCACTCAAATCATTGAAAAATGTAGAACCGCAATGCCATAGGCTTGTGATGCTGTGTGGTGGTGTGATCTCTGCAAAATGCAGAACCAACTACACTAGCACTTCGTGAGGTGCACTCTCGATTCAATGCATGAGACAAATGCATTGATGCAATCATCATGAGACAGTCTGGACATTTCTTGGAAGGCTTCTGCTGCACCAATGCATCGCACCTTCTGCATTTCAGCTTGCGCAGCCCACTCCACTGAAGGCCCGTTCTGGTGCAGTGCTCGAGATGAAGTGAACTGCTCAATGGGGACTTTCCAAATCTCTTTCCAAACAAATGCGGATCAACTACGATCAAACTTTGCGTAACAAGGACTATTCGTGACTGTTTCGTATCCTTTATCCAGCTCCGTTCATGATGTCAATCCATTGGTCAATCCCACACACCATTTGAATCCTTTAGACTGGGGATAATCCAGTGATCATCCTTTGTGCTCATTCAATTCATCTTTGGAGTGGGACTCAGGGCTCACCTCCAACAGTACCCATAGGAACCACATAGATCCACATGGCGGCACCTCCTCTAAGAACCTCTGCGGCCGCAACAGGAAGTCTGCCAAACTGTCCAGGCGCTGTTCGATCTTGGCGAGCTCCGGGTCCTCCTGGCGTAAAATCCAACCGCTTCGGTCACGTTTCCAGTGAGGTCTCGTACCAGCTGACTGGCCCTGGATGGCCGCGACCCCGCTCCTTGAGGCTCTTGTTGGTGTAGCCTGAGGTCTTCTTCAATGTCTCCTCGCTGACGCACTCGTCATGTGGTTCACTTGTTGACAGGGCAATGATAGTTCTCCAGAACTCCAAGCCGGCTACATTTAGACACTGTCCTTTGGAAAAAATCTTCCTACTTTATCCTATTCTGATATTCATGGTTGAAGAACTTCCACATCGCTGATCTTGGGTTGTGCTACTTTCTATTTTCTTTATCCATTGGCTTTCAGCCACATGGTGTAGGCTATATCCCATCTCCAAGTTTCAACCATCCAAGTTCTGGATTTTGTGGTGAACTTCTCTAAGAATGTCCTTGTAGTCTACGACCTCCTGAGCAATGGTCTCCAGCTCTTCAGCATCCTGCGCTGGCTTGCTGCTTTGCAGTCACGGTTTCTCTTGGAGCTGCCATTGCTACTGTTGCTTTTGTTGCTACTGTTGCTTTTGTTGCTACTGTTGCTGTTGCTGTTGCTGTTGCTGTTGTTGTTGTTGTTGCTGCTGTTGTTGCTGTTGCTGTTGCTGTTGCTGTTGCTGTTGCTGCTGCTGTTGTTGTTGTTGTTGTTGTTGTTGTTGTTGTTGTTGTTGTTCTTGTTGTCGCTGCTGCTGTTGCTGCTGCTGTTGCGGCTGCCTTGTTATTGTTGATGTTGCTGTTGTCACTGATTGAAATCTCACCATTTGTCTCTCCCTGAGCTAAAATACGTCCATATTCAAGCCACATACTTCATCTCAACAGGTAGGTGTGAAACAACATCTACGTAAGCTGGTTGTAGCTGTACCATCTAGTTTTTACCGTACCTAGATTCCAGAGCTGCTAAACACAGAAAGAGGTACAGCCAAGTATCAATGATGGTAGGCACCGTAGCTTAGTACCACATTCGTCTAGCGTTGCCGGAGCTGATGGCGCGATTCTTATTGGTCGAAGTATAACCGGTTCCCACGCTGTTTTCGTTGGTGATGGTGCTGCCTCATTCTAAACAGCCTTCCTGCATGATGCTACCGCTACGTCGGGTTGCTCCTGCTATCATTATTGATGCATTCTGCCATTACTGTTAGTTGCCTCTATCATCGTCATTGGCCAGATCTCTAGTCATTGTTGGTTGGTTACTGTATTGGTCCGTGGCACCAAACAATTCTCTACCGTTGGTTGTAGCTGGCAATATGATCGTTGATGGCATATCTGATGATCATTGGACATACAGTAATCATCGGTTGGATCTACCATCTGGCAGCCTAATCTTTGTGCGATTATTGCTTGTACTGCAATCATTGTTTGCTCTTACCACCATTATCGGTCCATTGCACCATTGCTCGTGGTTGGTCATACAGAGCAGCATGTCACTCTCATGGGTTTGTCTTCTAATTGCTGCTAAACGCTTGCACCACCTATGATTGGTAATCTATGCTAGTATTCTGGGCCTGCTATACCACTGTAATTCATTGCCTGCGCCATTTTCAGTGCTGGGCTCCGCCAATACTGTCACTCGTTGATTTCAATATCATCGATCTATTTATGCAATTGCCATTAGTTTGCGACGTGTCGGTTAGAACATCATTCTTGGCTCATTGCTATTCCAATGGTTCCCGGTTGGTGTGACACAGCGATGGATGCTTTTTCCCGATCGTGTCTTTTGGCGGTTAACCAATATCAACAACCAGTAGTAACCAATATCAACCAGTGCCAACCAATATCAGTAGTAACCAACATCAACCAGAGACAACCAATATCAACCAGCAGCAACCAACATCAACCAGTACCAATGTCCAAGAAGCAAGATCCACTTTCACCACACGGAATCAGCTTTGTTCATTGCTCGGCTCCCTGTCCTCTCTGCTGACAGCTGGCACTGCGCTGGTCGTCTTGTTGCTGACTTCGCATGCCACCTGGTGGAACCATTTCGATGCAAGGACTAAAAGACCTTCATCAAAATGGGTGTTCCTGGAAATCGGGACCCCCAAAATCGTATATTTGTTGCTAATCATGATCAGACAAGGATGGTTTGGGGGTCCCCTGTTTTGAGAAACCGTCAAGTGTTGGTAAACAAGAGGAAACCTATCGAAACTTCCAAACCTTGACAACAGTGAGATTGCTTTGGTGGTCTTTTGAACATGGGCACAATTGAATTATCTTGGCTAAAAGAGTTTGACTGTGGTCCAAATCATATATAATGTCTAGCAAGAAACCATCAATGATTCACCATCAATGATTCTAGCTTTGTCATTTTTGGTGTGTCTTCAATTGGTTGCAATTGTTCAATTCACATCTACAAAAATCCAGCCATCTTCAATATGCTTTGGTTTGTACATGTTTGCCAGTGAAAACTGACCAGTGGCTACCAGGGAGGTTACCAGGGCACGCTTCCTGGACCCAACCGGTCCTTCTTTTCCAGCACCGCCAGGCGATCCTGCCAGTTCTTCCTGGAGTTCAGGACAGCAAGCCGCACAAAAACACAGCAACAAACAAGTAAATAAATACACAAATAAACAGATAAACACATAAAAGAATGAATATAAAAAGACAAATATAAATATTTTCATGTGTAATCAATCGATATACTGTATATATATATATATACACATACATATGCACATACATATCTCAAATGAGAATAATTCAAATATATGCACGCATACATTTATACATATGCATATCTTTTGGATCCAAGCCAACAACATCGATAGCTGTTTAAACATATGTTTGATGGCCAACAGCATCCAAGTGACTGGACACTTCACTCGGTTGTTTGATCCAAGCTTTGTTGACTTACTTTACTTAGCCCATGGCGGTAAGGGCATGGCTGGGAACATGGGGCCCGTGGCGGTAATGGCATGGCTGGGAACATGGCTGGAGTGAGCCTCTTCTCTTGGTCGCCCTGTGGAAGGTCAGGCTTCTTGGCAGGCTCCATTGAACTCAGGACCTGTGCACATCGAACATGAAAGGAGGACTGAGGAAGACCGGTTTCAGGTTCACGACTCGGTGAATTCTTTCAAGGCTGTAGGAAACCAGGGGTCTCCAACCACCTGAATATGATAATTCTGCATCTGAAGATTGTTTTTTTTTTTTTTTTGCGTAGTACTCACGCTACTTTGATGTAATTCGGACATACCTTCATGATCTTCTGTCAAAAGCTGGCAACCTGCGTCATCTCACAATTAGCAGGTGAATGTGCTTAACGGACCAACACACGCGGATGTTATCACATGTTTCTGTGTTCAGTGTTCCTCCCGCCCCTCCTACATTCATTCCATGAGAATGTGCATACAGCGATTTCTGCACACAGAAGACATACCAAACAGGAGGCCATACTGCAACAATTTCAGCTTGGATGGCCTCCTCGGTTTCTTGAGCAATGCGAGCGGCCTCATCTGCTGTCATCTTGGTGGTTTCCTTGGATGTGCATCTGAGATTTGGTGGTCAACGAAGGCTTCCAAACTAGAGTTAACAACGGATCAAACTTCGTACTTGATTGAACCATAACGAAAACTTCGCACCTAGCGACCATTATTGGGAAAATGGCATCAATCCAATTTTTGCAAACACCAAGGTATGCCTTGTAACTGCCAAGTGTCTACCTGGATCTCTTCGGCAAAGTTGCCGTGAACTGGCATGAGTCCTTTCCTTAGGGTGTCGGAGGCTGTGCTTGAGCTACACACACCAGCCATTGCCATTGGATCTTCTTGACAGAATTCAATGGATTCCAAAATATTTCTCTTGCGGACATCAACTTCCATACCTATCATTAGCATCCACTTGCCGATCTCCTATTGGGTGCAGCCTGGTTGACAAGTTGTGGTTGGGGTATGATCATTGTCGCGAAGTTCAAACAGCAACTGATGGGGATACAAACAGGAAAGTAATAGCGCAAGAACATGGTGTTTTGCACACGCGGTCGTGGGTCAGAACCAGGTACCTTTAGTGAACTCCTGAAAAATGGACGGATCGTTTTGTGTGAAGATGTTCATTTACACTTTTTTGGTGCCCATCCCAAAGAAAGTATCCCAACAATCGGTAGTTCCCTAAGAAAACATTGAATGCTCGAAAGTTTGTGGGGTACCCTGTTGGTGAACAGGCCACTTTAACCACAGTGACCTCCCTTTACTGTCGAGAGTCACCACTCTGCATGCGTCGATGTATCGATTCTCGCCTTTCAGCGCAGAAACTTTCTTGCCAATGGCTGTTCGGTCCTGGACAGGGATGACACCGAGCCGGTGGTGGAACAACCTGCTATGGGCACATCCAAACATACCCACATCCCACACTTGCCATCCCAGATTTTGATCTGACAAAAGGAAAATGCCTATGAACACCAATGAACAAGATATGCCAGTGAAATCCAAAGAAATGGTATGGGCATTTGGATACAACCTGGTACAAGTTGATGGCCCCCATGAACTTTACAAAAAATGGCATTGCAGTTTCTTACAGCTTTGATATTCCCAGGTCTGCAAAAGTTGCCATATCATGCTAGATCCCAACACATTGGCGACTGGGCTTTCCATGCGGAAATTTTGCTGGGACATTGATGACATTGTCTAGCATTTTATGACACCGTCTAGCATTTTATATTTGCCACTGGTTCGCTATGCCGCCTTTTGATGTTCTTTTCCGGTCAGCGCTTTCGCTTCAGCTTCCAGCCTGGGCTTTGCGTGAAACTGCTGGGCTCAGCGAATGCCCTTGTTGCTTTGGTGAGGTCTTATGGATGGCCTTATGGATGGCTTTATGGATGCCCTTGCGGATGCCTTTATGGATGCTCTCACGGATTCATGTATCAATATGTATCAATCCAAGTTCCCAGCTTTTCGATTTGAGCGTCGATCTTGGACTTGTAAACTTCTGCACCTGAGCCATCAACCCGTGCTGCGGGGAAGCTGTGCTGCTGCTGACGAGGAGCCTTCGCCCATACTGGCCGCTTTCTTTACGAAGTTGCCGACAGCGTTTGCCAACCTCAGCTGGAGCATCAAAAACCAACCACTAGGCGTAACAAGAAACAGTCAACCATAGTAAATCTGTGTTGGATTGGGTGCATCCTGCAGAATATCCTTAGTGTATTTTGCAAACATCCACATCCTGCGATCGAGGTTCGAAGAAATCATTTCGTGAAGCTGGTCGAAGCCGATGACTGAGGATTTGAGTTTCAAGGCTGCGGGGCGTTTCAACCCAAAAGGGTTTTGTCAGAACTGCAGGAGATGGGGAAGAAAGAACTGTGACAATAACGCGCCAACCTCAAACATAGTAGTCAAGTCCCAAAAGGATCAAAACAAGATGCGGAACAAAACATGACAGGATCAAACTTATGCAAATTTATGCACACTGTTGGATCAAAAGTTTTGCTCAAGAGCCAAAGATTTGGACCCAAAACCAAGTGAGCGCTGATTGCTGCAGCTTTGCTGCGCCGTGGAAACTTTTTCAATGCGGTTTACGCCGAAGTTGTGGAACTGCTGGTGCCAGTTTCATGAGGCAGTGAACAAAGGCTGCCGAACAAAGCTGTACAAAGGCCTTTGGGGCCAAGCTGTGACCTGTTTTGTGCAGGTGAACTAGCGCTGCTTGTAGCTTGTCACTACAAACCAAGCAATCATCCTAGCGATTTGTCATCATTCGATGATGGGGTTTCAAAAGGATGGTGATGATTCATAAGCTGCAAGCAGTTTCAATGTTCACGAAACAATCCAAGCAGTTTCCATTGCTCTTTTGAATCTTTCTCTCAGAATTTAAATCGGATCAGAACATTTTTCTCTCACAATTTAAATCTTTTTCCCTGGATAACACAAATTATCCATTGGTTCCTTCCCGGAGCACATTTGTCTCACAGGGTCTCAGCTGGAGATTTCCGGTGCTGGGTCAGTCGGCTGTGATGTGATCGTCTTCGTTAACATCCATGGTGGGATTCACCTTGCAGTCCAAGGTGGTTCCAACAGAATAAAGCCAACAAATGGAAGGAACGTGCTTTCTAGTGGGTTTCACCAACAACAGGTATCATTCAAGAACACAAACAAAACAAAAAACACAACAAAACACAAAACACAAAACAAAAAACAAAGAAACAAACAAACAAACAAACAAACAAACAAACAAACAAACAAAGAAACAAAAAAAGAAAGAAAGAAAGAAAGCAAGCAAGAAAGAGAGAAAGAAAGAAAAAAACAAAAAACCAGTAGGCTTGATGAGGAACCCATCAGTTCGGGAGATTCCAAATGTACCGTCAATCTTAAATCTGTGAAACTTGTACCAAAGAGTGTCGGCCACGCTATGCACTGTGACCCTCGAGTTCGCTCATAAGCCATATCCAAACTAATCATCTCAATCCAAACGTTTTGATGAATAACCTTGAGCGAGTAAGAGATATCAAAAGAGGGTTGAGGATTGAAGATGATTAATTGATCGCAATCATGGCTGAAGCGATGGCTAGTAGGTGCCTTTTCCCGACCAACCAAATCCACCATGCTGTTGTTGCTCTCAGGCAACCAAATTACTACCCAGAAAAAATAAAAACCACCCACTCAATGATTGATCATTATGCCTTATTTGCAATGGAACTAGGTACACACCTGTTGGTAGCAAATTTCCTGCCTGCGGCTTCCATGTCTGCTCATGTTAAATTGCCAGTCAAAAGCCTGAACTTTCCAGATTGGGTTTCTCACTCAAAAGCGAGAAAGAATTTTTTGGGTCCCAATTCAACTACTCGGCATGCAGGTCTTCATCACCGGCACCGCTATCTGGGTCTCGCACCAAACGTACCAAGGTCTGATTCTTCGCCACCAGGTCGGGGCAGTCGTGCAGAAGTTTTCCAAGGGCCAAACCTAAGGAGCTGACGAAGATGGGAGGTCACTGCCCCTCCCATCTACTCCGTGTAGGGCTGCGGACACTGATCCGTTCTCCACTCTTTTGAAATTGCAGGGAAAACATCTTTTGATTAGGTTAGCTCCTGGTCTTCCTTGCCCCCTCAACCTGCCTTGAAAAATTGTTGGAACAGGCAAAGGAAACGCAGTCGAGGTGTGCCCAGCTTTCAGTCAAGACACTGTGCTGGTGAACAGACTCTTCAGTGGCTTCATAGCCAAACTTGGCCAAAAAAGTTCAGTGGCTTCATAGCCAAACTTGGCCAACAAAGGAATCTCAACCGCCATACAAACGCTACGGCGAGCATGTGCCTTCCAGCTGCGAGGCCAGTCAAAAATCCAGCCACTGCATCAGAACAAGACATCATTTTTGTGAGCCCAAAAAACACACCAAACATACTATGTGAGCCTAACAAAGTCGAACTAAAAACGACAAAGGCTGGGGCAACATGGCGCTATACCAGTGGGTCAGTAGGTCTAACATCTTCGTTTGGGTGGCGACCCCACGGCCAGCACCCAGCCATCCCCTGCCTGCTTCACCATGTCGCCCTCAGAGCCATCCAGGGCATCTCGCAGCTTGTAGCGGAACTCTGGACGAAGGAACTCCTGGATCATCGCCTCCTCGGCGAGAGCTGTGGGTCATGAGCCCAGCTACAAGCAATGGATCTCCCAAATGATCAAAACATCTTGCATACATTTCCATCATTTTGCATAATATGATGGTCATACTTTGCCAATCTACGGTGGTCCTGCATGGAAAAGGTTCAATGTCAGCACACGGCTTTGGGTCTACACCAATCTTCGTTGAATAACAACTCTTGCCACACACACACACAAATCTATGCAATTCTATGCATATCTATGCCCTCAGGAGTTGAGGAGAGATGATGTGGATAGATGTGGGCTCCGGGTCTAAGCCTCGGAACTTGCAGCGTGTCCCCTTTTCTGCATCAGCCACGGTCATCTTTTGGCAGTCCAAGGTGAGACGACACAAACGTCCCTGGCTGAGCAGCTGTAGGTCTTCGAGTCGCACCTCTGTGATGTCGCACATGTGGAAGCACACGAAGAGGAACTTGTTTGAAGAACTCATCTGGCACGGGGTGATGTCGCACATGTCTCACCGAGAACGTAGCATCAGCTCTCAGATTCTGAATCAGAATAGGCCAGGCCAATGCCTGCTGCTCCTGCTGCCTCGGCCTCCGGCTCTTTGGTCTCTGCTTCCGCACTTTTCTCTGCTTTGGTCTCTGCTGTCTCTGCTGTCTCTGCTTCTGCCTCCTTTGAAACTTCGGTGCGTGGCTTCTTCACAGACAAGACAGGCATCTTCTTCTCCACCTTTTTCTCCACTTTGCCAAGGGGAAATGCCAACTTTTGCCCCTTTGACACGTCTGCCTTTTGTTCCTGGCAAGGACTGTATGCCAGTGCCGCTTCAAATTGTACAACAAAGGATTCCAATCTGAGACCATGAAGACTTTCTATTGACTTTCCAACATCTTTCATCATCTTTCCATATCTTTCTTTCAAAGAAACTTTCTTGATTCAACTTTCCTTCAACTTCCACGTACCAAACTACCGGACCACTCTCCAGCTGCGAGCTGCATCCCAATGGCCTCGAGCAGCTGAGCCAATTCGTTGGCCTCCGCCGCTTTGCGCTTCTGCGAAGCCTCTCGTTCTTTCTCCAGGTCTTCCTGACTCACGGTGCTACCTGCGAAGGCCCTGGCGTTGGCAGCACTATATCGATTCACCTTGGGGCGGCAGGCATCCCTTTGTCACATTGTCTTGTACACATTTGCACACCATCTAGATCAATCGAGCAGATTTTAAAACTTTCCAACAATTGTAGTTCATTTACATTTACATGCACTCTTCGCACAGCTGTGTAAAATTTGGGTCTGCTGGAAAACCTTGACATTACCACTGGGGTCACACCTGACTGGCATGGATAGCTGCTCGACCTTTGAGTTCTTCCTCCTTGGAACGCCACGTGGAACTGTTGGCGAACATGTTGTTGATCCGTTCATTGGTGGTCGTCATGGCAGCGCCGATGCCCGAGAGGACGCACGGGACACGGGACTTCTGAGCTGAAAAAATCACGGAGTTTCCAACTGCAAAGCTTCTGCCGCGTCCAACTGAGTGGAGGTCTGCACCAATGACATGTTTCAATTAGTGCAAGAAAGGTAGGCAGTACGGGATCTAGATTCTAGATTGATGCAACTTTGAAATCTTTCGGCTGAACTCTGGTTCAATTAAAAACCATCTGGACATCTAAAAACAACAGGTGACACATGCTAACCATGGAACTGACCGTGCCCACAACTGACTACAAAAGACAGCATGTCCAGGTCTAATCTTTGCGAACACTGATCCTTCCCATGGCTCCTGGATCTCCAAAGCCAGATCATGAGTGAGCTCTGGTGGTGCCATGGCGCCCGTTGTCAGCTGCTTTCACCGACTTGAAATCGCTGCGGACATGTTGGTGAGTCCGCTGGACGTGCCCAACATCAGCACAAACCATTGGTTTTCGTCCGCTCAATCGCAATGACCCATCTGGCTCCGTCCGTGCTTTATCTTTCTTCGAGCCAGCAAATAGAAGTTGCATGAAATGGCCGCTTTTTCTTTGGCGTTGAGTCTCTTGGTTTCACAGGTACCAGCAGAGCTCATGCTCCAGGCTGACTTCACACCACTTAAGTGCCGCTAGTTGCCGAGAAGTACGAACTGCTACAGGAAGTTAACAACTCACATCATCTCACATGTACTTCCAGGAACAGCTTTCACATGTACAAACCTTCTTGTGATCTATCTTAGTTGAAGTCACAGCAGTCTGAACTTCCTTGGTCATATGGTCGGGCTTTCCCCAAGTGGCGACTTACTTCTGGTATGTCATCATGTCAACATCAACAATGGCATGCCAGGAGTTAGGGGGTGGGGGTCGAACAGCATAGTCTTTGCAACCACAATAATCCCCTCTGTTTGAACACCTGCAAATTATTGGATCCGAGATCGCCAGCCGAAAAACAACGACATTAAATTGAAATCCATTTGTTCAAAAACTTTAAATATTCATTGCATGTTCCTGGATAGCAGTGCCCAACATCAGGGTACTTCTCAGCACATTTTAAAACTCCTAGCAATCTAGCAGTTGCGATCAGCAAACTGATCTAGGCTCCTATATCAATGCGTCACAGGTCTTTCTTCAAGTACAAATTCACAGGTTAAGGTGAACGTGATGTACTTCGGCTTTAGGGCAGATCTGCAAACAGAATGTTCCCAAAGACTTTCCATGGACTTTCCAAAGGTCTTCTTTCACTTGAAGGAAAACTGTCCATGACACAGACCCGGTGTCCAGTGTCCAAGGAATCAATTTGCTTTTGCACAAATGGGGTAGAGGCTTCATGCCAAGTCCCCAAAGTAAGTTTTGCAGAGAGACATGAGTCATCATCAATCCTACATGTGATACTGTGATACTTTGTTAATCTTCATGATACATAAGTCTTCGAACGTTTCTGCTCAGCTGAAATTGTTTGAAACCTACTGTAGAAGCTACATAAGGAAGATCACCACCGAGCGAATTGCTCTGGGTTCTTGGGCTCAGTCTCTGAAAATTCATCGTTGTAGAGCTCGACTTCAACGGCTTCAACTTGGGCTCCCATAGGATGACCCTTTGCACTCGAAATTTTGCCTGTCCAAGTGCTCCGCTGCCAGAGTCGAAGGGCTAGGCTGCTGATTATGAGCTACACATCTAGAGGGTTCCCTGCACTTAAAAGGTCACCTTTCTCAAAAGATTCAAGAGAGCTTAGGGTCTCTTTGTCATTCGTGCCTTCGTGAAATTATGTTCATAGGAACATGGAAGACTACTTTTGCGTACACAGATATAGACCATGTTGATATTGGAAGCCTGAAAGCAACCTATAGTTCACATTGAAGATCTGAGATCTTCTTGGATTGTCATCACCCATATCAACCTTTGGCCCCAAAGAGTGCTTGAGATTGCTTGAGTACCTTGAACACAGCATGAATCTTTTTGTCGGAGTACATTCATCTGCAGTCGCCTAGTCTGGCTTCTGTGGAGTCAATCAGCTGCATCAGGGCTTTGAGAATCGTTCTGCGCTCCTGACAGTGGATCTTGATGAAGGCGTCTGATTTGTCCAGGATGCCATCCCAATTGTTGAAAGGAATATCAATGAACTATCCGCGTCATCCACTAGAGTTGCAATCTTGGATCAAACATACATTCAGGATGTTTGAGGCACGTCTATGGTATCCAAAGCTTAAACCTAATCGTATCCATTGATTGCAAATTGGTTCCCCCTATGTTTCTCTTTCTTCCGAAGTTGATACGTTTAGAAGCTCAGTTGATTCTTTTCAGTTCTGACTATGTTCCCAATCCTTATGTTTATACATCATTAACCACTGTTTTCCCCATAGTTTGTTGGTATTATCCCCTAATATTGGTTGATTAATATTGACCCATAGCCATTTTATACCACCAGTTTGGGGCGCCACAAAGGATGGTATTTCCGACGACTCGTTTCCTGGTCTGTAGTGTAGATGCCAAGTCCTGGAAGGGCACGGCACTGTCAGCTGCGGCGCAAGCAGCGGCTTGCAGTTCTTAACACGAGCGTCACGAGCTGACCGTTAACATCCACACGGTTTGTTTATTGCTTTGATGGATGTTGATTTGATCATGTTTATTGTCGATCAACTGGTTGACAAAGACATTTTGATTTGATTGCTGGACAATCTTGCTTGATCTGCCCATTTTGCTTCCTATCTTTCCGAGTTTAAGCAATGAAATCAAAGGTCAATTCTTTCACGGCTTGCTGGAGGTGATTGTCCTGGGCCGCCGCCAACGTAGAAAATCACAAAAATGAGAACTTCCACCAGGATACCATACAAACATTGAGCCTTAGCATGGTGCTAAAGACACACCAACTTCAGACCAGGCAAGACTTTGATGTCTTGTGACCAATCAATGCACGAACAGGTTCGTTATCCATAATATGCCATGATGTTCGAAATGGCATTTATTTCGGAATCCACGCTTCAATAAACTAAACACACACTCACACATGAACAGATTCCAATCCTCTGCTCCAAAATGACGATCTGGGATAACCAGTGCAAGGAGGAAGTATCTAATGACGAACACAGTGCACTGGTTGAGCCGGTTGAGCCATGTTGAGTCAAAGCGTCAAGGCAACTTGTAGTCATATTCTTTAGCCTTCTTCACATCTTCTTTTCAAATGTTTTCACATATGGTGCACACCCACAGCCATAACTGTCGCATCTGTGGCACGAGGTTTCATCGTCCAAGCTGCTAAAAAGCTCGTATCACTGTGGCCATCCAGAAAGGGCGTCAGTGTGATGAAACTCGGTTAGGGCAATGAACTGATTCCACTGTCAACTTCGGACTGCGAGGCACCACAAAGAAATGACTTCCAGGCATCCCAAGTTTTTTTCTGTGCTAAGAGATCCCGCTAGTCCTTACCTTCACCTCACCATGGAAAATCTTGTGCTTCAGGTCTCGGCGCCAGAGCTAAGACTATGCCTTAAGGCTCAGCTTTCACCTTAAGCTTTGCTAAGCAGAAGATTAAGGCTCCTTAATTTCTCTTCAAGATGCTTAAGATTTAACTAGATTTAAATCCCTAAAGGCAAAAAGAAAGGCAACAAACATCTGAATTCTCAAAGGCTCAGCCAGGTCGCAGAGCAAGAATCACCAGCAGAACAAATTGCGACGTGGGGATGATGCGTTGCAAGGACGAATACTTCCTGCGACACTCTTTGCTGAAATGCGAGGCCAAAGAATCATCCCGAAAATGCACAGTGAATAATGAACCATAGGGATTCTTGGAATCCATGATGATAACTCCCTACATCCTGGGTGGTATCCAAATAAGTCCATAACCAAACAACCAAACAACCAAGCAACCAGGCAAGCAAGAAACCAACCCACCTATTCACCAGCAGGGCGCCACAAATAGTGCAACCTGAACCTCCGGATACAGTAAACTTCTCTACTGAAAATGATCTGAATCTAAATAGCTGGTTCTCCAATTTTTAGAGGTCGACTTCTGGACAAGCAACGACAAGCAATGTGGCTGCAGTAACTTCACGCCTCGACCGAGCCATTCGTAGTGAAGTCATCACCCCCAGGAGCCGTTCACTGCCTTTGAACTTGCCAAAGAGAAGCTGCAAAGGCAATACCATTTCAAAAAGTGCAAGGCAAACCACTTGCCTCGTGCTGTATATCAAGCTTCTTGATCTGTCCAGACTTTTATTTTCCAGGTGAAGTAAACATGCAAACGGGCATGTGTGGACGGATAGGATGGATGCATGGATGGATGCGCAGATGCATGTGTTTGCACATACCAAAATCACCACACAAATTTGTTTCATTTTGTTTCCCTTCCAATTCATGTGGAGCTAGAGCGAAGTCGCCTGGAGTCTGAATCGAGATCAGCAATCGAGTCATTTCCTCCAACGGATCCTGTACCAATCATGGCTCTGCTTTGCAAACCTTGCAAACTTCACGCTGGTGATCTTAGTTTTGTCTGGCTTTGTCACTTTTTCTCACACTTCGTTTTCAAATGATGAGATCTTTTTGATCAGAATCTCTCCCAAAAACACGAGAAACCGATGAACATCGAGCTGCTCGCTCCTTGTCCGAGCGCAAGGTTCGGGCGACCAGCTCAGAAGGAATGAAGCTCCTTGGCAGCAACCGTTGCTCCGTGGTCATTGGTGGTCTATTCGCCCTGAAAAGCAGCCAGTTGGGATCTCTTTCCAGGATCAAAATTGAGAACCAAAACGGTACTGCGACCAAAACTCAAAGGCACATGCTTATGACCTCAGTGCATTTCCACCAAATTTTGGGATGAAAAACTTTTGTCTTCAGCACTTTGATCCCGAGTTGCGCATTTCGCCAAGTACTCGATGCCAAGTAAAACCGAGCATATCTGAAGATAAACGCAGCATGAGTTTGAGACAGTAGCAATGGTGCCTGGAAGCGGCGTCTCGACGCTGAGCAGGTTGAGCACAGGTGGCTTCAGTGCACCACAAGTGATGATGAGGCTCGTCCAATCTAGCAGGGAACTTCATACCTGTACTCCAAATGAATTAACATATAGACAGAATAAGCACTATAGACTACAGATAGATACGATATAGTCACTAGATGTCACTAGTATTTTTGGTGAAGTTATACTGTGGGGTTGTACTCCACACTGAGTATAGCATCCTCTCGGATTGATTGCGTTGGTTACACCGTTCTCCCCACTGCTGTGGCTTCGCACCACGGTCAACTCACAGAAGTTGCCAAAACCCAACAACGCCTCTGGTTTTTCCGCAAAAATGACCTTCTTCCACAATTGTTGGCAATATTCATAGCTACAACTGCTACCACTCATTTTGATGCTGGTAATTCAATTGAAATCCAGCCTATCTTGGAGGTTCTGCTTTGAGGTAATGAGTAACAGGTCACTAGGGGGGGGCCAACAGGCTATCATGGTCTTCCCCTTGTTGCTGTTTATTCCTCAAACCAAAGCAAGCAAACTTCAACATCTCACGAGTGTGTCCACCGTGTCCACCTCCTCCAATAGCTGTGTAAGGACAGCTGACTCCTCGTACATGGCTTCATAGAATTTCTCCTCGAGGGGATTGGAAATTTGATTCAGCGTCGGCTACAATGCTCGATGATCCATGGTGATCAAGAACAAATAGAACCAACATCCAACAGTGGATTTCTTTGAGGATTGGTTCAATCCTGGTGAGAAAAGGATTACAGTGGTAGAAACTCATGGATTTGATCCCCAACAAATCACTCGGTAGAAGCAAAGGTTTGAATGGCAGTAACACGCAGCTTTGCAGCTAAAGACTAGAGTTGCTAGCAACTTCTCTGCTCAAACCAAGTGTGGGTGAGGTATTTCTCATTCCCAGCAACATCTTCGTACCGGGCAGCGTTTTTCCCCTTGTAGCTTCATCTTAACGGAGGCTTTCCATCACCTAACTCTATGCCCAACTTTGGCATGTCCCTCCCGTCCTGACGGCCCAAGGTAAAGGACGATGTGTAGCCCAGTAGGAAACTGAAAAGAAGCCCCACTGTGTTCCTGGCAGATCTTGAAACATTAGCAGGACTGAGCTAAGGCTCAAAGCAGAGATTTTGCGGTTCACGGCAGCTTCTTCCAAGCACAATTTTTGTGAAGCAAAGTAATGACACCATTGATATCATCGGGTGGTTCCCTGATGCCGATATGCACCACATTGTTCTGCATTTCTTACCGCCAGCAACCCTGCAAAAGTAGCAACGAAGGACTATCCATGAGCTATGTTGCAGCAAAATCGAGCGCAGGTTTCTGCGCATTTTCCGATCCAAGATGACAACTCTTGCCGGCATTTTCAGCACAAGTCATTCACAAACAATGGTAAATGTCTTATGGCCACGGACAAGCTTGTCGCCATTCTTGGGATCTTCACAAGTAGCAGTTTCAATTGATTTTCTCGTTTTGGATGCACAAGACTACGCGCCTAAAGAACACTTGCATGGCTTCTGGTACTTGGCCACACAGGCCGATGAAATCAAAGCAAAGCGGCCTAGGTAGCTCAGGAAGCCAGGGGTCACCATCACTTCGGAGGCTGTGACTGGCAGCAAGCTGCATTAGGATTTCGGCTATCTTGGTAGATAGGTTTTTGTCAGATAGCAAGCTGCATTGGGATTTTGATTCTCTTGGTACCAATCATTTGCCTGAACACTGAAGCAAGAGATAGAAAACATTAGAACACTGCATGAAATTTTCACCCTATCCCACCCTTAAACTGACCTTTCAACCTATCGCAGTTGCGGCTCAAGTGGCTGGGCGCCATTGATGAGTTCAGCCGCAGTGTCTCGCAGGTAAGGATAGACACAGGCAGCAACGGGTCCAGCAGCAAAGCCCACGAACAACTGCAGGTCACGGGGCGCTGAAGGCGACAGCGACCGGTGAACCACTTGGTTAGGGAGCTGAAGAGGGTTGATGATGAGAATGAAGATGAAGAAGAAGAGAATGATGATGATGATGATGATGAGGAGGAGGAGGAGGATGATGATGAGGAGGAGGAGGATGAGGAGGAGGAGGATGGGATGAGGAGGACGATGTAATGATCACTTTTTTTGTCAGGCATTGTCGGTACTCAATCATTTGATCGGCATTGCTGGTCGCCATTCAGGATGCTGAACTTGATATGCTGGTGGTATGGGCCAGCATGACCTGTACCAGTAAGCATACAAGGGATCGTTGTTCTATCCCTATCACTTTCTTAGGATTTCTTAGCACTATGATTCCAGATGTTCAACTATATACCATTCACTATGATCAACCATTCTTTCTGACTAATTTGGTTTGTATGTCATGGTTGCTCGCTTTTCATATTCTGAATCGCAACCATTAAGCATCACTGGAAACTATCTCAAACCCTGAACTAAGCACTATAAATCATGCCTTACCCAGCATTGAGCAGCAGTCATTTCAAACCAGAAACCACCACTCACTCCCTCGCATGACTTTCCTGTGAAACGAACCTGCCTCCACTAGCCTGAGGCCGCGCTCGCGCGCGGCAATGATGGCCTGGGCAAAGATGGTCTAGAGCAATTGGGAGCAGTGGATACCAAAAATTTGTTGATATGGATGGCTAACCTATGATGGTTCATGTGTGATGATTAGCTTAACCTATGATCACCAACCTGTGGAAAATACCTGGTTGGTAGTCATAGATGAAGCATAGCCAACAATGGCTAGCAATGGAATGATTATCGGGGATGATAAGCAACAATGACCAAACACTTGGGTGTTACTGTGGCATTTTATTCACTGATGGGTTACTGCAAGCCAGAAATAGCTGCGAGCAAATAATCAATGAGTGAGTATGATGATGACAAGGTATGGATTTCATGGGCTGAGCCACAGTAGCAGTAGGACAAAAATGGAATACTTCTTCGTAGCAATTGCAGTACAAATAAACACTGGACACAACGTATAATCAGCTCTTCTTAGTGAAAAACAGAAAGAGAAAACACACACACACAGACATGTACAACTGTGATACATATAATATAAATATGAACGTCAATAAGTCAATAAGTGAACATGTGGAAACATATTATGTATGCAAAGAAAATGCACATGTTTACATGCATATGCTTACACTCCCCATAAGAAACATAACATAATAATTAAAAAGAAAATATCAAGCTATGTTAGTCAACCCTGCCGGATGTAGTGATAACACCAAGTTGGAGGATAAGTTAGCCATGGCTGACCGTTGGAAGGATTGCTTAAAGAGCTGACTAACATGGCCGCCACTGAGCATTTCAACCATTAAGAATTAAGCCCCTCCAGGTTTCTCACCATTTGTTTATTTCCTAGGGAAACCAGCTTCGGCGCAAAGTCCATGTTAGGCAAATGGTCTTCCCGTTTCCCATCAAACTTCTTGAATTTCCCAGTGGAAACATCCTGCATTGCTGAAAACCACCACTCGCCAAGGGCTGTGTTAGCAACTCTTGGCTTCAGTCCTAGACGACATGTTAGCCTAAAACAGTTTGGAAGTGATCCCTAGGTATTTTTTTATTTCCTAGAGATTCCTCTATGAACAGGGGCCAGGTAAGTGAACCAACATTTTGGACAGAAAGGTTAAGTTAGCTAAGGAGAGAGTACATCTTCATGTCAATTTACTATGTTAATGTGTTTATATCGGGCACCCACAACATCCTAACAACAATGACACATCCAAAGCAACATAAAGCAACAACTATCAACAACAATCAACAACCATTTCAGGGGAACAAGGAAATGCTGGAATACTGAATGAGAAGCAACTCCAAGCTGCAGAAGCAGGTGATATCAGGACTAAGGTGACTGAGAAAAGATATGACAACATATCCAATGACACCAACAAATCCGGTTAGACCAGCAGCTAATCAAGATTTATGGGATGTGCCAACCACCGCCACGCAAATGATATCAAGTCGGCACGGTCAAGTATTGGCTACAGTGATCCCCCACTCGGTTGAAACGATCAACCGGCAGCTGTTCAGCCCCGGCAACTACTTTTCTTTGCTAATTTTTTGATTGGCCTTTGGCAAAATGTAGATTTCAAAATCAGGTTTCAAACTGGTCTTTCTCCTAACGTCTAGGTCGCACAGAATTGACAATCAACCAGAATTGATGCTCAATCTGAAGAGCTTCTAAGACTCCAACAGGTCATGTCGTAAACAAGTTCAGGGCATAGCCCCCCTGTGGGTCGTTTGTCCCATATTTTGCTTCGAAGTGGGGAGTGCAGAACTGCCACTGCGATCAAGTTACATCTTCACCGCGGCGACCGCGCCGCTCGGTCTCGTCTTGGATCCTCAAGCGATCTTCTCGTTCGCTTCGACTCTCGTTCTTGGCGCGCCGCGCGGTACCTGGGCTCTGGCTGTGTCTGCTTCATTGCCACGGTGAGGAGACAAACTGATTGGCTGAAAAGTTTAAACGTCTTTTAATCGTGCCGTTCCCCGATGATTTTGAAGCAGAAATTCTTCTATTTTGAGGGTAGATGATTTTCATACACATGTATATTCCTGTTTTCCTATCTATATATGATTGAATATTGTCATGTCTTTCTTCCCGTAACTTGTACCACGTTGATCCAAGTAGATCCACGTAGTATATCGTAGTATATGCTTTCAAGATCTTTCGAGTCCTGAGCTTCCAGGGTCATGCTCCGGACATCTGAGAATCGAACCTCGCAACGCTCTGATGCAGCGAAAAGCACTGGCCTCCGACGCTTTCAGCTGCCGAGGCTTCCAATTCCTTCGATGTCTTACCTTCCTTATCGCTATCCTGACTCTTGTGTAGGGAGTTTTCAGTGATGAAAAGAATGACTTTCGGTCTGGTTCAACTCACGCACACACAAATATACAACGATATTACATACAGTACATACACGTATGTTTCTATATGTAGATGTACATGTGTACCTTTCAGTACTCTAGACCACACATTTGAATCAGCGTCCTCCTTGGACCAAAGCTCTTCAAAAAAGGCTCCAGTGTCTGACTTGGCTCCAAACACAATTCCCTTTTCATGTGTGTGGGAGCGAATACACTGTTTATTGTTAGCTCCTGTTAATATCATCATCAATTATGCATTTCGGTGCTCCGTGCTCACTATTCTTCCTTGGATATAAAGATACTGGGCAAATATTACCATCCATCAAAAGTATGCTTACTACTGTTGAGGGTCGTCCAAGCCTTAGCACACCTACGGATATTGCTAGGATATCGATCAGGGACATGATCATATTATCTATATAACCTGTTCTCATAGACGTTGGATGTACATTGCCATTGGCCACGAATGTTTTGTGAATTGACCGTGCTCGTTGTTGGTTTGCTATTTGGCTGCTGACTTGGTCCCATGAGTGAGAAACAAATAAGTATCATTAGACCTTGGTCATCCATCACTGCTCACATTGCTGATGGTACTACAGCCTACAGCCCAGTACTATTCATTCTTATCCACGCAAACAAGCCAGTTCCTGAAACTTCCAGCCAAAATTGTGGTTGACATCCCACTGATCTGTTTTGTTGAGGACCTTCTCATTGTTGCTGCTGGTTCTGCCGCTGGTTGATGGCCCTGCCGTGATATTGATATCAGCTGTTCTCCAGCTGGCAGCTGCCTTTCCTGGTTGCTGATGATAGATCTTGCTCGAAGCTCACAAATTTCCAAGTGTTCCTCGTTTTTCCCTTCATGGTTGGACAAACCCAGCACCACTTGTGGTCTGAAACGAACATCAACAAACCATAGCTGTGCTATCATGAACAGGGATCGACAGGGATCATGGACAGAATGATTTCATCACATGGATGGCTTGTAGCCATGGATGGCTCTGCTGTCACATCTCCACTGCCTTCAGTGCGCCAAACGCCAAACAGTTGGCTGTGAAGGTCCAAGGTGACGGCCAGGGCGTTTTGGAACGAGTCCTGCAGGGCAATGGAACGCCTGGTGGGTTGAGGATGGTGGTGGAGGAGGATGACGGCCCATGATCTTTGGTGCTTGAAAATGGTTGATACAGGATGAGGAGATATGAAAGGTTCCATTAAAGGTTCCTTATTGCTTGGGATACTGATTCAAATGAGCTTGATAGATGATCATCAAAATCAACACTTGTCAGAGATAGTCGCAACACACAGTGGGTTTATTCAGTGTCATTGAGATCGCCTGTTCGTGGCAAATGACGCCAACATCCACAACAGCTCATCGCTGAATAGGTCGTAGGTCTTCCAAGAATGTAAGGATAGTAATCAATACTTGTTACCCTGTGCAGTGATGGATGTTCAGGATCCCAAACCAGAACTAATATGTACACAAATACAACTGTATACAGACATCTATGTATTCATCAGGTACTTGCCTGTAACAACCCACAAAACGATCGGTATTTCTAACGACTTAGCTGGTCTTTGGGCCAAAACCAGCATTGACCCTTGGATGACCATCTGCAATTGGCCCGACAACCACCTGACTAGATCCAACTAAGACAAGCTTGTGAAGTATTTGGGCCCTGTATGACATCTCAATGCATACATGTGTTTATTTCCATAAATAAATATATGTATATACATGTGTAACTAAATATATATATATATATCATAAATAAGTAAATCAATGAATGAACAAATAAATGAACAAATACATAAATAAATAAATGAATGAATAAATAAATACATAAATAAACAAATAAAAAAGAAATAAGTCAATACATATACACAGTACATAAATAAATAAATAAATAAATAAATAAATAAATAAATAAATAAATAAATAAATAAATAAATAAATGAATAAATAAATAAATAAATAAATAAACAAATATACATAAATACACGTATACGCATATGTCATTGATACCAGGCAATTTCAACCATATATGTGACAATCTTCGATATCACATGAAAAACTGTCAGTGATCTCAAGATTGTGCTATGATACATATTCCAACATGGGGATTCTGATGACACACCGGCATAAACATACAATACACACACACACTTATACGGACATCTATGTCTATATATGTAAATATGAAAAATACACACGCATCAATATACATGTATTCTGCAGAGATATCTACATATACACATATATTGGGCATGTATACATACGTATACATAAAAACATGGGCTATTCTGATGTCATTGCCTATCACCCTTGGTCAACACAACATGCCCAGCCTCACCGGCGGTTGCCCTTCCAAGGACCTGGCCAGTGACTAGCGAGGCATCGGTGAAAGCTGTTGCAGCTACGATTCCATGGAAACACCGTCAGCTACGATGGGCAGCCCATTGGAAACACAGTAGCTACATATTGAGCATCTTGTGCAATTCATACGTAAGATTGATTGGTTGAAGCTGGCTGAAGTCTATGCTCTCCCAAAACCGAGCAACCTCTGAGGTTCAACTGCGGATGGTTTGGGACTTGGTGGACTCCCAAAAGGATCCACAAACCTCGCCCAATGTCCATCTCGAAAGAGAATGAGGAGAAACTTCCATCCACTTCCTGCTTTTTTGGTTCGTGCAACCCAACCTCAACGTTCACAATCTACAGTCTGCAACAAACTACATTCGTCTTGTCTCCATCCAGGTCATTTTCGTGAAAACACAATGACTTCAGCGGAGAATTCCGGTGGTTTGGCCCAGCCTTGGAGTTTGATACACTGGAAGCGGACGAAAATAGGCGGACTGCATAGAAGCAACGGCACTGGTGTGGCCAAATGACCACTGACACAATCAGAACCAGCTCTTTTGAGCTCTTAGCAGCCCTAGCATATAATCAGATCATATCAAATGTCTTGCCACTTGACGAAAAAGAGTTCCTGTCTGCCTTTTGGGAAAACTTACAGATGCCAAAAAACTAGCATGATCTCTGCAGTTCTGTGTTGTTGAACTTTGGTTGCGAGTTGTTCAAGTTGGACATCGTTGGAACATGTTCCAACATGCGATGTGAGTCCTTCACTACAAATGCAATTTCATGCCTCGATGCAAATTCAAACAATACTCCAGCTCTCAGCAAAGAAACGGCTTCAGCCATTGCTTGGAATTGTTCCGGCCACTCCAACTGGTATTTTGGATTCTTTGGATCCTTTGGTGTTCAAGTCCATCCAAGAAAAACGTCCAGCGATCAGGTCAAATTGACCACTTGAAGTACCCCCAACCATCCCGAAATGATCCTTTCAAGTCATTTACCCCACGAAAACCAAGTTGTGTTTGGCACACAATTTCAGAACAGACCCATAGGGATACCCATGACATGGGGGATTCTTTTTCATTCGCTACTGGAGGCCGCACACTTCGCGCTGCCGAGTGAAACAAGTCGCCCAACAGGTGCAGATCGGAACGTGGCAACTCGAACGATGGGTGAGTGACAGGAGGCCCTGTCCAAACACCCCAAAACAAATGACCTGATGCCTTTGCCTTATTAATTTGATTGAAAATGATTGAAATCATCGGTGCTTGATGCAACAGTTTCAGATCCCACTCCTGATGAGCTCTCCTAGTATGCTAATGCGAACTCCACCTTTCACACTAGCACGTTGTCAAGCAGGTAAGGTGGAATATCGCGAGAGAACACATCAAACAGCTCAGGAACGATGACACCAATGCTTTTTCAATCTTTTAATTTACCAACACAATCAAAAAAGGCTTCAAGAATTCTGCATCGGGAAGAGAGCAGAAGAGCATCCAGATGACACCAGATTTAAAAAGAACCAGCAGCCAACGAAACACTTTTCGGCAGCGGTACAACATTTCCGGCGTCTAAAATCACTGAAGCGCTTGAAGTGCCTGACAGGGCTTGCAGGGGACGGGCCCCGCACCAAAGGACTAGTTGAAACAGGGAGTGTAACAAGGAGAAGCACAGGGCAAAATGGGCAGAATCTTCAAGCAAAACACGTTTTTTCAAAATCACTTTTACTTGATGGACTTGATGGATTAATCTTGATGGAAATATTGGAAGGGCCAGGCATCTGAACTTGGTGCCCTGATGCAACTGGTGAAGGTCTCAATCTGAACTCAAGCCATTGCCACCCCCGACTCCGTCCTCAGAATTCTGTGTTGCTATCGCTCTGCCTCAATGATGGACGGGCAACTCGCTAACAAGGTGTCAGATGCACAACTTGCCCAATTCACAGCATAGACTTTCAACAATTCCGCCTTGAAAATCGATTCAACAACTTTGCAACTTATTATGCAGTCTACCCGGGTCTACCCGTGTGGACGCACCCGCCAGATTCGCGGCATATCTCAAATGGACATTATTTGCATACCATTTTCGTCATGAATATCTTCTCCCAAACATTTAAACAGATCTTGAATCCATGGGAACAACTATGCAACGAGGCAACAAAAACCAAGCCCGCTGAGTATCCAACTGCGTGAGGCCTTGGCTGAGGCTTCCTGGCATCCAACACCGAGCAAGGGCAACCCGTGCATAGGGATAGGCAGGTGCCCAGTGGTACGTGACCTACCAGACCTACCACATCCATCCACATCCACTGCTGTCACGCTGCGCCTAGGCCTGACGCCATGAGACCTGTCGGCAAAGAAAATACCGGGCCAAGCTGCCAAGGCACAGGCCACGCTTTTGAAATATCTGGGGTGCACAGGCTCCATGGCGAATACTGCCAGCAGAATTCTAAGGAGGTACCATGGCCATGGAAACGCTTTAACTTCGGCAGGTCTTGGTAGTGCTACCAACGATGATTGGTGCAGTCTTTTGCGGGTCCATACAAAACGAAACCCAAGGTAATGAAAACAAATGGTGTATCGAGCACAAATCAGCAATCAAGATTCCACAAAAAACGGTGTGGAAGGTTTCAAGTTTTGAGTGACAAGGACCATGTGTCACCAACACTTCTTGATTTTGTTCAAAACACCCGCAGCAGCCTTGAGTAGAGCTGGATCCGACGGTGGTGCTAGAGCCTGATCCAGCTTGCTGCAAAGGAGATGAACAAGTCAGCCATGATTATGTTCATTGTCGCCATGATATGAAGCCTATGTCACAACACATCCTGTCCTTGCCATCGAATCGTTGCCATCATTTTTTTTCCTGATCATGAATAGTTTCTTGTCATCTTTTGTCTGGTTCAAGTCGAAGAAGGATACTGATGATGCTCATGAAAGCCGTTGATGCTGTGGCTTGTCAGCAGCGCAGGTCGACCACTGCAGCAACAACCCGTGATCCCAAATCCAACGGTACCCTGCCTTGTTCCACTGGTCCTGCCTAGTGTTGCGATGTGAAAGCTGTGTGGCCATCATTTGGGTTGACATAATGCTTACCCGCTTACCTAATCACCTGATTTCTCGGTGGCATAACTATCAACGGGGGATTGCATCACTGCTCTCATCAAAATCATTGGAAACCCTAATGAACCTCATCACAGGTTCATCTAAATTGGGAAGTCTCAAATGGATGCAGGCAACATCCAGATGCATCCAGCACCTCTGAGTTGGCCACCTTGTGAACCGTCCTCTTTTTGGGCAGCAAGCTGCCTGCCAGTTTTCCCAACGGAGATTCCTGGTCTCAGGTTTTCTACCATAAATAGCTACCAACACGGGCTGGCCAGGCTGGCTGGTGGATTGGAGCATTCTCCAAAAGGAAAAAATTACATGTTCGAAAACTCCAATGAACCCATTTCCGGTGTTGGCAAAGACAGTACTATCTTCACAACACAGTGGCTCAAACACCAGTATGGATTGAATCATTTCTGAATATCACTCTGCCACTCTGATCTACTATGATCTACTTGTCTCCATTTTCTTCATCTTGTCATGTGTGTGTGTAAATCAAAGAAGTTTGTATCAAATAGCAAGCCATACACGGTGGAATCTTTCAAATTAAGTCTATTTAAATCCTTACAATTCATGATAATAATGAGCTATGTAACAGTTTATTTAAATGCTTATGACAATACTGAGTTGTGTAACAAAGATGAAATCTTGGACTCTGCCACCATGCTTGGATGGTTAACGCACCATGGCACTCCACTGCCTGACGCATCAATCGGTGGAAAGGTCAAGCCTCCAAAGGTGCTCAGCGAAATGCGTCCCAAACCAGACCCCCAAACCACCACGGACATGAAGAAAATCACTGAATCACTGACTGCAACTCTGCAATTATCAGTTCTTCATATTTCTTTCATTCAGCTCCATTTCTGGGATAACTCTTGATGATTTATTCTTGTTACTCCATGTTAACAACCGCGGTTGGTTCAGTGATGACCCAGTTCAACCTGCTTCCACCGTGACAAAGTTAAGCACTGCGCCTGATCCACCACCGACTGTCGCCCCGAAGCCTGGCAACTGCAACTGGAGTTCCGTTGGAGTTCCCCGTTGTCACTTGGGATTTTGAAAGGCGGAAGCTTCAACTGAACATCCTTGAACTACGACTGTGTTTCAGTGCTGTGCTGGGGGTAATGGAAAGCTCATCTCAAAAAACTGGACAGTTTTTTATTCAAATCTTGGAAAGTGATGATCCCATCCGAAACAGGATCCAGAAGACACTCGCTGCTTGGAATTGTAAGTTGCAACCGCCTTCATTGATGGCTCATTCATTGCTGCTTGGCTCAGTACGGTTGGCTCCATAACCCATGATCATCATTTTAACCATTTCCAAACCATCATTAGAACCATTACTGCCATAATTTTAACATCTTCTAACCATTTCTACACCATAGATGCTTGCAGACAGTAACATTCTAAACCACACTTATCATAGATACTTGTAACGTTACTTGTACTTATTTCCGGTAACATCGCCATTCCTGGGCTGATTCTTCACTGTCGCGCACCTGAAGTGCCACTGGAGGTACTTTGTCCGAAGCCACCTGGTAGCACAGCATTTCTCAACCCTGATGGATTGATGTGGATTATATAATGGGTCATGGTGATGGTTGATGGTATATAAGGGTTGAATGGTAGCAGTTGATGGTAATGGTTTCAAATCATGGTTGATAATGCTTGATTAATGCTGGGTTGATCAACTGTTGCTCGTTGGTTTGTTTCTGCACCTTTGATGGCCGATTAATGTTGGATTCTGTGTCTTTGATGGTTGATTCGGAATGCTCGATGGGAAACGATTGATGAAAATCAACCATGGCTAATGTTTATGGGAGATTGATCATCATGATGTCAAGCAACATATGACTTATTGGCCCATGATGGTTGATTCATGATCTCAGACTCATAACCCGGACGCCAGCCACAAGAAACAGAGTTCACCAAAGCGGCAGTTTCGCCTGTGGAAGACATCTGCTGAACTCCTCGCCGGCCTTAAAAACAGAGCACTGATGCATCTGCTGGCCACAAGTTCATGCACACGTATCACATCACATGAAATCACATCAGTCGAAATTGAGTATGCATAGTATGTTGGGCAAACTCTGCAGGTAATCAAACACTAAACATATCAAGATTGAGACACTGAGGCAAAGAAGCAAAACAAGGAGTTTCTGGGACTCCCAACTGCGATGACTGTCTGCAATCACACGCGTCCTGCAATGCAAAAAGCGTCAGGTGGGAGTGTCTTGGGAGTGCCTTGCGAGTGGGCAACGCTCCTCGAACTTGGAGCTTCTGGCCTGTGGAAATCCAGGGAACAAAAATCCCACATTGCCACAGCAATTGCCACAGCAATTGCCACAGCAATTGCCACAGCAATTGCCACAGCATTCACCAGCGAAGCACTTTTGTGCAAACAAGGCACATGCGCCCAGGCGGGACATCGCGAGCATGCCTTGTACGAGACATATTCTTTGGGATCACTTCTTTGGGATCACATTTCGGCCTTCTGTAGGGATTTACAATGGCAACTAAGCTTCATACTTTGCATAGCACTCAAGGATCCATTCCTGTGCCCAAGTCACTGTCGACCAAGGTACGGGTCACTGGAATCACTGATCAGGTGGCTGGTGAGCTGCCCGGCTCCTGTTGCAAGGCATCCTCTGGGCTGTACCGCTGGGTGGCATCCCACTGCCTGTCAGGCTACGGGCTCCTGTGTAGAATCATCCAGGAGTCCGGCAGAACGCAAGAAAGGTCAGGTCCAGCAAAAAAATGCTTTTTTTTCCAGAATTTTTGATGCCAGGACATTTTCTTAATGCATCGTCCCCTTGTTTTGAAGAAGATGTTTTTTGGATATTTCTACAGTGCTTTGTCAATGGTGACTTCTTTTCCGGCAAAAAATATGGTCATCACCGGCCCAAGGCAGTACCAATAGGTGGGTGGAGCAACTGAGGGTCCAGCAAACATCCGAGCAGGAAGTCGACGAACCTCCATTTGCAGTTGCAATCAGCTGTCTGTTCGTCTCGGGTCTATTCAATTGATATCAACTGATATCAATTGATCAAGCTTAGCGTCCGAATTCTCACGAAACACAACACATGGTTCTGCAAGAACCCTTGTGGAATTGCCTCCACATCGAGTGCTGCAACAATTTGGTGAACATCCAAAAAGAATTAAAAAGAGGTGTTAAAATAGTTGAACAGCGTCTACCTTCCCCGCGAGGTGACCACTAACATGTCAAATTATCATCCTAAGTGTTGAACATCGCTGGCTGGTGGTTTCAGCCTCTCTGAAAAGTATGAGTCAATCAACCACCGCATCTTGTGACAGCCGACAGCTATGAGCCAATCAACCAACCATCCCAAATATTGGTGAACAAATGTTAATCAACCGACCAACTAGTACTTGTTGAACCCGTATCGGGGGGACATTATCCTTTATTGTTTACCAATATTTGCCACCAAAAACCCTGGTCAAAAACCACCAGCCAGCTATTTTTGTTGGTTGTCTCCCCTAGTTTAACCTCATGTTTAACCATAGTTCACCATAGAAAATCCCATGGAACAACATGAAAAATCCCTCGTTTCAACCACCAAGCACCAACCAAATCAGAGCTCTCTACTGAGCTCAGCACTTCCCTTCGGAGGTTCGAAGAACAGCCTGGAGCTCCTGCAGTCGAAGCACAGAGAGTTTTACCAGTGCGAAGATCTTCTTGGTTGAGAGATGGGAACTTAATGGTGGTGAGTGGTGGTGAAGATGGGATGGGGCTTCACAGGTGAAGGATGGGAAAAGTGATGATTGGATTGATCAGTACCGAGGGTATCATTGTTGTCAATCACAACATGATCAATTGCGAAGCTCTGTTTAAGTGTAGTATTGATCATTGATCATGCTAAACTTTTGTCTGTGAAGTGTTGGAAATTATGATCAATGACAAACATCATATATCATTATTGTATTGATTACATTGACAATCACGACAATGAAGGTCAGTGAAGGTCAACGATACCGACCAGTGGTCACCATTCAGCGTCAACATCCAAGGCTGGCTGGTTCATGAGGATCTCATGATGAATTTAGATCCAGTTCCTTGGCAGTAGAATGGCATAGAACGGCTAAGTAGCAGTGGCCAAGTTATGAACAAAAATCTGGGTTTATCATCATCCAATGAATCCAATGGCTAAGTTATTGCCACTCCTCACTCCAGTTGATATGTACTAAACAGATCCTCCAAAAGTCTCTCACATCAGAACTCAATGTGTATCAAGAGTGACGCATCCAACCTTGGGTTTTACAGGATGCAACAACTAAGAGCTCAAGATAGCTCAAGTCGTCAATGCTCAAGTCTAGGAATCCATAGGAATCCATAAATAGGAATCCATAGGAATCCCAGGATACCCATGGATACCAGGCATAGGATCCTAAGGGTTTGGAGTCTCCGCGGACTCCTTGGCACCGGGCTTTCGGATCTTCCCCCGGCTGTTGGGCACAAGCCGCGGGTTCCCCGAAGAATCGAAAAACCTCAGCGAAGTCCAGCGGGCTATCGGATCTAATCCCCACCGCCCGCGGCCTTGCCACTCTTTCAACACGAATCTTTGGGACAGAGACACGACAGAGACATCTATAGACATCTATAGACCAATATACAAATCAAATTGTTAGCACTGTCAAGAACAAGTGAGACAATATATATATATATATATATGTATGATTATATAAAGATCCTCGATTTGTAGCTTCACTTCACTTTCAAAGGTGTCTGTGCTCTCAACGCGTTTCCTTTTTTGGTCCGCAAGAAGGTCACGTTCCTGGACATCTTTCTTCCGGGAACATCCCTCAGCAAGGCCTGACAGGCTAGATCCAGCCGCACCGCTCCTGAACATGGCACAGTCTCACATGATGAAACATGACGAAACCAAGATCTCACAGCTCACAGTAGCTCACAGCTGTAGCTCACAGCTCGTGTATTCAAACATCTTCACAGTACTGGTCCTAGGCTGAGCAGCACCATGCCAAGCGCACAAGCCCACCGCAACGTGAGCCCTGAGCTGTGTCCCGTGTTCCTTGGTTCGCCACGCAACAGTTCTTGATGGCGCTCTCAGAATGGACAGGGACAGCATCTGCACCAAGTATCCATTTGGAATATCGGAGATTCTTGGCAAAGGAGCTGATTTACCCATCTCGCCACGCAGCAGTTCGAAACGTCGCAAGGGCGTCGTCTCAGTGCCCGAGGCAGACTCAGATTCTGCCTGCCAATCCGCAATCGAAAGGATAGGAGAATGAATATGACTATTGTATACAATTGTGAAATGCATATGACATCATATGACAAGTTTGAAATGACATAAACAACTTGTCACATGTCCAAAGCTGTGCAACTTGAAGTGCTGAGTTGATAGAAATTCAGAGTATCAGGGTCAGGAGAATCGACCGAGTCAGGCTCTTTTGACACTTCTCAGCAGGTGCTCCCAGCATGAAAGCGACCAGGCCACAACAGCTTCTTCAAATCATCTAAATGCTGTCAAACAAACAGTTGATATCTGGTTGTACCCTGCTTCTCTTCAGATAAGCTGACTCTGCGAGTCACAAGCTCTGGCAAAGCATCAACGAAAGGCCATCCATACGCGATGTTGCCCTGCCTCGGAACTTGTCTGCCTGGAACATTCGCGGAATCGCAGGTGCTATGGCGGTACCATGGATCCCCCTCCTATCTTTGGGACCCACCTCCGGACAACCCCATGTAGCTCCCTCAGACTCAAGAGAGTCTGGATAGCTCTGGATAGTCACCATTAGTCGCCGCTCTGGCCTACCATGTGAACCCGTTAGGTGTCTTGGATCACCAAGTCTTGGAAACAATTGAGCTCCTGGAATTGTGCCTCACGGGCCTCCGGTTCCCAGGTGTTCCCACGTGTTCCCACATGTTCCCATGTGTTCCCAGGCCTTCTCATTGCTACCTTGGCTGGGGGTCAAGGGCCAAACGTTGGAACAAAGCAGTTTCCATTGCAGGCACCGTCACAGCCGCAGAAGCCGTACAACACACACGCACATGAAATTGTAATTTTGATGGCATCCTGCACCACCTCAGATTGATTGGTCACCACATGTGTTAAGTTCAGACCTTGGAGTAATCTGATGGCTTTCTCTTCGCTACTCGCCGTGATGTCTCTCAACTTCTGCTGGGACACACTCTGCGATCTTCTGCGAATGATCCTTTGAGCTTTCTGGTGAGCAATAGCCACCTGAGCATCAAAGGTGGGCACATTTTGACACAAACTTCCATTTAAGGATCTCATTGAAAGAGAAGCTGAAGAAACATACCAAACACATGCCTACAGCTTAAGGGTGTAGCATGGTTGTACAATCCACAAACCAAAGAGTGGAGCAGTTCATGTGGGACACGCCATACACCTTTGCTATGTAGACTGCATCCGCCCTAGTTGGCGTGCACTCAACAAACCATGAACAGATTTGCCAAAATAGACCATGACAGCCATCACTCGGCGTGCCTTCTGAGCTTGATCAAGGATCTTGTCCTGAATCATCTCCAGCCTTCAGCGCAAGGCACAGGGCTCAGCAGTGCTGCCACACAGATCTATCAGCAGTCAATCTATGCAGGATTCAGTCTGTCTGATTCCTAGTTTTCCACTCAAGTCTGTCTCCTCAAAACACACGATCCGTACGCCCTGTTGAAGTATGTTGAAATTGTGGGCAAACAGCTGCACTGGGTTCCCCCCGCCCTCGGCTGCGCAGATAATCCTGATGCAGTGTTGAGTCCCGGTGAAGAATGCAGTTTCACTTTCCAATACGGATGCAAACACAACAACTGTACTTGGGCTCATTCTGCTTCATGTTGGCTCATGCTGTTTCATAATGGATTGACAATGCTTACTGACTGGTTGGTTGTGACTGGCGATCTTCCATTATTAACATCAATCAACACATATTGACTACTATCTGTACAAAACCATGTGCTGCCTGGTCATTCATGGTGGCCAATCCTTGTAATCGAGACATCGATGAACTCCTAAGCCTGTTGCTCAAAGCTGCTATCTGAGGTACAGTGCTCGATGACATAAGTGCTGCTACAAGCCAGATCTAATGATTGGGGTAGCATCAAGGGTATCACCAGGATTGTAACGGGTATATGTGTATGTGGCAATTTCTCAAAATAGGGGTGCCCTCAAATCATCCTCTATATTGGTCATTTGTAGTACTAACCCAACCATTTTTGAGGGTCCCTGTTTTGAGAAACCACCACATGGTTGTATATGATAATGGGCCAGATCCAATGACTCCCAATCTCCCTATACTTCCAGTTGCCACGAAATAGTAGGTAACCAGCTGGTTTCTACCATTGTTATTTGTGGCTGGCTACCTATTATAAAAGTATTTTCAAAGGATATCAAAGGTATCAAAGCTTGTTGCTAAAGGTATCATTAACATTCATTAACCGGCTGGTTTACCATTGTTATTGGTTCCATTGATATAAAGGTAAGTGGCAGGGTAGGATCTGTTTATTGTGGAAGTATCACAGTGCGCCTATCGACTCGCCAACCTGGCCGAACCCAAGGATTCAAATGGTGATCAAGCCATGCTAATCGCTACTTGTAGTGTGATGGCATCACCATTAACCATCCATCACACTGCAACTGTTTGGTTATAACCAACTATTAATAATGAATCAACCTACTATTAGTGAACTACCAACTATTCCTTGTAGAATTAGGAAGCAACTGTCAATCATGAATCACTTGCCATTCCTTGCACGTTCTGTATACCGCTTCGCCAAGCATCTCTCCAGATCGAACCGTCGTCGTCAAAGCCGCGGGCAGCAGCTGTTGCTTTTTTCATGGCCGCCAAAGCAGACCTGCTGAGTGAAGCAATGGATGTCTACCCGTTGTGTGTATATGGATAGATGGATTGAATTGAATTGGATTGGAGTAGATCGGATTGGATTGACTTGGAGTGGATTGAATTGGATTGGAGTAGATAGAACAAATAGTATATCTATGTATATATATATATATACATATACACATGTACATACGTACAACACACATTAATTATCACATACAAATGTCGCAAGAGTTTCATCTAGTAGCTACTCTACGTTGAGGTCTGGTAGCCCCACGGTAGTATCATCCACCTCGCACCATCTTCCCCAAGTGTGGATCATGACATGCCCTTCCGCCTGGCAAAGTGAAGCTCGAACCTAAGATGACGAAGGCCCCCAGGGATCAGTGACCCTCCGTGTATTCTTATGACAATCATGGCAAGATATCCGCATAGATCCATATATGTAGATCAACTGTACATCCGCGTATATACATATTTAAATGTATATGTATGCGTAGATTAGATATCACTATGTTTACAATTACATAGTACTATGTTTACAATTACAGTGTTGTTTCAATGTTGCTGCCATTGTTATCTTCTGTAGATATCTGTTCAAACAAAGGTCGCATAGGTTCACAGCTCAATGATACTGTACATGGGTGTCTCCAAAAATGGAGTTACTCCAAATGGTCTGCCGATTACAACCTTCTTGAATGATTCAGAGGCTCTTGCATGCTTTCCCAATTTAGGAATTGAGAAGTGTCGCTAATCCGTCAAAATTAATGTATTCAACTCCTCTAGAGCTTTATAAACAATTTTCACTTGTCATCGGCCGCGATCGCGCATGATCAAGCATCAAAGACGCTCATGCTTCACTTGTTCTTGGGTCACTGATGTTTTGAACTACGAAGGGCTGCTAGGCTTGAACGGTTTGTTGATCACAACTTTCTTTAGTTGTCAGATGTCAGAGGCCAAGGTGAATAGTTTGATGCGGCACCCCGGAGTTACCATCCAAAGATAATCATGAGGCGTTCAGAAGTTTGGAGTTCGGTGGATGATTTCACGATGCTTCATGGCTAGTGATTGGTTGGCTGACGATGCCTTCAGGTTTCATGATGTTTCATGGTGAATGATGCATTTTGACAATTTTATCCAAGTGGGTGTTTCTCAAACTAGGGGACCCCCCAAATCATCCATTAATGATCACTTCAATAATAAACCAATCATTTTTTGGGTACCCCTATGGCTTCAGAAACCACCAATTGCTTAACAATACCTATGCATAATGATATGTAGTAGTTGTTTGATGATTCTTGTTGGTGATTATCCCATATCAATCCCTATTATTTACCATTCGAATCCGCCATGCCTTCGGGTAAAGCGCCAAGCTGACTGCAGCTTGTCTCTCCAGGAGATGCCACGGACCAAGTGGCATCTGCATCAGGAAAGTGGCACCAAATTGGGAGCCTTGTTCCGGAGCAGTGTGCTTGTAGAAGTCACCTGAAGCAGAGGAGTTCACTTCTCTCAACTTTTTTCATTTTTTTTTAATTCATAATCTCTTTTAAGGTTAGAAAAAAACCTGAACTTCTGTGAACTTCACGACAGCTGCCAACGGTGCCAGCAGTGCCTGTGTCTGCATCCAGGAGCACTGGATTAGGCATCGGAGAGAAGCATTGTGGGAAGCCAGTCACGCTGTCCCAATATCGGGTGGCCTCTCAAGTCAACTTATGCAGAAGGCTTCATGACAAACACAGCAACATCTCTTGCCATCCCAAATGGCCTTTCATATCACAGGTGTGCGGGCCTTTACCGTCTAAATCGATCACCCAAGGCCTTCAACAAAAGGCTCAAATGGTGTGTCACCACGTGGCCAAGCCCATGGCACCTGTGGCTGGGCTTTATCTCTCCGCGAAAGGACGAAGTGAAGCAAACCTCAAGGCGTTGGTCTGCCCTCCGTGTGTCTGTACTCCCCTGGAAACAGCTGAACATCTTGACCCTGGCACAAGAATACAAATATGGCAACACCATGCTACAACCCACATCCGCACAAATCTGCAGAACAGTCTTGCTGATGAGACATTCATCCACATTTTGTAGGACGCAAAGATCCGTCTCGTGATTCACAGCTCCAGCTGACATGCTGTCCAGGAACGATCTCCAAGAGTATCCTCTGCCAGTTTCCGCCCACTCGTGTCCGTCCACCTGGGTTCAGGAAACACTGTCACTACAATTTTCAATGTCATATGATCTTCATATGATCTTCATCTGATCTTCATATGATCTTCCTATGATCTTCATCTGATCTTCATATGATCTTCCTATGATCTTCATCTGGTCTTCTTAGATCATATCCTTCGATATTATTTCACCCTTTCGTTCTCGTAGCCTGTACGCATTCCACGCCACAACGAAGACCTTTGTCTCCTGAGATGCTTGGAGCTCCATCTGAGCTGATAGTCTTTGACATCAAACAAGGGTGATGATATGATAATTGCTCATCTGATGATGGTTAAAACCGGTTAAAATATCAGAAAACATCTACACTGTGCAACTAACATGAAAATATCTGATGATGATTGCTGATCTGACGATGGTTGCTTGTCAAACAATCATGCTGCTGGGACTAGCTCCATCTGCACTCAATTGCCAATGATCTCGGATGATATCTGTTTCACGCGGTGCTGACTAACGCTGGTAGACCCAGGGATGGGGAAACATGAGGGGAATCACGTGATGAATGACGTCTTGAAACCCACGAGTGTCTCCAACGTGATCACGGCTTCAGTGGCGACCTATGGCGACCCCATTGCCCACAGGGCACCTGCAGCTGGGACGTTTGATACAGGAAACACAAAGGGTTGAACACTATGGGCATGAAATTGAGCACATGATTTTATAGTTGGTATCATGAACACTAACCAGCCATCAATAGGTATAAAATTATAGCACCTATAAAATAATGCTGGTATCGATAATCAATCATCATGAACACTAACCAGCCATTGATTAACCATTCCTCTTGGTCGTTAGCAATTACATATCTACATTCATGTATATAGATGGATTGAGAACAACCGGTAACCGCCATAGACAACTATCATTGATCGTTAACCGTCATGAACCACCATGGCCCATTGTGTACCAACCATTCCTAAGTATCAAGTAGCATATATAGACAACAAGTCAACTATTCGAGAATCACCACTATCAACTATTAGGCATTAATAAACCCATTGATGAACAATGAATGATGCACAAACTAATCATTATTGTTCAAACACTCACTAATCATGAACTCAGCACTAATAAACCATTGATTGACCATTATTCCACTGTTGTCGACCATGAACCCAAAATTAGTCAACCACTAAGTAGTCATTATATAACTAACCATTGTCAACCATTGATTAATCATCAGAAAGCCACTGGCTAGCTACTAAGAACCATTTACTAGCTACCAAATAACCAGTAACCCCAATGAACCAACCGTTATTCACCCATTCAGCCGTTATTCACCATTAAACAAGCATTATCAACAATGCATTTCATGTCCATTTCAATATGGAGTCAAGTGCGAAAGCTGCGAAAACCAGCAGTATTAACCATCACACCAACCATTATTCATGATTTCCCATGAAACCAACCATTCTTAGCCATTAAACCAACCACTATTCATAATTTACCAACCATTATTCACCACCAAATAACCATGAAACCAACCATTATTCATCATTCAATGACCATTCTTACCATTGAGTAACCATTATTAGCCATTCAATTAAGCCATCATTCAATGACCAGTATTGTTCACCACCATTGAGTCTTATTCAAGGTCAATTAACTCACCCTTAAAACGTCATTAAGCACCATTGACCTTGCCCTCAGCCCGTTTTCACCAACGCCGCGCTCCGGCTGTTGGAGTTGGAAGCGCAAGGCGGCGGCTTGTGCCAGTGCGGCGCCATGGGAGATGCCCGAAAAGATCCTGGGGGAAGGGAAGGATTTAAGCAATGGCTAAGGATGGTTAATGGTTGGGTAATGATAAATGGTTGGTTAATGGTTGGTTAATGGTTAAGGTTACAAATAATGGTAAATGTCAACTGTGGTTTGGATTTACAGTGGTTGGTAAATGGTTAATGAATGATTAATGCGTGTGAATGTCAATGAATGATTAATTTACAGTGGTTGGGAACGGATAATGTTAATGAATGATTTATTCTGGTCCGTTCTTGTTGATGCAATGGTTGGTGAATGGCTTTAATTCGAATGGTTAATCATGGCTAATGGCTTTACATTGTTATCTTTTAAATGTTGATTGATGGTTGGTTCAGTATGAATAATTAATCATGAATGGGTAGTGATTTTAGTGGTTTATTTATGGTCTTGAATAGTAAATGGTTGGTTGATGGTTCAAACATGGTGTTCTGCTTAGGGTTGATGGTTGATGGTTACAACGGATGATCTACAATGGGCAATGGTTTTAGATGTTGATTATGGTTAGCTGATGCTGGTGGTTCATTAATGGTTAATGGCTAGTTCTTGGGTAATGAACGCTTAATGAATGGGTGGTCAGTTAGCGGTCAGTCAATGGTGAGACAAGGGTCTACGGCTCAATGGTGAGTTAATGGTCAATGATTACTTGATGGTTAGCTAATGATCAGTTAGTGACTACAATAATGGTTGTAGTCATGATCTAGTGATACACTAATGTTTGTAGCGAATGTTTAGCTATTAGTCAATGGTTCTAATGATGGTGATAGTGACATACCGGTTACAATCATGAAAGGCATCGCGCCTTACCATTCATCATTGGCATTGTTGCAATCATGAATGATATGAACATATATGTCGCTTACCATGGTAAAACAATGGTCAATTATGATTCTAGAATGCCTGATGAACGATGGCTAAATCACAGCGAACAATGATTATCACACACTGGGTTATGGTCAAGTATAGTCGATCTGTGATTGACCATGAGTGCTGTACAGAAATCGTTTTTGATTGATACCTCGCTGTTTACTCACGTGAATGATGGTGGATCACGTGGCTCAACAGAATGGCTATTTTATTACCACGTGCGGATAACCATTAATGATGGGGTCATTCTCAAGGGTTGTGGCAGGGCAACCCGTTTATACAACTATCATGAATGATTCACCAAAGTGGTTAGGGTTATGCTAAACAGTGCGGTCAATGACAAATGGTGGTTAAAAGGCCTCACAGTCAATTCATCATAGGTTACAGTCATCGTCAATAGGCTCAGCCCAGTGCTACTGCTCATGGTTAGTCATAGTTTCATAGATAAAAACGGCCTCTCCACTCATCTCATGCCCTTTTCTTGGGAGGCCACACACCACGGGGGAGTGGGGAATGGCCGGCACTGGTTGTTTCTGCGATGAATAGCAATGAGTGGTAAGCAAAGCACGGAGTGGTTAGTAATTAAGGGGTAGTAAGCAACGACTGAATAATCAACTGCCAAGTGGTGTTATCCGCAACCCAGGACTCCTCAAAGCGTATCCCCAAACGAGTTGTTTTCTTCACTGCTCATCTCACCAGCTTGTTAATCATCATGAACCGCTATTAGCCGCTGTTAACCATCAGTTAACCCCTACAATATAACTACCATCAGTCAAGACAACCATCAACCATTCCCACTGTTCACCATGAAATGGACCCAGTGAACATAACCATCAGCCACAACCATCGCCATTGTTAGCCATGATGACTGACGAGTCATAGCAATGGTTCACCTGGACGAGTCGCCACGAACCCAACACAGCGCCGCGAGCGCGGCGGCCAAGGCACACCCGGAAGCCTGGAAGCTCATGCACCTGAGAGCTGCGTCTTGGAGGCTCCAAGACGTGGGTGATCCCAGTGGTCCCAGAAGTTCGGTTGGTAACTGAGGCTTTTGAAGCACTGAACTACTGAGTTACTGGGCTCAACGGCTCAACGGCTCAATCTGAAATGCCTATGACTAGTTGAACTAGTTGAACTGGTTCAGGTTTAGTAGTTCAGTTGATCCCCAATGCCATCACCACTTCAATCCCTGACCTGCGTCAGCAGCGGTGACAAATCTGTTGCTACAATTCCTAGCCATCAACAGAATCAACATTCAACAACGGCTGATCAGAGGTTCATCATCTCGGACGGTCACTGGTTCAGAACCACCAATGGTTTACTGCTGATAGTAATGAAAGAACTATGCTCAATTCACAATGGCCAACCACAAATTTCGTGGATGAAGTATGTAGAAAGTCTCTGGCGGATGGCTTACATCCACCTGAGTCAGCCATACAAAACTGGCGTTCGCGGAGCTAGGCAACGAGGCTGACCTCATCTGCCAAGGAACACTGTGTAGCAACTTGTCATAGAGCCGTTGCCCTCGAGGATCCCATAACCTGTCCTTGCGAATCTGTGGCGCTGAACACAACACAGTGCCTTCATTGCAATATCTGCAAGAACTGGTATTACAAGATGTACAAGTACTAGTTCTTTTGACTACTTAATTAATCTATTAACTAGTAGTACTCGAACTAAAATCAATTCATTGCTTTTGACTACTCATTACAGTACTACTTAATCCCATTGATAGGTATCACTTATCCGATGATACTAACAATACTGAAACTAGTTAATATCACTTATCACCTATCACTACTCATTTCAGCATTGTTTCTTTAACATTTCGGATGTGAAACATCTTCAAAGGATCATGCCTTCATCTTTCCGTGCCAAGAGACCAGCTTGACTTTCAAATAGGTCGACACCGGCAATGTGACGCTCTCCCCATGATCGTACCTCGCATCATTTGGAGCAATGCCAGCATGCTTGTGATAGCAAGATTGGATTTTAATGGTTGTTACTGATTGAGCTCTGTTTACATATGGTTACCCCTAGAACCGGCATGAACCGACCTCTCTCTCTCTCTCTCTTTCCTCAAGTTGTCGTTCAGCTTGTTGGGGAGACCCAGAACTAACACCCAAAAAACCCAAACCCAAAAAGAACAAAACCAAAAAACCCGAAGATCTAAGACCACACGGTCCATAAAAAGGGAGTGCCCCCATAGCGGCGGAAAGATTGCGAAGAGCAGCGTGATTCCGGCATTGTTGGGATGTGAGTCCATGTTGTTTGACCACGTAACCCCTCGTAATCCCCAAATGTAAGCCATACAAATCCCCTAACTCCCTAGACATGCCCAACCATCCTAGGAATCCCCTGGAAATCCCTAGGAACCACCATTTGTAACCCCTAGGAATCCCCAGTTGCATCCTTGGTTCCCTTCCCCAAGGCGCCCAAGTCACGTTCCCAGAGTCAGGTCGCGAGTCTGCTGAGCTGCGCGGCGAACGCTCATGCCGTTCTCGGCCAGGTCGGCGCACCAGATCTTCCTGAGGCGGCCATGGCGGCCATAGAAATTTCTGAACTCGTTGGTGGTTGAACCACCCCTATGAAAAATATGCTTATCAACTAGTCAGTTGTTTGTAAATCATAGGGAAAATAGACAATGTTTAAAACCACACACCAGTTAAGGTCAATGAGATCAACCTGAAGAACAAGCTTCATGAAGTTGACCAACCACCATTTTGAAGGTTCACTACTTGATCATGGTCGATTTGATGGTGATTTTGATGTCGATGGTTGACTTCATGGTCACTAAACTGACTTGATGATTAGTCAATGGTCGATTCATGGTGAACAATCATTAGCAATGTGTGATGATAGTTGTTTGATGCTCAATGAAAGCTCAATGAAATTCAATCAATAGTTGATAGGGGCTGACAGTTGCTGATAACATTCAATGATGCTTATCGACGCTTCTTGATGGCGGTGAGCCCTATTTCGCGAGGGTGTCTGTTGTTGTTGGAACGGTGGCTTGGCATGGGACCACACTGTCACGCGTTTAAGTCCATGTGCTTCAGTTACGAGATTTGAACCAACTGGATCTGCCATGGATCAACATGACTGATTGAGATGATTGGTACTAAAATCATCGATCTCGATCTGCAACCTCAAGCACCTCTTGAGTTTGAAAGCATCTGGTACAGCATTCTCAATAATCCTCAATCTCCAGTCCCTCTTTGACAAGCATCAAGAATTGCGTTCTGTAGCGCAAAGGAGAGAAACACACATAGATGGTGCCTGGCGCTTCAGATTCCGGAAAACTTTTTGGATGGATACAAATTCGGTCGAAATGATGAGACATCAATGTCAGACCTACCTGTTGACAATCCGAATCGTGGAATCCTCTTTCTTGAGGACAGTAGCCTTCTCCACCCAAGGTCCAACATATCCAACCCAATACTACATTCAACTATACACATACCACTGGATGCTGGTATATCTGATCCATGTCTACGTATGGATTTTTGTCGATCTGTCTATCTGTGCATGCATGCATGATATGTACATATAGTATATATATATATATGTATATATATATATATATACGTGTATGCAGTAAAATCATCAAAAACCGTGAGGCACAAGAATTGGATCGTCTCCTTCAGAAAATGTCACAAGCTAGCTGTAAATTCTGGTGCATTGCAAGGCTCTGACCCACAACCTGGTGGCTTGAAACATGTTGAAATACTCCATCCATAGCATCACAAGCATGCGCCAACAGTCCAGCTGCTAGGATCTTTCAACCTCTCAACCGCAACCAACAGACCCAAGCGCAACGACTCGATTGTTGGAACAAGCCTATGAAATTCTTAGATGTTCCTTGGTTGAGTGTGGATGTTGTCCTTTAGTTGGTTGATGTTGGTTGTTCTCCCTCATCGAACCAACATTAACCAACTATTGGAACCATATCTAGTCTTCAACCAATAATGGTTCATCTTTGCAACTTTTTTGTTATCCGACTATTATTGGTTAACCCACACTAACTATTGGTTCATGTTATTCTTTCCTTGGTTAATGGTCATTAACCAACATTAACCATATCTAGTCATCATTGCAATCACTATCGGATCCCATGTCAGCGACGGCGAGCAGCAATCGTTGGACTTCAGATCGCCGCGCCAGATGAAGGCAACCGCCTCTCCTGGGCGACTCGGCTGTGGTGAAGCACAGCGTCGCATCATGGATGGTCGGGCTGCCAACATGACGTGGGTATACCATGTGGGTGTACCATGGTATACCCCATGGTATACCCCCGTTAAAGTGGTGGTTTCTCTATAGACGATCATATTTGTTGGATGGATAGTGGGTATCAACTCTTATGGGCCCAAATTTTCTGTAGGTTCACCATGAAATTAATCACGCAAGCTGGGACTGCTCAACGTTGTTTTCATTTTGATGATCCCAGGTAGAGGCAATCAAAACCAGATGAACCCACAGGCAGCGCATCTCCATAGATGCCCTCCACACACTCTTTGCATCTTTGTACCTTCAAAATCTTGGGACAAAGAGGTTCCACATCTCTGTGTATCTCAGATGACCTGTATTTTCCTGTGCTAATATTTTTTCAAGGGATGGTTCAACCGCCAACCAAATGTTTATGATTCTTGGAGTTACCGACGTTGTCAAGTGTCTGTTCCCCGAGCGGTGCAGCAGGGCAGGGCGATGAATCTCATGCCTGGCAGCTGATGGTGGACCATGGTTGGACTGTGGTGCCATCCCCGTCTATGCCGCTTCGTTGGTACTTGTGTCTACATGTAGATGGGGATCTAAATATGATTCTGTGTCTATTGTTCTATGATTCTTGTTTTGGTATGTTCGACCTGTTCGGACGACCTTGCACACATACAAACGCTGCATTACAAGACTTTACATACCATTCTATTACATTACAATAATACATTACATCACACACATACACACGCACACATGCATAAACATACATTACATACTATACCATACAATACCACACCACACCCTACCCTACCATACCCTACCATACCCTACCATACCCTACCATACCCTACCATATCATATCATACGTACATACGTACATTCCAACCTAGCTACAGACCTGCGTGCCTACCAGCCTCCCTCCATACATACGTGCGTACATGCATTCCATACCGTTACATACCATTACATGGCATTACACTACATTGCATTGCACTACATTATACATAAATAGAGCATATATACCTACATACAGAATACATAAACACCTACATACATAGATTAGATAAAACTGCATGATCATACAGATGCTTGCGTATCATCATATTTTGCCATTTTCGCACATAGATTTTCACAGCATTGCATTAAATTGCATGACACCCGTTACATAATTTTATCAACTTCACATACATACATAAATACATTACAATACATTACACTGCATTGCATTACATCATTTTGCACTGCACTGAATTGCATTACATGGCATGACATAACATTCATTCGTGCATTGCATGCAATGCAAGCACATATATATGTATATATATTGCATCCGCACACTACAACATACCATGTGACATCCTTTTGGACCATGTCCACCACGGGATCTGGCGGTGTTCCTCCATTCATTGTTGGATCTGCTGTGACTGCACTAGCTGTTGACATACACTACAATGCCTTGCATGGCGCTGCATAACATACACAGTCTACAATACTACCACAATAATATCATATATATATATATACATACACATACCGATCAATCAACACCTTTCATTATATAGGTATCATGTCAATTACCTCAATGAATGCGAGCATATGATATACAGTAGAATACGAGACTCCAAAGAATCACTACACTTTTTATGTCCGGGCGCGGCCACTCATTAAAAAATTGAGGTTGTGCAATGAGGATGAGTCAGGTATTGCAATTCCGTCTGAAGCAGGATTTGTGGCACTCTAAATATCTTTCAAACATTCCAAATGCTTCCCAAGCAAACTCCAGCTGAAAACAAAATGGTGTAGTTCATGCCAAGCTGCTCTGGTGCGCGAACTGGGCCATTCTCAACTCTCCTGTACCTCCCGGCGGATTGACCAGATGGGTGAGATGGGCTCAGACACGTGTGACGAATGGGCGCTTCGCCACACTGTGAAAAAAAGAAACGCCCAGTTGCCACACATGCTGCATCATGCTGCTATCTTGCTATCTTTAGTGCGGCAAGAAGTTTCAGCAATTTCGAGCGTAACTGTGATTGCGACTTCTTCTAGGCTCTTCTTTCTGTTGAGAAGCTGTAGTGAAGCCGTGGTTTACTTTGGGCGCAGGCCTACTGAAAGAGATACTCAAGTGATACCAACAAAGTTTGAAGGTCACATCGATTTGAGCTGGGCTACTTTGATTAATTCATTGGTCCCAACATGGGTTGTGACCATCACCAGACCACGTAGCGACCTCCAAAACCCAGCAACACTTGGATGATCTTCCGCCACACACAAATCTTAGCATAACCACGGAGCTCATTAGGCCGACGACTAACATCGAACCTGAACCAGGGCCTGGGAATGTAATGTAATATATCATATAAATTCATATAAATATAAATCGGTGTTCTTTAAAGTCTTCCATTTAAGATTTTCCAGGGACAGTCGCAGATCTTGCAGAAATAGAGATCCAATCCACTATTTCCACAGCAAACACAGATCTGGTTGGTGGTTTCAACCCCCCTGGAAAATATTTGTCAATCCATCAAGCATCCCAAAGATTGGGGAAAGCAACACATGTCAATCAAAACCACCAGCTACATTTTGTTGATTATCTCAAGTGACCTCCGATACTTTAACCACATGTTGAACCATAGCAATATAACCATCGAAAATTCCACCTATAGTAAACATCGAAAATCCCATGGAACCCTATGGAACATCCCTTTGAAAGTATGGTTTCCCTTTGGTTTCCCTTCAAAAAACATGGACAAATTCTCGTTTCAACCACCAAGCTGATGGAACCCTCACACAACACCATCGAAAATCCTCTTGAATTCCCCATCGTTAACCATAGTTAACCACAAAACCATGGGGAAAATCCGGTAGAACATCCCTAATTGGTTTCAATATGTGTCAGCTATTCCCATTAGTGTCAACTATTCCCATTAGTTCCCATTAGTTCACCATTCAAACAACCCCACAGAACTATTTCCATTAGTTCACCATTAAAGAAATGCCATGGACCACAATGCCATGGACCACCAGTAGTTCACCATTAAAACATGTTCATTAACGGTGAACATCCCTCGGACAGTCCCCGTTTCGCGCCTCTCGCCCGAGGGGATCTGCAACTCCGCATGTCCGCGGCTGCTCTCGCTGCTCACGGCGGCAGCACTTCCCCAGGGCACCATGTTGCGACCACGGTACTTCCTGGGCTGCGAGAGCTCCATAGCTCCCCAACTGGAGAAGATGGCAGTTGAATGCTGGTCATATGGCTACTGCCGGTTACTCATGGTAGGAATTTTGATGGTTAATAGATGTTAGTAGTGGGGATTATCATGGTTAATAACTTAATAGGGGTAGGAGATAATCACTGATTGACAGGAGATAGTCACTGATAATCACCAACAAGCTCATGGTTCAAACACTTGCAGTCATGGTGGTTTCTGAAGCCATAGGGGACCCTCAAAAATGGTTGGTTTAACTACTATAAATGGTTGATATGGGATGATTTGGGGGGTACCCCTATTTGGAGAAACCACGATTTCTGTGTTTGACCATTGGCCCGAAAGGACCTAGATCTGATCTGAAGTAAAGCTCCCTTAGCTCAACTGGTTCCATCAACTGGTTCCATTGGTTGCCATGGCACTCAGAGTAGGTCGTGCTGAGGAGCAAAGCTGTGAAGATTTGGCCATTCGACAGCAGTTTGGGCCAATCTCCAGGCAGTGTCACTGCTTCATCCAGGGGTTCCAACTCCTCCATCTGACGACATCACCGATCTCGGGCCATGGGCCATTCAAAACTGCTATTCGGAGGTGCCCCTCCCAGCAACAAATCTGTGAATCCTGGAGATTCAAACCATGGTTCTTCAATGGATCTGTTCATTAATTTTCAAACGCTGAGTTTGGCTACTTTTCATTTCCACAGTTTCCAAGTTTCTTTGCAGATCTGCAAGGGTGATCCTGTGATGATAACATGGTAAAAGCTACTGATTTCATGAGCTCAGCTTCATCCAGCCATCGTTATTTCCCCAGGTGTGGCTACTGCTACACAGGCTCTTCAGCCAAACAGCTTCTGCGCCGTGGCCCCAGTGGTCCCAACTCTCAACTCTCGGATCTCAAGAAGGTCTCACTCGATTGTGTCTACCAGAGCTCTTCATAACTTCTTTCCAAGAAGCAACTCCGAAGAAGCACAGTTTTTTGGGACAAAGCTGATGAACATTGATGAAATGAACAGAATCATAGTTTTTGGATGTTGTTGGGGACAAAGCTGATGAACATTGATGAAATGAACATTGATGAACCACATTGATTCTATGTCTGACTCTGGACTGCAGCCTGCTGAGTTGCGTTATGCTCTGAGGCGGCCAGCATCTTGATCCTGGGAGCTCCATCCAGAATCTTCATGGGAGGCACCTGGAGGAAGCAACTGGGTCAGTACTAATGTAACCAACCATACTTGGGAAGTCAACCAACCAACCAACCATAGTCAGTAAGTACTTGGGTAATCTCAACTAAGATTGAAATCTGTCCATTCTCCAACATTGTCCAACCAACAGGTGTTTGATACCCATTCTGGGAGATGTGAGATGCGGCAATTGGGGACGCTACCAGGGACCATCCAGCGACCCCGTGGAGCCACTGGACTTGATCCGCTGCCAAGTGGCTCCAAAGATCTCCATGATGCAGGCCAGTTGCTCAACCTGGGCAAGCTATGGCAAGCTATGGCAAGCCATGGCCAGCTATGGCCAGCTACGCCATGGGCAGCTATGGCAGTTGCTTCAGTTTCCTTTTTGATCCAAAGATTCTGAAGAATCGCTTTCCCAACCACGACTCTTGCTGTCGCACCTCGTTCTCACCAGGGAAGAGAGGATATCCAGTATAGAGCCTGTAGCTGCAGCTCCCAAGACACCAAATACAGCAGCTAGGAATTGAAAAACAAGGAAAGTGATGAAAGCAGGGTCTGTATCTTTTGTAAGTTCCCGGAGTGACTATGAATATCGCAAACTCAATCACTTTCCTAGTCCAACAACCATCCCTACTTTGTGTAGATGGTTGTTGGCTGGTCGTAAGGAAGTTAAGGAAGCTACTAATGAATCAATGAAAGACCATCATCATTAACGATCAATTCATAATTCATGGCCACTAAGAATATTTCTTTTCTCAATGTTCAAACTAGCAGCACAGTCTTGACCAAAGCGCCAAACAGCGGACCCACCAAGCCACACAGAACAGCTCTCAACATACCCGTGAGGACTCTTGATGAGGCTCATTCCTTCAGAAATTAGATTTCTTACTTACATTCATGTGATGAGGACAATCGCAGCACACCTGTCAAGACAAATGTATTTGCGACCCCCCCAAAAACAGACAAAATCTCAGGTCGGCCCACCTAGATCCATGATCAACAGCGTGGGACCCCTGGTTCAGGGTAGCTACCTGTCATGGATAGTTATGGTGTACATAGGATCATAAAGGCGTTTAAATGTGTTTAAATGGCTCATAACCAACTTCTACGGTTTGGGCGCCCCACTTTGAGGCTCCGAATGTTGAACCTCTTCCCGAGGCATCAAGGTGCTACACTGGGGCTTCGCACTCCGCCAGGATGCATCCGAATGACCACATGTCTATCGCAGTGTCATACCTCGGTCGGTGACGGAGATCGGAGGAGCGCACTGCATGTTGAGAGCTGGACACCATCCGTAGCCGGATCCATAGGGCATTCCGCCCGAATGACCAGATCTCAAATATAAATCTGACATCAGAATTTCGTCAAACTGATTCTCTTCAGCCAGATCAAGTCTCAAACTTTGAATTGACGAAAGTGCGATAAAGAAACGCCTTCATATCAAATGATATACTCATTGGGGTTGTAGGTGATGCCCCCAAGGGTGTAGCCCCCGACAATAGAGGCTTATTTGGGGGTCAATAACCACGATCAATGAAATACATGACAACATGACATTGAACGCGGCTACAGAAACAAATGCACGTGTGTGCGATTTGCGTGTGCCTACATTGATGGTACCAAGAGGTTCATTCTGGCACGCATCACATGCTCGCATCACTATTCATAAGCATGCGTATGCATGTGAGCATACGTATGTGCATGCAACTGTTCAACATCTATGTGTTTTGTATTGTATAACATGCATGATCATGCATGTATCCCCAGCCTTCCTGGACATTTATCTGATTTCCACAGCAAACACAGATCTGGTTGGTGCTTTCAACCCCTCTGAAGAATACCAGTCAACCCACCAAGCCTGCCAAATGGCTGGGCAAGTAGCATGTGTCAATCGATACATATCAATACCACCAACCAGCCATTATTGTTGGCTTCTCCCATAGCTAACCACATGTTAAGCATACTTAACCATAGAACAATCCCATAGAATTTCCCTGTAATTTATCTACCAGCCATCGAAAATCCCATGGTTTCCCTATGGTTTCCCTATGGTTTCCCTGTGGTTTCCCTACGGTTTCCCGATATTTTTCACCACCGATCCGAGAGATCCCAGCCAAACTTCCCAAGTTCCAAGTGGCGAATGCCCTAGGATCACCTCGGGGGAGCGATAGAACCTGCTCTGAATGTACCTGCGGCGCATCGCACCGCGGAAGCACCGCACGGTGAAGATGTCGAGGATCCAAGATCTTTGAAGATGGAAGATCGGCTTGAACATGACCGATCAATATTCTTCCCATGAACATTCTTCATAACCAAAAACAAAATTCTTTCAATATTAGGGTGTCAAATGACGACAATTTTTGCTTTTGGTAGGGCAAAGTTGTCTGGATGCTACCAATGAAACATTTTTTCTTGCTCACTTGACCAACAACATCTCACTTAAAGGGCAAACGTCGCCGGTGATCGGACTCCGGCCATGTGTGGCGCACGTGTAAACTCGTTCATCTTCAAAGCAGGACGATCCAAAGTCTATTACCTGACAGCGTGCTACATCTGCGGCACACCAATCCTGTTGAAGATATCTAGTTGGAAAAGAAACTTTACGAATGCATCGTACTTGACTAATCTCTAACTTTCCTAGCAAGGTTGTGCCATGGTCTTTTTCTTTAAAGCCGCACAAGTCTGAAATGGCAATCACAAACAGCCACAATGCATTCTATTGTGTTCCCTCCTTTCCCATTGCATGCCATTGCCTTAATTCCACTCTTCGTCGGGTTTTTCAGTAGCACGTTCTCCTTGGCTGCAGGGCCAATCCCATGGCTCTATGAGCAACGAACGCACTGCCATAATCCCCTGTCGCTGGCATCACTGGTGGTTAAATCGTTTGAGCGTCAACCATGGTCAACCAACCATGTATCATCAATGATCGTCAATTATCAGCATGTATTTTCAGGCATTTTCATGTATTTACATGTGTTTTTTACCTTACATTGTGCAAAGCCTTGTGCCAAGTGCAGAATCATTTTCTCCAATCCCAGGCGCAGGTTTCAGGTCGCAGTGGATGATGTGCAACTTTCGCAGAAACCGAAGAGCCTGCGGCGGCTTTCGATGTGTCTTTGATCTCTGGATATTTCACTCCCATAAACTTACATAATCAGGTTCTTTCTCATCCATTCTCATCTTGGATTATTCCTTTCTCAAAAATCAGATGGACCCTTTGGTTTTCAGCTTGGTCGAACCATTCGTCCCTCTATCCCTCCTTCGCGATAGAATTTCCACATGTTTTCACATCTTGCAACGGTTTCACCGCTCCATGGTGGACCACAGAAAACGGTGACACAGCAGCGTGTAAGGCTCCCACTGCTAGAAGCTGAATTGCAAATCGTCGAATCAGTCCCAGAGACACACCCTGGAAGTTGTTGTTCCTCGCCGGCAGTTCAGCAGTACAAGCAGCTACGAAGCTGCCAGCAATGACCAAAGAATCACTAAACAGACTAAACATCACACTAATTAGAGGGCTTAGTGAACCTGCCAAACCTCATAACACTACATAGCATTTTGATTTGGACTATATAACTATGATCCACTATGACCTAGCAACTGAACCAATATGACGCGCACCGCGCCACAAGAATTTTGGTGCTCAAATGGCATTGGAATGGGGCCCTGGTTGGTGTCCCCATGGCTTTTGGTCAAGCTGCTTGATGAATTCGTAGAGGTTGATGCTGAGCAACTCGAAGGTGATGCACAAATGATTCCTGCGTTCGCCCACACGGCAGGGTGAATGCCATGCTATGGCCACGCTACGCCATGCTGTGCCATGCTATGCCATGCCGTGCCATGCCATGCTATGCCACGCTGGATCTGATCCCAAGAGATCTGTTCAACTGCCAACCCGGCTCGCTCCGGAAATAAAAGTAATCCATCATGTGCACCACCTGGCATCATGCGGAGCTTGCAAAGCACCAAAACTGACAAAAAAGAAATACAATTGGAATAGCACCTTTCAAATCAGAAAATCCATTTTTTATGTGTTAATAGTCGGAAAAATCATATTTGAAAAGAAAAGGACTTTCATCTCCAAGGATAGTTTGGGAATGTGAGGTTCAGGGCTCCGGAACCAAACTTGATGCACGGGATACAGTAAGCAGCACCGGAAACCAACGCTGAACTTGCTTGCGAAGTGCTGTTCTTTGGTCGTTATTGGGTCGCTATCTTCCCAATTCGTGGGTTGTGATCATGAACCACCAGCGCCACCACGAAAACAGTCAACGTCGACAGCTGCTCCCGCTGTTGGTCCGAAAATTGGTGGTATGTCCATCGACAAATGAGTTTTCCCTGATCCCAGTTGTGGCAGTTTTTGTTCAAGAAAGTACGGTCTCCATTTTGAGGGTGCCATGATTCATGCAGAACCCCTTTTCACAGCAAGATCCCAAAAACATCACCAGGAGTTCTTCTGCTTGGTTGCAAAACCATGATCAACCCAGCTAAGGTTTGTGACTTGGCAACACTTTGGTTCATATCCATCCATATCCATCCATATCCCCAGTATTTTGCTTGGCTACTTGATGCTCTTTGTCTATGTCTTGGTTGCTAATATGTTTGTTGATGTCCAATATCCATCATACCTCTTGAAGCATCTCACAACCAGAGCTTGACCATGACTCTAACCAACTGATCGACTGCGAATCATTCTACCACTCCTGCGAATTCAGGTCGAACCCCCAGGCAGCCCAGCCGTACCCAGCCCTAGCCGCTGGGCCCGCGGCAACGTGGCGGCAACACGTTTGAGGTGCTCTCCAGATCCCGTTCTCTGAGATGCTCCAGGATCTTCACTTCCACCAGAGCCTGGCAGGGCTACTGACCACTGACCACCCCTGAAGCACCATGGGAGACCGGCAAATGCTGCCATTCACAAACCAAGCAGTTGCCAATCATCAGTGACCGTTCAAAAACCATTAACTGTCACATTTATCCATCAACTCAGTGGTTTTTCACCATCCATTGGTCAATCCAAACCAGCCAAGCGCAAATCGCCAAGCAAAGAGCTCATCGATGCTGACCAATCCCCAAACCAAGCAGCCAACCAAGGGGCAATGACCAGTTCACCAGGCCGAAAAAGCAACCAACCAACCGAGAAAACAACCAACATGATGAAGGTTATATCAGCAACATGGATATGACATCATCAACTTCCGTAACCACAATCAGTTTTTGCAAGAGGTTCAGATCCAGTTGGTGTAGCAACACCTATGTCATCGAGCTCAACTGCTGCTATTCTATGGAGGAATCACACTCAGCCACACCTCCAGCACGTCCTATCTCAATGTTGCATGTCACATGCACCAAACCGAAACAGGACATCATATGTGCATATATAAATAAATAAATAAATAAATAAATAAATAAATAAATAAATAAATAAATAAATAAATAAATAAATAAATAAATAAATAAATAAATAAATAAATAAATAAATAAATAAATAAATAAATAAATAAATAAATAAATAAATAAATAAATAAAATAAATAAATAAATAAATAAATAAATAAATAAATAAATAAATAAATAAAAAATAAATAAATAAATAAATATATATATATATATTTTTACATATATATATATATTTATACATAGATATATATATACATATACATATATATATATACATATAAACATATATATATATAGCCTGACATGGAGGATGGTTGGAGCATGATCACATTTGATTAGTGCTCACCCCCTGAGAGCAAGCCAACCTGCTTAGCCAATCAACGATGGTTCGATGCTGAGAATCGACCATCATACGTCAGAAGCTCGGCCTGATGGTGGAAGCGCTTTTTATTTCTGACCTCGGTCCAGCTCGAATAGCTGAGGCTGTGCATCTGCATTGCAGGGGCACCCCTTCCAATCTGATCAGGATGGAATTTTTCATGGATATTTTTCAGGATGGATTGCAGCCATATTCCGCTTTTTCGTACATGACAGCCTTCAATCAGTTGTGCATAACCACTGCTTCACAGCGTGGGCAAAAATCTCGGCCAAAGACCATCTTTAAGGCCACACAGTTGTTGGTCTTGAAGTCAAACCTGGCGGCATGGAACCGACCAACAGCCTGAAGTATGGAAGCACAGGGGGAATCACTGCGGTCATCTGGAGATTCACAGGAAACCCTGGCGTTCACTAGCAAATCCATCAGCTCTTGGGTGTTCAAGGGTGCAATTTTTTCCGTGTCGATGAAAGCACTGCTGCAGAAACCAACATGCCGAGATGACGATCGTACCACTTGGCCAAACGAGCCTTTGCCCAACGGGTTGAGCACCTCGGCCATCGGTTGATCCCATCACCAAGCAAACAGTATTCCACCTTGGTCACCTTGGTAGCAAGAAACAGTATATACACTCATAATGTATATAATAGAATATAAATAAGTAAATAAATAAACCGGCTGTCGGCTTTTTTGTGCCGGTCACAGTCAATTAGTAATTAGAATAGTGGTCTCAAGGCACAGCTAAACAGCTCGGCTATGACACCGGTCTCACGCGTGAGACGAATGTGCGAGAGAGTAAATGAATAAATAAATAGATACATATGAATAAATAAATAGATACATACAAATAAATAAATAAGTAAATAAATAAGTAAATACATAAATAAATAAAAGATAAATAAATAAATAAACAAATAAATCAATAAACAAATAAATACATAAATAAATAAATATGTGTATATATATATATATGTATTATAAAGGGAGAGAGAGATCACATTTATGAGAGGTTCTCGAATGTTCTTGAAAGATGAGATTTTCGGCATGTTACTTTGATAGACAAGCAAGCAGGCACCAAAAACATCCCAAAATGCCTACGAGGCACCAACACACTCAGGAGATTTGCAACATGCACATACAAAAAAACGCTTCTGCAATAATATAATCACTGATAACTACTTATTACATAATCACACAGCTTGTATACATAAGCGGTAAGCAAGCTGTAGCATACCATTACTAGTCTTAAAATCTCAAGATCACCTGGTGAAACGTTGATGAGCGCGACACTCGCCTCATAGCGGTACAAGATGTGATCATGCCTCAGGCGATGAGTTGAAACCTTGGAAGACCTGGGAAGTGGTGGCCACTGGTCTCCTTGATTGGCCTGACAGCTGATAGAAATCTCACCTTTGACCCCAGAAATCTGGGATTTGACAGCGGGGACTTGACAACTCATGGGATCTCCGACAAAACGACCATGTAGTCGCCACGCTCATCATCGTAGGAGTGATTGTTTGTCGCAGCCTTGGAGAAATCTCGGGGCCAGGGTGAGCAAATTGATAACACACAACTTCCCACTATTCCAGTCCGTCTTGGTCGGCTGTACTAAGCAGTCCTTTGCTGAATTCTAATATCAAAATATATCAAACTCGTGCTCAAAAAGTTTCTCGAAGCGGCAGAAGTCCCGCGGATCTTTTGGGCACCTGCACCAAAGTACCTGATTCCGTGCTTTTCGGGTGCAACAGACTTGGGCTTGGGATGGAAGTATCTTTCAAGGGAGAGCACCCAGTCCAATCAAGAAGAACACAAAATACGGTAGACCGGCCAGTTGCTCTAAAGGTCTTTTGGTGGCAATTCCATGCAAGACCAATGTTTGCCAACACCGATACATATTGGTCAAACTATGGTCAAACATAACTACCCTCTATTCTGTAGGTACAAATCCCGCTACGTAGTGGATCCCCCAATCTTATTGTCTGTTGTTCACCAAACTCCAAACAACCCTTTCCCGGATGGTATTGGATAAACACATCTTCGTGACCCATACCCATGGAGGACCATGTGCAACCACACAAAAGTGTAGATATGCATAGTCAGTATATACATGTATATATATATATATATACATATTGATATTTGAGTTTGAATGTATATAAAGAGTATGTACACATCTAGGTGTCTACATGCATGTAGATCCATGCATATGTCTGTCTCTCTCTCTCTCTCTGTCTGTCCGTCTGCCTGTCTGAATGCACCTGGACATGGGTACCTTTGTCTGTCTCTATGTATGTAAGCATGTATGTAGTACTGTAACAATTCTCTCCAACTGTCTCTTCTATTGTATTTTATTGAAACAGAGTGCAGTGTTATGTAGTGCATGAAATGCTATGTTCTGCTCTCACGAGTTGTCGTGGTAGGTATCGGGGATGTATAGCTATCCATGTCCAAATTCTTCGCATGTTAGTCACGAAAGTAGTATGTCTGTATCAAAACATGCTAAATATTGCGCATGACTCTTGATATGCAAAAATCCTATTGCTTAGATTCAAATAATTTCCCGATTGGTTAGATTCAAATACACATCACTATAACCCAGTGATGGGTAGATGATCAACAGACATAACTCTGTATATTCAAATATCTAACCCACTGATCACCAGTAGATGAAGCATGCAGGTCACCTATGGAGACTGACCCAATCCACCACTCCCCGGTTTCACCACCATCAATGATGGTCACCAAATCTGCGGAAAGTCTAAGATCTCCCCCTGCTCAAACTCCGTCAGCTCCTGTCGCAAATCGATGGGCCGAGGTGCTGGTGAGTTGATGGGCGGATTTGATGTCAAAATTCCATGGTTGGTAACGCTTGGTGAATTCGATGGCTTGTGAATTTCATGGCTCATGAAGAGTTGTTAGTTCATGGTTGGTCATTTTGATCCTCACTCGATGGTTCAACGATGATTTGATTGATGGTGAGTTGTTGGTTGATTGATACTCCATCCATGCTTAAGTGATGGTTACTGAATACCTACTGTAAGTGATGTTTAGTCAATGGTTAGTTCATGAATAATGGAAGGTTAGGTACTGTGAACCACTGGTGAAGTAGCATGACATAGCTGATATTGGCTAGATATTCTTTGGACATGATTAATCTTTGCTTAATCAGCCGCGAACCGCCATTGATGCTGAATACTGGCTATATAATAATGGCGAGTATCTACTTCCCACAATAAATGGTTGTCGTGATTGATTGCATGGGATAATGGCCAACAATATCCAATGAGGAGAAACTGTTGAGGATTGGGTCTACTTTTGGGAAAAGGGGATTTCTGTGCCATCATGAGTTAAGTGATCATAGACAGCTGTCATACAGCAGGGCCATGTTTTGAGGGACTGATTCCCGCCTAGATTTTGGTTGAGAGAGAGGTAAAGCAGCATATCCTAATCCCTCATCCACTGAGTCACAATCCATTTGAATCAAACAACTTATAGATTCTGCAGGGGTGTAAAATACCACGACACACACACACACATGTTTTTGTGAATGCCATATCTCTAGGAGCACCTGATTCTCTGGATGGTCCACCAAACGTTGGAATCCACGAATCCACCTGGCTGCCCTCCAGCGCCTCCATATGATGCTTAAGGACCTGAAGCAGTCTGCACATTCCACAGCTCTTTGAGATACGCGCCGCCTTGGCCCAGCCTTGGCAGGACTCAAAGGAATTTCTAACTTCAGCTTCTCTTTCTCCTGAGGCAAGGCGTGTTTCAAGATGAAAAAGATGGCTAAATATTAGTAAACAATATACCCTACATTAGCCTACATTCTGACTCCAGATTTGTACCTAAGAGTTGGGAGCTTAGTCCTCAAGCAGTCATCTGTTGAAGTGTCTTGGTGCGTCCCGGCCTGTTCTCTTTCTCTTTCTTTCTCTTTCTCTTGTTCGAGGCGTTCACGCTCACGCTCGCGCTCACGTTCCTGAAGCCATCAGCTATTTTTTCAAGTCGAACATTCTCTCAAACACCACCAGCTTCTACCAAGCTACGTCCGAGCCTTGTTTTTGCCGACACCGGTCTGGTATTTAACCAATCTGAAAAGTACGGTTTCACCAAACCTTTCGGCAAGAAAACATCATCTAGGAGCGACTTTGCTAAAAACTGGTCAGGATATGTTACAGGTGCCACCTGCACTTCACCAAGTCGACATGAAAGGAGTATACAATAGACTACATATGTATTCGTGTATGACTATGAATCATGGTGGATGCTTGTAGCTGCACTAAAGTTGCCTCGACGCGAGGAAATCAAACTGGTGATCAATGGCATGTGCTTTTCATGCCTGAGAAACATGGCAAATTACCTTTGAACCATCGTGATCACTGTCGATCATTGCTATAGTTGACGAGCCCTTGCTATCTCTGCCATCGGTGCTCTCCATAGCTATCCCATCCTATCCATGTTGGGATAGCATGGGACACCATGGGAACTCTGGGCTTTCGACTCTTTCGCGTTCACGCTCCTTCTCCCGCTCAGCCTCGGTTCCCCGGCATTGGAGCCCAATCAGGGGGCAGGGGGACCACCATAACTGGGTAGACTTAGACTTGCATAATTGCAGTGATTCTTGGTGGCAAATAACTCATTCCCAATCAAGACATGAATGAAGTGATGATATGAAACCATTGATAACAATTCTTTGGGATTATTTGGTTTCTAAAAAATAAGGGGAAGCCCAAAACTGGTTGGTTTATTCCTAAAAACAAGAGTGGATGATTTGGAGGTAGCCCCATTTTCAGAAATCAGCATTTGGGTATTGGATTCAGATCAAATATCACCAAGAGGGTAAACACGCGACAAGTCTCAGGTCCAAACTCGTTCAGCTTGAAGCTGGCTGTGAATGCTCGCAGCTGGCAGCAGGCGAAACAAAGTAGGACTAGGAATCACTGGGAGTCACTAGGAATCACATTTGATAGACACTGGTAATTTCACTGATTCCACTGGTTCATGTCACATCGCCAGGAATCACGAGCATCACATGGCTGTAGAGCATTTCTTCATTTTTTGTTCGTTTGACAACGCGACGCACCTGAAATGAGCTGAGGTTGTCCCAGCATGTTGCTTGAGAGGAGCTGCTCCTGCGCGTCTGAGCCCATCCAAACATCAACTGAAGCTTCAAACATCAGCCGATAACAACCCTCGATCCAAACATCAGCTTCAAGATCATAGTTCATCAATCCATGAAGCTTCAAAATCGTAGTTCAACAGTTCAAGCACCATATCAAAAGCAAAGATCTCCAGTGGCAGCCAACATCGGCCATGGTGCACCACCAGTAGCTGCAGCACCGGTAGCACCACCCGTAGCTGCTCAGCTGCTGTCCTTTTGAGCTGCCCAACTCTGTGCGCCCTTGGAAGAGGGTCTTGCTGTCAAACTTCCACGGCCAGGCACCTGGAGCTGTTACGCCGTCAACCAACTTGGGCAAGGGCCCCATATGGCGCCCCAACTTGGGCGAAGATGGAGATGGGATGAGCTCCGATGGGACGAAAGTGATCTCCGAAGATGTGAAGATTGGCGATCTCTGAAGTCGTCATCGAGCTCCAAAGGTGGAGCCCTCTTTGTCTGAGCCCCTCAGCCGCCCACCGTGGGATCTCTGGCTCCACCAGACCTGAATGCGGCTGGCGGCGGGTGAAGCAAGGAGTGGACGAATGTCCGAGAGGGTGAAGCAAACTGGTGTACCCACCTACCCACCTACCGACCTACCTATGTATCTACCTATCTACCTATCTACCTATCTACCTATCTACCTATCTACCTATCTACCTATCTACCTATCTACCTATCTACCTATCTACCTATCTACCTATCTA